>JAQFVV010000010.1:12806692-13284767 GCA_028023455.1 Epiperipatus broadwayi | reverse complement strand
AGAAAAAGATATTTTTATATATGTGATTTTTGGGTATACATTTTAAACATATATGTTAACATTACCGAATGCGTGAATGTGTAACTGCTTACCCAAACACATCAAAGAATAGGTTATATATGATTAGTTTAAAATAGTAAATTAAAAAGTAGGGCATTACATTTGAATGGAAATGAAATAACATAGACAAGTTACACCTGAAATTTATTTTATGATATGATGAGTAAGAAAAGTCTTAAATAAGCATTTATAGAATATGTATTTTTTTAATATTGATTTAAGTCAGCTTATTTTGAGATATCAAGAAAAGATGACAAACCTATATATTAAGTTTATTTGCTTATACTTATATAAATTTTGTATATTAATAAGCCATTTATTTAATTGTCGATTTAACTTTAAAGAAGAAAAGAAAGAGTAGTAGTGTTAATAAAATATAATTATATATCTTAATTGGTTTCCGAGTAATTATTAAGAATATTGTGTTTTTTTTTTTTTTGTCTTAATTCTATCATTTTAATTCAGCATCATTGCTCGCAGTTATTAAGTATTACCATTCGTATATATATTGAGCAATCACTTGCAAATATTAAGCGTCCGCAAAATAATAGGTAAACTAGAATGTTGATATTTAGGTATTTAAGGATTATGCTTGAGAATAACCAAATTTTGATAATTATAGTTCAACATAGAAAGCTAAAATTGTGTTGTGTCCATGAATTTAGATCATCCTCATCAAAGATGGATATCATGTTATTAGTTAAAAATGTTTCAAATAATACTATATAAAAGTTATGATCGCCATCAATCATCATTAATAAATTATAATCATTAAATTTAATGTTTAGCGTAATGAATATATTTTAGTAAATAGGGGTTTATAGAAAATTGAATATTATGCAAAGAGATTCATGATGATCAATCATCACCATTAGTATTATTAAATCCCAGTATGAAATAGGATAATTTTAATAGATGCCTATAAATTTATAAAGATGAATTTATTGTTGTGAGTTTATTGATAAGCCATGGCTGGTATCATCATCACTATTATAATCATTATTATGACATCACTATTATAATCATTATTATGACATCACTATTATAATCATTATTATGATATCATTATTATCATCATCATCATTATTACCTTTATTGTGATAAATAATTTAGTTAAATGGCCATCAATATCAATAATGGTCTTCACATGCTTGTTTGGAAGCCATTAATAGGATTATACATGTCTGTTCATCAATATACGCTAATGAGCTAGCAATGTCTATAAGAATCTTTGATCTATAGTATAAACTTTGGTAATATTGGGATCTTGTAATTTTATCAATATAGATAAAATGTAAGAATGTCATTTTTGTTCAATAGTCATCCAAGTCATGTGTAATAAATATGTACTGAATGAGTTTGAACTCAAGTACACTATAAATAGATACTTATCTAGATTGAAAACAATCTAGTGGCGCTCATGGGAAAACACATGTATTTAGCTAAACTGAATAAAGAGTGATATCCTCCCTTTCCAACTTCATAATATTAGTTTTATAAAATATATTTTTTTATAAGTTGTCATGAATAGCACCCGTGTGTGCATATGACCATGAATGGTCTTATATATTTGGAAAGAAGGATAGGAAGGATTCTTTGTTAGAAGAACCTAGTATTGGAGATAAGCATAAGGCACTCCAGGAATCTCACAGTGGGTACTTTTATTCAGTTGCTATATTTAATATATTTTTATTAGATGACAATGTCCAGTATGTTTTATTGTTCAAATGACTGCCCCAATATATAAATAAATACCAAGAATCTTTAATGCTGATATTTTCTTTGTCTATGCTATGATGAATTGATATAGTTACAAATTATAGTTACAAATACATATCTTTTATATTAATTTAATAATTACAAATACATATTTATATTAATTGATAAATATTGTTACAAATGGCGCACCAACTAGGGCTCGAAATAAGCCAAATAATGGCTTGAAATACCCCACATACTGAGAGATGGGTAGTATATAGTGATGACAGATGTATAGTTTAAAAAAAAAAAAAAAAAGAATATTTTTTTTTCTGTGCAATTTTTTTATTATTAGTGTATACAAATATTTTGGCCTGATGTTTAGATGATGATGATTACTGTTATTGCATTTTTGATGATGATAAATGAATACAGTCATTATAGAGCTTAGTTTCAATTTTTAAAATATAATGATATCACAACTTATAATGTGTTAAAGTTAATAACACTGTTTTTTTTTATATATTTTGCTTATCAATTAAATAAGCATAGAAATATTAATAGCCTTGAAGTGTGGAATAATAATTTTGTTCATATTTGAAAAGTTTGTGTTATAGAAAATTTATGATTTTGGAGGTTGGATTGGATATTTGATTGTTGGGGTTTGGTTGGTTGTGTTACGGTTGTGATGATGGATGGAGAATTTTTGTCATTGCCTTGAGAATGTGATGTATTCATGCCACTGGTGATTGATTTATCTCATTCACTGCTCCAACCCAGATTATAATATGTTGTTTTATCATAAAGCAGTTAACAGTAGGCCTGCCATGATTTCACCTCTAAGACTCCAGAGAGAGCAAGGCATAATTTTTCTGATACATAATATTTCGCCTCTAAGACTCCAGAGAGAGCAAGGCAGTATTTTGTTTTACTGATATATAATTGTTGCCTCTAAGACTTTAAAAATAAGCAAGGCAGTATTTGACAAATTAAAGCCCCTAAGACTTGGAAGTAAGCAGGGCAATGCAACAATGTTTGCAATAAACTATTATGGGTTGTAGTAGCTTAGAGTGATTGAATTGGGGTGGTCATCTGAGTGTTCATGGAGCATTGTGTGCTTTAAGTGCAGTGATTGAATTCTTTTGTCTATCTCATGATTGTGAATTGTTAATCATTCTTTTGGCTGTCAATATCTGTCAGATCTCTAGAAGGATAGATGAGTATATAAATGACTTGAGACATGAACTCTGTTATAAATCTAGCACATATGTTATATAAGTAATTTTTCTTTTTTTGCTTAGTGTATTAAAAAGGGCATAGAGAGAGTTAAGTTTTATAAAAGCATGAAGAACTAGATAAATGATGGCATAAAAAGGACACACCAATACAGAGATAGCTTTTTCTTAAATAAATGTTTTAAATAGTACTATGACCTCATACTTTATCAATCATATATAGGTAAAGGAAAAAGAGTGATGATGGAGGTTAAGTTAAATAAAGGCACTAAAGATATAGATAGATTGATGGGGAGAATTATGGCTGAGAAAGAGTGGTTGAAATTTTTAAGGTATATGAGGATAGATAAAGGTGTTTGACTCTGGATGTATAGGAAATCAGGGAGCAGAACAATAAATCAGAACAATAAATCAGAACAGAATAAATCAGAATATACTAAATCAAACAGAAATAAGTAATATAAATATTTTATAAATTTATGATGGAGCCAGAAAAGGAATTAACTATTGAGGGAATGGAAGTAGAGAAGCAAAGCCCTCCAGAGTGGTTGCAAATCATGATGTTACAGTTTAAAGAAATGAATCAGAAATTTGATAATAAATTTGATCAACAATCACAAGAGATGAAGGAAATGAAAGAGGGCATGAACCAAATGAATCAGAAAATGGATCAGTACTTCCAAAAAATGCATGAGTCTATCAATAGACTGTCTCAGGGACTTGACAATAAGATGGATCAACCATCACCAGAAATGAATGATCAAGTAACTGATTTAGGTAAAGAAACTGATAATAAGATGACCAGTCCAGAACAAGAAATAGTGCCAGAGAGTTATGTGACTGTAGTCAAGCTATATGAAAATGATGAGGTAGCTGCTGTTCAAGAACAATGTAATCCCAAAGAGGATATATACAGTGAGATACATAACCTAGAAATAAAGGTAACCACTGTACAGGAACAAATTGACCTCAGGAAAGATGTAGTCAGTAAAGCTAGTTTCTTAGAATTAAAGATAGCTGCTGATGTATATGCCCCAGTAAATGTAGCAGACAAGTTTGAGACATTGGGAGCTACCAAAAGGATAGCTGAAAGTTATCATAGAGAGGAGGAGAGCTATGGCTATAAAGTCTCCAATATGAGAATGGGAACAAACCAGTTAGGCAGACAATTTCCCACAAAACCTGGCAAACCAAACATAGGAATGCCTGGGAATATATATATGATAGTGGATGATGTGCACTCCCCAATGAGAGTGGCAGACCTATTGGATGCCCTGGGAGTTGCAGAAAGGAAAATGAAAGGTTATTTTAGGATGGAGGAGAGATATAGTTATAAGATCTCCACCATTAGGATTATAAACAACCAATTAGGCCGACACTATCCCATGAAACCTAGTAAACAAAACATAGGTAGGCCTGGGAATAATTCCCATCAGCAAATGCAAAGCGACCCGCAGAAGCATACCTTCAAAAAGTTCTATAATATATATGAAGGGCTATTCATGCTCAAGGAAAGAAAAGGGAAAAATGCATTTGTACTAGAATCGTCAGAAGGAGTAAAAGGCACATATAATGTACGTAGCCTAAAACCAATGGCACTCATGACCTAAGCAATTTTTTTATATTCAAAATTTTTTTTTTGTTTGGGGGTGAGGCAAATGTAGATATATATATTGTAACCATATATTTTAGTAGAAAATATATTAATTGATGTAACTTATATAAAAATTTCTCTTTCTTCTCTTGGTGATTTGGTTGGCTTGATTCGCATTTGAACAGATTACTCTCTTATATTATTTTAATAAATTTAAATTTGCTTCTTTCCATGTGCTAACTTATATCAAAATGTTTAACTTTTTAAAATTTTACAACATATTAAAATTTGGTAAAATATTATTAAAAATAATATTTTGTTTTTATTTATTTAAAGTAATCTTAAATTATTATTTCTATTGAATTAAAATAAAACCATTTGTTCAATTAAAATAAATTATTAAATAAATACAATAATTACGTAGGCGTCTCAATGTAATAAAAGAAAAGAGCACGAATTTCTAGGAGAATATCGTCTGTTAGTTTGTCTTTTGGTGGGAAGAAGAACAGAAACGGTAAAGGCAAATGGTGTAAAATTTGCTGAGTTGATTTTGAAACCGTTAATAAGTAAATAGACTACCACAAAATTTGCTATAAACATAAAATAACTTAGTGGTATCTAATTAAGATGGATCACTAAAACTTAAAGATCTTTTCAAGTCGTTCGGCCAACTGAATCAAATCACCGTAGCGTTTTCCAATATCGCATTTTTGAAATATCGGAGCTTCCCAGTTTGAAAGAATTAAATACAAGAATTTGGTATGTTTTGAAATATTTATTATTCTACAATTTGGAAAATTTAAATCAGTGTTTTAATTACAGAAGTTTTATGAAAATGAAAATTTGTTTTTAAAAAAAAAAAAAAGTTTAAGTTAAAATAAAGTAAAGCGTTAAAGCTATCAAAATATTTAATATTTCCGTTTTTTAATTCTGATAAAATATAATATTGATTGATATTTAACTTTACAATGCCATTAATATTTGCTAATTAATTTGTTTAACGCTTGGATCATAAACATTTTTCAAATAATTAATCAAAGTTTTTTTTTAATTGTATCGTCTATTTAAAAATGAATAAATTAATTGCTGTAATTAGTTATTCCTGGATTAACGAAATGGATAAATAAATACTTGCATGGATAGGATAAACTTGGAACACTTTTGATAGAGAGATGTAGGGATTAATAACTTTATGAAAAACATTTTCATTTAAATTCTGTGTATCCTATTTTAAAATTGTTTCATGTTTGGAGAGCCACGCAAATCGTTAATCTAATATTGCTTTAATAACTAATCAAATGGATATAATTGCATGTATGGAATTTAACTACAGTTATAGCTATTACCTCATATACTTGTTATTCTACACATTGTACATGGATTCCACGGATCACATTAGGAATTATAAAATGCTATACAATCCAATTTATGATACACACATCTGCTAAAATTCATGTATTTGAACTATAAAATGCTTTACATTTAGTTTTATCACACACACACACCGTTAAATGTTATATGTTAATGAATAATACATTTATTTAATTTTATCGTTATATGAACTCGCATATGAAGTTCATAAGTTATATTTGTTAGATTTAAATTAATAAAGGTTGAATAAAATATTTATTCAAAAGAATAGCGCTTGCGGAGAAAGCTTAAACAGTACTTAATGAATTCATGAGATATACCAATCTTTATGAGATATTTTGTGAGTCTTTCCAGATTTATATTCCCATGCCAATATTATTTACATTATATTATACATGTTTATTTTAAGCAAGATAAGTAGTACATTAGTTGTCCTGATTATTGTGACATATTGTTAAGCAAGAACCCACATGTGCTAAAGTGTCAGTGTATTCTGAATAGTCAGAAGAATTGAGGAGGATGATTTTGCACTTTAATGTGAAGTAAATTATAATGTTGTTTTAGTATGTTAAAGGCTTTAATCTGTGCTGGTGGTTAATCCGCAGATTATTTTAATTGCCATTTTGTATTTTACACACATTCCTGCGCTGGTGGTTAATCCGCGGAATTGTGTGATTATACGTATGACTTTATGATAGTGTTTAAATACGCAAAACGTTAGTATTATTTAATTCCTACGTGTAGATGAATACATCCACAGGAATATGTTTGCTTCACAGATATAAGTTGGGCAAAGTATTTTAGTTAATCTGCCAAATCATCTTCTTCATTTGTAAGCATAATTTATCGGTTAGATTGATAAATGGCAACAGGACATTCTATTCAAGTACTTCATGATAATTAACTGTTGGTTAATTATTATCTACCGGAGTGTAAGTTTACATTTTCATTTTAATTAATGATTACATTATAGCTAAAACATACAAACATCATATTATTTATTATATTATTATAGGTATACAGTAGGGATTTATTGAATCTGGAAATGACGTTCAATATTTCATAAGTTAATGCTGAATTTAATAATTGTCTCAATGTTCATTACATTAGATTGAATAAGGTATGATTAGGTTTTTTTAAAACTATACCTATAAATGTATTGAAGAAAGTTAATGGAACTATCATTTATTTATTTATTTGTTTATTTATGTTTTTATTTAAAATATTGAAATTAACTATTTATTGTTCATAAAGTTTGTAAATAAAAGTTGATTTATAATTAAACTTACTGTGCCGTTGCTATGAGTCATTCATAACATCAGAAATCATAAACTTTGGATAGAGCATACATTATAGAGCATACATTGAATTACATATTATTGTCTACATGATATAAGAATTTATTAATATTTTGAGAAAACATTAAGATGCTTTTCGTCTTTGGTAGTATATGATTGGTAAGGTACAATAAAATCCCATTTACCTTTTCCATCATTGTGGCTTTGCGTAGTTGATTCTAGTATAAAATACAAATTAATTATTAAACTTGTGAACAGATTTATTCAATAATGATATGATTAAATATATTTACCTAACATTTTTAAATTTTCATTCGTCAATACAATAAGAGTCTCAATGATATATTAAATTATAAAAGAACCCAATTATTCATGTTTATTAATTGCAAAGCTTTACCTGGACTAGCATCTGTATTAGAAATCATATAGATGATTTAAAATTTCATAATTTCATATAATTCCACAAATTACGCTATCTTGTACATGGTCGGCCATAGGGTCGCATACCATAAAAATCGCAAATTGAGGTTTAAGGGTGATAAAATTGCACTTATAATTTGTTTAATATGTTTTATAATAATACTATGATAGGTCTTCGCGGTATACCCTGGCTGCGATCAAATAAATTATAAAAAGTTAGGTTAATTCATTAATTTTGTCTGTAGTAAATTGCCCCAGATGTTGATTGTGGTCTTTTGTGCATAAAATAAATAGTATGATATGCTTTTGGATACAGCTCTTAATAGCTGATAATGTGCAATGAGAGTTGATCAGTGACCAAGGTTGTAATTCCTAGTGCACTTACGTTACGTAGTTGAGATTACACAATTTACGGTTACAATTTATAGTGCCGCAACAAGTACGGCATGATGATGGGTAGTTGGAGGGGTGATGGAAGGTTGGTTACCACCTTTGTGAGCCATCAGGGTGGACGGCTGGCTCGGGATATTTTGGTTACAATATATAGTATTCAATTATTTAAAAAAAAAAAATTTTTTTTTTTATTCTTTTATACATACAGAGATTTATATGTATAGATTTATTATTATGAATAAGCAGTTCTTTTTGTGATTTATTATATAATATTTTTTTATTAAATAATATGTGTTAAATTTATTTAACTTTCATTTTGTTAAAAGAGAGTAAATCAGAAAGGTGTAAAATTGTTAGATTAGGAGATAAAAATTGTACACGTGTGAAACAATGAATAGATCTGTACAAACACAAAGATGCTTTTACACTTATTTCTGATGGCTATAGATGGCCAGCTTTGTTGTTATCTGTATCTTACGATTATTTTTACAAAAGAGGTGCTTTGATGTAGATGATAGCGATCAATTTTAAGTCAAACTTGTGAAGCTTTGATTTTTTTTTAAAGATAAAGATTTCCAGATGTTTTTTTTTTCTTTGGTTGAAATTCGCGATATAAATGATTAAAACAATTTTTTTAATCAGTCAGTCTTAAATTTTTAAAGAGATGATCAGTTAATCATAAATTTTTTTAGAGAGATGATCAGTTAATCATAAATTTTTTTAAAGAGAAGAGTCGGTCATAAATTTTTTAAAAGAGATGATCAGTCAGTCTTAAATTTTTTTAGAGTGAGAGTCACTCAAATTATTATTATTATTTTGAGACTCAACTCAGTCGGTCCTTCCTTGTTATTATTCTTAAGCAGAAATGTAAGCGGGGATTTTTTTTTTAAAAGAGAGTGAACGCTTTAATTTTTTTTTTCTCACTCTTTGAAAGTTGAAAAAAAAAGAGCAAATGAAATGTGCGTTGATATAAAGCAATTTCCAGCAATAGGAAAGAAGAGGATAGAAATGGAACAAGATTGAATTTATTATAAGCTAGTAATAATTATAAAAATGATATTAACATATTTGGTTATGCATAAGACTATGCCTCTGCATTGCTAAACCATTTTTTCTGCTTCCTGGTTAATACAGAAAGAGTCAAAATCGCTGATCTGTCTATGAAGTCATGTATCCAGTAATAACCAACAAAATGATAGATTTTGAAGCCAACCACACAAGCTATATGGAATGCTTTATTTCTAGTTCCTGGCTTATTAAAAGCTCATTACCTTCCAATGAATGGAGAAGAGGAAATAGAAGAAAAAGAAAATTTATAACATCCATGTAGAACCAAGTTTGAAGCCATAAATCAAATTTTTGTTGATTTACCTCAATCATCTAAAGTGTCAACAGCAATTATTTTTTTAAAGGAGAGAGACAAGCAAATCCACCGGTACCTACTTATTCAAAGTACTTATAATAACTTTTTTTTTAAATGGTAGAAGGAAGCCAATCAACAGTGAATAATAATGGAATTGAAGAAACAAGCAAAGTCAATTGATTCAGCATTATCTTAAAAGTATCTGCAATAACTTTCTTTTTTGTTGTTGTTGTTGTTGTTGGTGAGCAAAGAAAAGCAGTCTGAAAATTCAAACTCAGGACATTAATAAGAAGTAAAAAGTAGACGGGTAAATATGAACTTTCTTTAACCGATTTTATTCTTTTATTTATTAAAAGTAAACCTTAATAAACTGGTCAAAGCAATTTTCTTTTTGATACAGAAACATTAAAGACTTGTTTATCTATAGTTATTTGCAATATCTCACAACATAGCACAAACATAGTTTAAATCTTTAAACTTAAATTTTTCATTATTTTTTTTTATTATATATTGTAATGTTGAAATGTTTTTTTTTTAATTGTTCTTCAGTTGTTAATGATAATGAGCAACCTATAGATATATGCATTTATAATGTTTTTTATTTTTATTTTATCTTGTTGCATATTAAAAAATTAATATATGTATTTTATTTTCTTTCGCTATAAGGTTGCAAAAGAAAAAGATATTTTTATATATGTGATTTTTGGGTATACATTTTAAACATATATGTTAACATTACCGAATGCGTGAATGTGTAACTGCTTACCCAAACACATCAAAGAATAGGTTATATATGATTAGTTTAAAATAGTAAATTAAAAAGTAGGGCATTACATTTGAATGGAAATGAAATAACATATACAAGTTACACCTGAAATTTATTTTATGATATGATGAGTAAGAAAAGTCTTAAATAAGCATTTATAGAATATGTATTTTTTTTTAATATTGATTTAAGGCAGCTTATTTTGAGATATCAAGAAAAGTGACAAACCTATATATTAAGTTTATTTGCTTATACTTATATAAATTTTGTATATTAATAAGCCATTTATTTAATTGTCGATTTAACTTTAAAGAAGAAAAGAAAGAGTAGTAGTGTTAATAAAATATAATTATATATCTTAATTGGTTTCCGAGTAATTATTAAGAATATTGTGTTGTTTTTTTTTTGTCTTAATTCTATCATTTTAATTCAGCATCATTGCTCGCAGTTATTAAGTATTACCATTCGTATATATATTGAGCAATCACTTGCAAATATTAAGCGTCCGCAAAATAATAGGTAAACTAGAATGTTGATATTTAGGTATTTAAGGATTATGCTTGAGAATAACCAAATTTTGATAATTATAGTTCAACATAGAAAGCTAAAATTGTGTTGTGTCCATGAATTTAGATCATCCTCATCAAAGATGGATATCATGTTATTAGTTAAAAATGTTTCAAATAATACTATATAAAAGTTATGATCGCCATCAATCATCATTAATAAATTATAATCATTAAATTTAATGTTTAGCGTAATGAATATATTTTAGTAAATAGGGGTTTATAGAAAATTGAATATTATGCAAAGAGATTCATGATGATCAATCATCACCATTAGTATTATTAAATCCCAGTATGAAATAGGATAATTTTAATAGATGCCTATAAATTTATAAAGATGAATTTATTGTTGTGAGTTTATTGATAAGCCATGGCTGGTATCATCATCACTATTATAATCATTATTATGACATCACTATTATAATCATTATTATGACATCACTATTATAATCATTATTATGATATCACTATTATTATCATTATCATTATTACCTTTATTGTGATAAATAATTTAGTTAAATGGCCATCAATATCAATAATGGTCTTCACATGCTTGTTTGGAAGCCATTAATAGGATTATACATGTCTGTTCATCAATATACGCTAATGAGCTAGCAATGTCTATAAGAATCTTTGATCTATAGTATAAACTTTGGTAATATTGGGATCTTGTAATTTTATCAATATAGATAAAATGTAAGAATGTCATTTTTGTTCAATAGTCATCCAAGTCATGTGTAATAAATATGTACTGAATGAGTTTGAACTCAAGTACACTATAAATAGATACTTATCTAGATTGAAAACAATCTAGTGGCGCTCATGGGAAAACACATGTATTTAGCTAAACTGAATAAAGAGTGATATCCTCCCTTTCCAACTTCATAATATTAGTTTTATAAAATATATTTTTTTATAAGTTGTCATGAATAGCACCCGTGTGTGCATATGACCATGGATGGTCTTATATATTTGGAAAGAAGGATAGGAAGGATTCTTTGTTAGAAGAACCTAGTATTGGAGATAAGCATAAGGCACTCCAGGAATATCACAGTGGGTACTTTTATTCAGTTGCTATATTTAATATATTTTTATTAGATGACAATGTCCAGTATGTTTTACTGTTCAAATGACTGCCCCAATATATAAATAAATACCAAGAATCTTTAATGCTGATATTTTCTTTGTCTATGCTATGATGAATTGATATAGTTACAAATTATAGTTACAAATACATATCTTTTATATTAATTTAATAATTACAAATACATATTTATATTAATTGATAAATATTGTTACAATATATATATGTTAATTCTAATATTCTTATGAATAAATGATCAATTCATAGTATTATTTCTGGCAGCTTCCATGTAATAAAAATATAATAACTAAATAGCTGGTATTTCAGTATAATAACAATTACTTTCCTCAGAGCTTCTTCATTTCAAATCATAGGAATGGGTGGTGAGGTTTAAAATCATTATTTTCCTTTGTTATTTTCTTCTCAGTCTCAAATTCTATTGGTTGAGAAGTCATAAAAAATATTTTATCCTCCAATAGCTTTTTCCAAATATTATTAATTTTCTTTAATTCGCACTTTTCATTTATGCTCTAAGACCTTTTAAAAATCTCTATAGCTTCCATCGTAGTGTTCAATTTTTGCCACAACATATGTTTTTTAAAATTAATGTCATGGTTAAAATTAATTTAATGTGTAAATAAATGGTTGATTAATTACATTTTTTTCTAACTGCCAAAATGAGTTCTTCCTCTCTTATGTTTACTCTATGACTGGCCCATCCAATGTATGAATATAAACAAATTCCACATGGAATTTCATATTCACTGTGACACTCCAAAGAAATTTTATCTTTAGGGCCTGAAAATACTTCATTAATTTTTTTAAAAATACTATAAATTGTGTGGATATTATTTTTCTTTAAAACATTACCCATTTTATCAGTTTTTCTTTTTATATATGGCTGAACAGTCTTAATTTTTGAAGTATCAAGATCTTTTTATTTATTATATAAAAAAGTCCTATTAATAACCCTGTGACCAAAACCATTATTAAGAAGCATCTTTTTAGTAGCATAGATATCTTGGTGAAAATGACTTTCATCAGAAAGTCTCTTAGTTTTGTCTAATAATGTCTTTGCCATTGAAAATAATTGTTCTAGATGGTGATGAGAAGAAAATGTAGCTATCTCCAAGTATGTGTTTGCTTTCTATATATACCATGGGATTAAGAAATATCCTTCTTTCTTTTAATTAAAACAACTAAGAATGGAAGCTGGTCATTATTTTCTACTTCCATAGTAAATTTGATATTGTTGTGAAAAGAATTTAAGAAAATTAAAAATTCATCAAGAGCATGCTTACCATGAGGCAAATAACAAAGGTATCATCAACATACTTCAGCCATACAGATGGTGTTTGAATTTGTCAGAGATAATAAATTAACTAAAAATGATATTTTGATAAGTTTTGATATTGCTTCACTTTTTACCAGTGTGCCTGTAAAGGAAGCTATTAAAGTTTTGAAAAATATTCAATTGCCTGATTTTGTTGTGTGTTTGGTTGAACACTGCTTATTAATTATATTTTTTGTTTTTGATTGGTCAAATGTACGGACAAACATTAGATTAAGCTATGGGTTCACAAATTTCTTCAGAATTGGTTCCTATTTTTATGGAGAACTTGGAAAATAAAATTTTGATATTCAGTGGTTAAAAAAACCATTTGTATGGTTAAGATATGTTGATGATACCATTGTTATTTAGCCTTGTGGTAAGCATACTCTTGATAAGTTTTTTAATTTTCTAAAATTCTTTTCACAACATCATCAAATTTACTATGAAAGTAGAAAATAATAACCAGTTTCCATTCTTAGATGTTTTAATTACAAGAAAGAATGATGTTTCTTTATTCCACGGTATATATAGAAAGCAAACCCACATTGGGAAATATCTACATTTTTATTCTCATCACCATCCAGCACAATTATTTTCAATGACAAAGACATTGTTAGACAGAACTAAGAGACTTTCTGATGTCAATCATTTTTACTAAGATATCTATGCTATTCAAAAAATGCTTCTTCATAATGGTTTTGATCACAGGATTATTAATAGGTCTTTTTTATATAATGAAGAAAAACGATTTTGATACCTAAAAAATTAAGACTATTCTACCATATATAAAAGGAATAACTGATAAAAGTGGTAATGCTTTAAAGAAAAATAATATCCACACAATTTATATTGAACTTAAAAAAATTAATGAAGTATTTTCATGTCCTAAAAATAAAATTCTTTTGGAATGTTATGTTCTATATGGAATTTCTTGTGGAATTTGTTTACATTCATACATTGGACAGACCAATCATAGAATAAACATAAGAGAGGAAGAACACATTTTGGAAGTTAGAGAAAAATCTAATTCATCAACCATTTATTCACACATTAATTTTACTAACCATGACATCAATTTTAATAAAACATATTCTGGCAAAAATTGAATACTATGACCAGAGACTGCTAAGGAAAGCTATAGAGATTTTTTAAAAAGCCTAAGGGCATAAATGAAAAATGAGAATTAAAGAAAAATAACAATATTTGGACAAACTATTGAAGAATAAAATACTTTTTAAAACTTCTCTACCAATAGAATTTGAGAATAAGGAGAAAATAACATAAAAAAATAACAATTTTAAATCTCACCATACACATTCCTATTATTTGAGAAATAAGAAGTTTTGAGGAAAGCATATATCATTGTACTGCAACATCACACATACACGAAAACTCCCGGAAATAATACTATGAATTTATATATATATAATTAAAATGCTTAGATATAGATTTTTTTATATTTACAGCATTAAAAAATGATCTTTGACATTTGTACTGCTGAATATTTAAACTTTTAGCTGATAATATTGGAGAATGAAGACAATGCCACTACTGAATTAAACTGAACAAAAAGAATTTGTTTCAATACTTTTTTACATTCTAAATAATAGCTAATGTATACAGTATTAAAGAGAATTCATTTTTTTAAATGTTAAAAAAGGTTCTATTAACAGACAAAACCTTTTGTACTAAAAAAAAAATGCTTCTAAAAATATTTTTGCTTTGATTTTAAATGTAAAATCTTTTTTTTTATTTTTACTAATTATTAAGAACATCTATAGTATATGTAATAATTTTTAAATTGCCACATACCTGTGTGTAAATGTATGTTAAGATATCTATATGTACATAATATTTAAATATATGTATATTTTCTATACTAAACTTAATGTAATTAGAAGGGACTTGAACTCAGATTTTTAAACTCCCTACAGCTATCTATTCCATCTTATGCAATCAATACAGATGACCACATACATGTGAAAAAAAATAAATGATCTCCAATATTCATATTTTGTGCTGAAACAGCACTCATTATTTAATCCAGATCACCATCTCCCACACATATATACAATCAGTGCTCAGTTTAGATTAAGATAGAAAATCTTCAAACTCTAATGGACATGTTTCATTCTCCTCCATTCTACAACCATTCATATCATTAAAAATCCAAAGATGTAACATTCAAAGCTTTTGCTAATGCCAATATTATTATCATACCCATGTTGACTTTAAGTCAATAGAAAATCTTCAAAACTTTATTGGACATGCTTCAATCTTCTCTCCTTTACAATTATTCACCCATCCATATCATTGAAAATCTTCATTTCAATAAAAATTTTATTAACAATAAATAGTGATTACATACTAATAAAGGATAAATAAATGAATAAATTTTACAATAATATGATTATATAATGTTCTATTTGTCATCTGGCTAGATTATGTTATGAGAGCACAATTGTTATACTCTTATGTGGTTAGGTATAGTGAAGAGATTTCTAAGAACTTGTTTAATGGTATTAGCATTTTTAATATAAACATGAATATTTTCTTTTATAATTGACTATTCTATAATGCTGGGTAGGTGGGAATTGATAATCAGGAAAAGGAAAGAGCAGTTAAAGACCAGGTGTCATCAAAGACTTTACTGGAGGCAAGGAGCTGGTCATGTTTCTTGATTTTTTTTGAGTGTTTGATAAAACAATCATATGATTTGTGGCGGGGGTAATTCCATGAGACTTTTGCATCTCACTATCCATATAGAATAAAGGACAAAGATAGAAAGCCTTATTATTGAAAAAAATCTATTATGAATGGCATTTTCAAGTGAGAAAATCATATCAGGTCTTATGTTGGAATTGATTATAATTATATCTCTCAGAGTTTTAAGTCTTGGGCACCGGTGTATAATATGGTCTATGGTTTCATCTTCATGAGCACACAGACCACATATAGGGTCAATGCTGGTAAAACCTCTTCGGTGATAAAGAAACCAATTCGTGGGTAGCGCATTAAGATTTATTTTAATGATGAAGTCAAGGAATTTGGGTTCTAGACTCCATCTTTTGAAGTGTGTAATGATCATTGAAAATCTTAAAATGTAATATACAAAGCCCTTGTTAATGCCAATATATTATCCATGTTGATTTAGCTGTAGGGAATTTGAAAGTCAAGTTCCTTATAATTACATTTTTAAGTTTAATTTAGAAATATACATGTATTTAAATACTGTATTACATATTCAGCCTGTATTTTGCTCATCTCTTTTCTATATAATTAAATAGACATATTAAGGTCATATGTGTGAGGGATCAGATTGACTTAAAATCAGCTGTAGGGAATTTGAAAGTCAAGTTCAAGTCCTTTATAATTACATTTTTAAGTTTAATTTAGAAATATACATGTACTTAAATACTGTATTACATATTCAGCCTGTATTTTGTCATCTCTTTTCTATATAATTAAATGGACATATTAAGGTCCTATGAGTGAGGGATCAGATTGACTTAAAATCAACATGGGTATGACAATCATATTGGCATCAGCAAGGGCTTTGAGTGTTCCATCATCGGATTTTCAATAATATGAAGCTTGTTCATTAAGGTTTGACGATTTGATATCTTAATATAAACTGAGCAGTGATCTGAACCAACAGATAAGTGCTCATTCAGCACAAAATACATATATTGATCAGTTATCTTTTTCATTTGTATGTGGTCATGTATATCAGTTGTATAAGATAGATGGGATAGCTATGGGGAGTTTGTAAGTGTGAGTTGAAGTCCCTTATAGTTATATATCGTATAAACTCAGGTTTGGATAATATATTAAATTGTGTGAAATTTTTATGTAGTTATAACTATATAATCTCTTAGAAATTTTATTATTATTCCTGTGTTATATTCGCAACAACTCAATCTGACAGTGCTGGCTTACAGAGATGACGATCTCAGATCAATTTCAGATGAAATATAGTTATTGACAAATTGTTGAATACTTATTAAGTAAAATTAGCAGAGGTTTTTTTAATGTCAATTTTTTTTTTTTACACTGCTTACGTTAATAACATGAGATATCCTTGAAAATATGCTATACTGTACTTACATTTATATAAAATAAGAATTTTTTAAAGAAAGAAAATGTGTTTAATGGATAATAAAATATTATTTGTATTATAAAAGAAATTATGCTGGCATGATTATCTAAACCTTATGGCATATTTGAAAATCGTAACTACTTCTCAATATGATATTATTTTTTTTTTTGACTTTTTGAAAAAGCTGTACTTTTGAATCAATAACTAAATAATTAATATAAAAAAACTTATATACTCTACTTAAAAAGTTGTATTTTTCTTGCTTTTGCACTGTGACGTTTGCCATAGTAAAAGAGTGGCAGACTTAAGAGATACTTTATTGTCAATTAAATAAATAAATTTAAATTTTTCAAATTAAAATGAACTTTTGATTTCCGTCTACCTCTAAAGCGCTTGAATGTCACGTGATCTCAGCTGTTACCACGTGATTATTTTCACTTAATAGATGTTATCTTGAAAATGTTGAAATTATTTTTCAAGGCCAATTTTGTTTATACCTTTTTTTAATGATTTGAATAAAAGTTTTTAAAAGTACAATACATTTTTAAATAGAGAACTTTGACCTGTCTAAAAGAAAAAAGTTAATTATATATAATTATTTCTTAGAAAACACCAATTTTATTATAACTCATAAAAAATGTTTTATTGAGTCTTTTAATAATTTTTATTGTTCATTGTATAAGCTTAAATGCTGACAAATCATTTATATTTGTTTGGAAATAGAAACATATTTATGACATTAGAATTATACAACATAAAATATAACGTAAATTTGTTAAAAACAAAGATCTCTCCGATCACGCAAAACACTATTAAATATGACAAATTTGTTTTTGTTTTTTTCAAACAAAATAAATCTTATTTTGTCTGAGATCATAAAGAATTGGTTTGGGAAACAAATTTAAACAATATTAGGAAAATGAAAGTTTATTTATTGTAGATGTAAATAAAGCCTTATTATAAGAGTCTTATTTCCGCGACAAAATCACTAAGTACATTTTTAATAGCCTTGTGAAATTTTTTGCAAATATATAATATTAAAAATATATGGTTTGAAATTATATAAATTTATTAAAAGTGAAAATCTTTCAAACTGTCACACTATGATAAAATTTTTCCGACACTCCTGTCTGTCAATCAAACAAAATTAGTTTCACTTTCTGAGATCACCAAAAATTTACATAAAAAACAAGACTCATGACTTAAATACATATAGAAAAAGTGTAGTGTATATATTCCTGGTACGATATATATAAGATTTGAGCATTTGAAAGATTATTAAAAATAAATATTTAGTAATCCTCAATGTTTTTTGTATTTTATCCATGCATCTCAACTCAATTATACCATATTACAAGTATTGGTTAATATAGAAACCTTCCTTTCTCATTACTATATTTTTCATGAACAATTTTTGTCAAGAGGTGAGTCAGAGATACAAAATATATGAATCTCTATATAAGTGTCAATAGCTTGATATTTCAGCATTACCCCACTCTCATTTAATGTAGGAACTGTTTTCTATCCACTTTTAATACCTTGTGAAGGGATGAACAATCATTGCCTGTAGATACACATTTTCAATGTTTATTTTTTATCAGTCCTTTCATCTCATTTCATCATATTACAACTATCCACTATCACAAAAAATCAAACATTTTTATTACTAAGTAAGCATTTTGCAAACAACCTTTGCTCAACAGGTCAACAAAAATATTAAACATTTGAATCATCATAGGTATGTTGATAGCTTGAAAATTTTCCATTATACCATTTTTACAAATTCTTCATTATATTACTCACAAACAAAGAAAGAACATCACATGATCACCATCTCATGCTAGCACATAACTGTTAGTAAACAGGCAAAAACTATCCTTATAGTAGTGCCACCTTGTGCTAACCAGAGTAATCAATGGATGCCAGAAGGCTGTGCATAAAATCCCTATCTAGTGCCTACTCATCCAATATCCCCAGATTAGTTTCTGGCTTGTGGCCTTCATCAGTGAGGAGCCTTGTGAGTTCAAACTCATATGACTATATAAGCTATTGAGCTTAGATTGAAAATATTATTGTGTTTTCAATTTCATTCTCATAGTTTTGTAGTGAAGTAGAGATAAAAGGTGTCTGCTGGAGGGTTGCATTAGATCCTAAGATCTAGGTGCAGTGCTCTCAGATCAAAGGCTCCTCAGTGATGAAGGCCACAAGCCAGAAACTAGTCTGGGGATATTGGATGAGTAGGCACTAGATGGGGATTTTATGCACAAGCCTTCTGGCATCCATTGATTACTCTGCTTAGTACAAGGTGGCATTGCTATATGGAGAGTTTTTGACTGTTTTATAAGCAAAGAAAGGATTAATTTCTGTCTGCTACTAACACTGTGAAAGATTGAACAATCATTGTACTGAAAATATATACTTTCAAGTGTGTTTTGTTTATCATCATCATCATCATTTACAACTCTTACCAATCAGCTGAAGGATGAATATCATCTCCATGTTTAATTCAGTTTTTTTATCTCTAGATTTTCTTTTCCACATCATACCAGAAAGTGTCCTTATCAATCCATCCTACATATGTTTTATTCTAGATCTTTTGCAATCTCTTGAAATCCAGTTTTAAGATTCAGCTATCCATCTATTATCATTTCTTCTAACAATATATCTGGACTAACTCCACTTCAGTCTCTTAATTCTTTCAATGATGTCAGTATTGTAACAGTCAGAATCGTCTATCTCGCTAACACACTGCAGAATTCAAACCCCAGACATGAAACTGAACATTCTAGGAGGAGTTGCCCTCTAGATATACTAAGTTTGAATCTAAAGTCCAAATTTCACAGCACCATCTACGTGATAATGCATCTGATGCCACTACTAGTATAACCTTTGGCTGGTGCCTGGTGGTCAGGGAGAAACAAAAGACTCTATATTAAAAGAAGCTTGGGTGGCTAATTAATGTCGATGGATTTACAAAAGAAATGCAGAAAATATATATATATATTGTGCCCTTTTCTATAGGTCAATGATGGTGATAAATGGTCAATTACTAAAAAATTTTAAAATTAATATTATATAGTATTTAAAATTATAGACTATATTAAGCAGTAAAAGATTAATATGATATATTTAATAATAAGTATTGTGATGGTGAGAATTGTATCTAATTCTATATTTTTCTAAATTGTTTTTCAAAATTTTATATAATTATTTTATATAATATAAGTAGCAAATTTATTAAGACAGATAAAATTAGACTAAACACCGGAAATGACTATGTGACTGTCTGGAATATTCTATGTTTAAGCACCGGTTTAAATTAATACTAATAATTAAAATATTTAAATAGTATATTATAGAAGTGGATGGAATTGTCACACCTCATAATAAAAATAAGTAGTATACATCTTTATTAATTATTGTTTCAAAATTGTTTTAAAGGTAGTTAAATTGTAATAGATAATAATTGATTTAAAAATAATAATGAGTTAACATTTAAGTCTATTACGTCATGATTTTAAAACTTTAGAAATTGTTTATAAATCCAAGTAGGGATTGACCAATAAAAAATAGATCTTGGCAGACAACCAAAATCACGCCAACTAATTGTATAAACGGGGGAGAACAAAAATGTGTTGACTACAGATTAGAGGTAAAATTTTAAGCTCTCTAAATTTTTTTTTTTCTTCAATTTATTAGTCAATTTTATTATAATTTTAATAATATCTTTGAAAGAAACCAACTGACAATTTAAAAATCATCCGAAGAGAATCTTAGAATAAAATGTTTTAAAAAAAAAAAAGTTTTTCATAGTAATGTTTCACTAACTTTACAGTAACCTGCCAGTGGATTCTATCAAAATATAATCGGAGTTTTCAATAGAAAATGGATAGATTCTTAAAACCAAGTTGTAAATTTTATAATGTTCCAAATATGTTAATGTTATTCGTTGATATAGTTTATATAGCGTATCACTATGAAAGCTGTTTTCGTGCGTATAAAATCAATGAAAGGACATTGTGCGCAAAGTTAATGAAGATAATGGAAAATAAAAATAAGTATTATTCGTATAAGAATAAATGGACAAAAGGAATTGTAATATTGAAATAGTTTGAATTGCTTTCTTTAAGATGACTTGAGAAAATACTCTAGAAAATAGTTAAAGATCGGAAGTAGTGTATATAAAATAATAATGAATGAAAATGAAGTTTACCAAGGAAAACATTTGCCTAAAGAAAAAAAAAAATTTTACAGAAGAGAAATATAAAATATTGGATCCATGGAAAACGCAATTGGTACCGTAATTATTAAATAATTGTAGTTTAACTAGAAATAAAGATGCATCAACGCGCCGAGGTAATATTTGCCAGAACATTAAAAAGCTTCGTGGGATAACTAAATAAAATGTTTTCTAATAATTTTGGATTAAACACTAAAACTAAAGATCGTCTAAACAGTTTATTAAATGAACTAATTTATTTAAAACTTTAATAAGCAGAAAGGAGAACATTCGGATAAAAGAAGAAATAATAAATATTATGGGACTAACCAAGATTTACCATCAGAAAAATATGTGATTATGGTTTGAATTATTTTCTTTACTAATCTAAGTTAAACATTAAGTTTTAGATAGCGATAAGGAAAACAAAATACATTAATTCGTGATATAACATTATATGAAATAATGTGTTTTGATTTTGAATTTTAAAATAAAATTGTATGTATGTGGAAATTTGTATATTTGCGATGCTCGAAGAGAAAGAAACCTACTACGAACTCTGATAAGAAGATAAAGATTGTTTTTGGTAACATTTATAATTATTAATGATATAATGTATGTTTTATTTATTTAGATCAGCTGGGAATCGAATGAATGTAGCGCAAAAGTTTTATTGTTTTTATTGTTGTAAAACGCATTTTGAAAACAACACTCTAAAACACTTTGAGATGTGATTAGATTTTTAAAAAATATGCATACGATAATCATTTTATGTGTTATTAATATAGTTCAATATAACCGATGGTTATGTGATATTTTCTGTTAATTTTCCGATTGGGATATTTAAATGTTATTTTAACAAAATGTAGATGTTGAACCTACAGTGTAATAAAGCAAGACAAATTGTTCTTATGGAATAGGGAAATGTTTTATATTAGCGAATTTTGTTTATTGTTTTAAAAAGTAGTTAGTATTTTATCGATGTTGGATACAGTAAAAATGTCGAGAGATAGTTTGGGTAGTGACTTGGTAGTACGTGGTGATTCGGAAACCAAGAGGATGTATTAAAAACTAGGATGCTACAGGGAGTGAAATAATAAGTAGTTTTAGATGTTAATCAGCGTAGTTAACAAAGCCCTACGACTGGTACACATGTTGTCTTGGACAGTGGTATTTTATATATTTCTTGTGAGTCGTACTAGATGTTTGGTAAAGCTGAGTAAATAGCTGCCACATCATGCTTATCGCCAAGGTTATTAGACAATGAATGTCGGACCTATTCACACTGTTCCATACATTTTTGAAGTATATTGCGGATAAGTTATCTATTTATCTTCCCGATATCCTATACATCTTTCGCTATCTTTATCTGTATTTCTTGCAACTACATCGTTATATGATAAGTCTATTAAAAGGGAAACAATAGATATTTTAGAATGTATGTCATGCTATTATTTGGAATAAGAATAGTTAAGTATTAATGAAGAATAGATTATGATTATTGAAAGAAAGATGCAAATATCCTAAGAAGGGAAGGAGTTAGAGAATTATGTTAATTCCTTTTAAGAAATGAACTATAATTTTATAAAAGTATATCCAAATAGAAATATACAAAAATATTAAATATAATTTCACGTTTTCTTATTGTTAATTATATTTTAAAAATATAAGTATTGCATATTTAAAAAAATACAATAACATTCGATAATTATAGTATATGTGAAACTGTAACAGGTGATAATTAAACCCATGTTATAGTATTATACATGAGTATGGCTTATGGAATAAACGTATTATAGTTTACGAGCATTGGAGAACAAACGTTAAAAGTAATAATAATATTTGAATAATATGCGGAGTGACTTATATAAAGTTACAAGAAAATGTAATTTTCTTTTAAAAACCATATTGATTGTAAAATTATGATGTTATAAATGATGTTTATCCACATAGATAATTTATAATACAGTAACTTTAATACTAAAAGGTAAAGAATGGTGTTACCCATAAAATAGTTAAAATAAGTGATATGATAAACCTAATGAGAAATAAATAAATAACTTTTAAAAGGCATAATAAGTTTAATTAACGATAAAAGAAAATTATGATGTTATAAATGATGTTTATCCACATAGATAATTTATAATACAGTAACTTTAATATTAAAAGGTAAAGAATGGTGTTACCCATAAAATAGTTAAAATAAGTGATATGATAAACCTAATGAGAAATAAATAAATAACTTTTAAAAGGCATAATAAGTTTAATTAACGATAAAAGAAAATTATGATGTTATAAATGATGTTTATCCACATAGATAATTTATAATACAGTAACTTTAATATTAAAAGGTAAAGAATGGTGTTACCCATAAAATAGTTAAAATAAGTGATATGATAAACCTAATGAGAAATAAATAAATAACTTTTAAAAGGCATAATAAGTTTAATTAACGATAAAAGAAAATTATGATGTTATAAATGATGTTTATCCACATAGATAATTTATAATACAGTAACTTTAATATTAAAAGGTAAAGAATGGTGTTACCCATAAAATAGTTAAAATAAGTGATATGATAAACCTAATGAGAAATAAATAAATAACTTTTAAAAGGCATAATAAGTTTAATTAACGATAAAAGAAATATATGATGTTATAAATGATGTTTATCCACATAGATAATTTATAATACAGTAACTTTAATATTAAAAGGTAAAGAATGGGGTTACCCATAAAATAGTTAAAATAAGTGATATGATAAACCTAATGAGAAATAAATAAATAACTTTTAAAAGGCATAATAAGTTTAATTAACGATAAAAGAAATATAAATGTGTATAATTCAGCTATTGTAGTGTAAAGAAAAATGAGGATATCCCTTGTAAATAGATGTAGATGGATTTGTTTGTTTTATTTATTTTTATTGATGTTAATAACATTTTAAAATTTGTTTATTAAAACTTGTGTCTGAGTTTTGTTTTCTCTACATCATTGCATGAATTCACCGGGTATATTCACAACCATTAAACTAAGTATATGATTGTTTGCACAAAAGATAAATAGAGAAGTATGTTTAATCTTAAATATTTATTGATGTTCTTGTAATTAAATAATTATAAAATTGCATTGCGTTACTGGTCATCAATCCATTATCATAATATTTTTCTAAATTATATGCTATTAGTTGCCACTTGCTTTATTTATCAGATTATCTAAACACTGCCACTTATTAATTTATTTTATTACTTAAAGATAAAAAAAGGGGATATTAGATTATTAACTAATTTATTACGGTTATAAATTTGCGATGAAAGAAAAGCTGTACTAGTTGGATTAAGCAATGAAGATTGTGATTATTATTGTTTTATTATTAATCTAATTTCAGAGTAGTAGATTATGACATAAAATCCCTTATCATATTTTGCTACCATATGTTATTAACATATGAATAAATTTAAGAACCTGAGATTATTTCATTTGAGCTAGATGATTACTATTATTATTATTATTAGAGATAAAAGATTAATACTTTAATTGTTAAATGAGTCTTAGTGATTAGAAGTTGTGGAAGTCATAAGAATACTATGTAGTTATTATGTGTAATAGTAGTATAAGGAGGGATAGTGTTCTTATGCCATTGAGGTGGTATCCTGTGGGATATTGTCTCAATGTAATCTACCTTGTCACCCGTATTTCCACTTCTAGTCTCATGAACTCCTGAATATTTATTTGAGTTAGTTTAAAACAGAACCTAAGTTAATTTTAAGAAACTTGAGCTAGTAAAGCATTTAATTGAATATTTCATTAATTATTAGGGCTAGAACCCGGTTAGGTGATTTTCACTATATTATATTTATTTTGGGGGAAGTGGAGATGCGGGAATGGGCGGTTAGATTGGCCTGATGTGTTAGAAAAGGGCAGATTGTGGCCCTCAACGTGGGAAGGCCTGAGGTGTAGTGGAGCTACACACGATGACAAGGGCAGAATATATAGACTGAGACAGTGATAGGAATCAATAAAATAAGATATCAAATTTAGTTTTAAATAATTTCACAAAATTTATTTATATAAATTATATATATAACACCACTGTCTGCTTATATGAGACAGGGATGCATATTAAATAATTGTTGGCATTATATTCCAATAAATGACAAAAGGTTTCAAAGCAAAGTGATATATTCTATTCCTCAGGCGAATAGCATTACGATAATGTGCTGTGCGAGGTGCTTTGAGCAATTATACAAGTTTAAGAAAATATTTGAAAATTAAGGGTTCTAAAATATTTATTGATTTTGAGAATAGCACGGACAAAAGCTTACTAAGCAACAACGTGGGAATGTGATCAAAGCATTTATTCGATAATAATAATAATAATAGTTACATTGGGAGGTCAGTATTGCTGATAATGAATTTATTAAAGTTGGAGGGTGTGACATGTTTAAGTCACAGATGCTTTGTAAAAATAATATAAAATAAAACAATATCAAATATCTGGAATGATTACGGAGGGCGTCTCGCCGCTAACCCGTAGGAAAGTATTTTGATGAACAGCCGAAACTTAGCAACTGGGTGACAATTGTATATAATTCCCAGGTGTGTCACTTGGGGACACACTCTGCCTGGAAACTGCAAACAAAGAGAATGGACTTGGCCATGTAAAGAATCCTTGGAAAAGTAAAACAAAGCGGTCTCAACAACCAATTCATGTACCAGCAATACGAGACTAGTATATATAAAACATCTAAATGGGTTTTACTTGGATTAAGAGAAATGCCCAATCAAATTCCCAAAAATTCATTTAAAAGGGTCCGCACATTCTCGACGTCAATGATGAACTTTGTAATTAAAGTAGAACATGGTAGTTAAAATAGGAAAATGCATGCTTGCGGGTTTGAAAAGTAAGTATAGATTTATATATGCAATTATGCATTAAGGGACATAATTAATCATTGACCTCGCATATATTCTCATATTAGATTAAAATCAATAACATGTAGATTTTAAACTATGTGATTATATTATATATTAAAGAATAGAATCGCCCTCGAACGAGTGATTTGCAAGATAATAAAAATTGGAAATTATTTAGAAATTTAAAATATGCCTTTATAGCGGCATCTTAGTTTCAACAAAAGGAATAATTCACTCGGTCAAAGACGATTCTGACACATTATCATAATAAAATAACAGAAAGCTTAATAAATAGAAAATATTAACCCAAGGATAGAGAGCAAAATGTTGAGTATATTTAAACATGTTAAAGAAATACATAATGAAGTTATATGAAATATAAGAAAAACATTTTTAAATATCTATAGCATGTTAGTTATCACAAGAGCTCTTGGGTTAATTTAGGGTTACCTCTAGAGAAGCATTTTAGGTAGATTGATGGTCAGCAGGTATTTATATAATTTAACAGCAAAATCTGGAAATGTTCATATTTTTGGCAGCAGCAGTTCCGGGGTTCCTTGTGTGATAACTTCTGATGGTCTACGGCAGAATATGACCATTCCAGAGAGAAATAGCCTTCTCGTGCTCTACTCTGTCATGTCAAGATTTACAAATTACTACAATAATTTTGGTTAGACACAGACCTCTGAATGATTTTTCTTAGAAACATTAGAATGGAGAACAAAAGAAAACCCTTCTTTTTATAGTAGACTTTAACAATAGAACTGCCCTGGAGCATTACAAAAATATATTGGATTTATCAGCTGTAATTAAATCTATCCAAATGTCTAAAGGAATTCAACATTAATTAATTTCTTTTGTTAATTTCCCTGTCGACATTTGAATTACAAACTAGATTTAATTAAAATTACTTTTACTAATTAAAGAAAACCTTAAGTGGACATCTGCTGTTTTTAGATAAACTTATATAACATTAACTAATTAAACTATTGTTCCTCATTTATTTTAACAGAAATATTTGGAATGACTTTTATTAAATTAAACAAAAATTACTTTACTTTTAAATTGCAATATTTGAATCTATTTACTAAACGAATATTTACTAAATGAATTTTATTTTAAATCAAAAATATATTACGACGGTAATATATCTTTGTAAATAGATTCAAACAATAACTTTAACAATTTATAATTTTGATATGTTTTAAAATGCATATCATAGCGTGTGCGCAATTACGACTTATATAACCAACTTTTTAATAAATCAAAATTATGTGAACATATACATAATCTATAATCTTTTATTTTATTTGGGAATGAGTTATATATATAATATGAGCATTGTGCTCATGGTTTAAAATTAGGTGGGATTTTCGGTATATAAGCGTATTGCAGACACACTACGATAGATTGGGGTTCAAAGTAAGATATGAGGGTAGGAAATAGGTGAGAAAAGGTGAAACGAAGATCTGCAAAGCAGACCTTACTGTTTCAGTATTATTTTTTGTTCTTGTATCCATATATTTTGTTTTTAATGTCTTCTTATCATTCTTAACATACATCTATCCACGTTCATTGAGTTGTCTGAAGTCTTTGTATTGCTCTTCTGTTAAGTGTTCAAATTTCAAATTCATAAGTAAAAACTAGTAAAACTAAATCTTTTCCAAACATATAGGTATATTTCTTTTTAATATGAAGTTATTTCTAGCAAATGCACTCTACTCCAGTTTAATTCTAATATTAATTTCTTCTATTATATTTCCATCTTTATTAATAATCTAACTAAGATATTTGTAGGCTGTAACTTTTTCTATTTCATCCTTATCAATTTTTATATTCTTCTTTTGAGAAAATCCATTAAATATTAATATTTTGTTCTATCATACTTTTATAATTCTTGAATTTTTAAAGTTCTGAAGCATTATTTGCAAAATAACCACATAATCTAAAAAAAACTAGATGGCTTAAATAATCTCCATTTATTTTTAATTCCTTAGCTTCCCATTTAATCCACAAAATACTTTTTATAAACCTGCAGAAAAAGTTTTGGTCATATGGATTCACATGACATACACTCTTCTCAGTATTTATTTTCTTAGTATCCTTATGTAACTTAATCATTGCTGTTGAATTTTGATAAATATTCTTTAGATTATGATAATATCTTAAGTCTATATCTTGATGATCCAATGTTTTAAACACCTTAGAAAAGCTTATAGAATCAAATGCCTTTTAATGGTGGCAACTCATATTTATTGGTCCTTTCTATAACTTCTTTCCATACTTAAATGTAATCACTATGCTAAAACCATTTCTACATTTTATGTATTTTTTTATTTAATTAAAACCCAAAGTTTACTGTAGACATGTTATCATTTTCTTCATAAAAAATTTATATAACACTAATAAAAGATTGACATGTATATACTTTATATATATATATTGTACAGACCACCAAAAGAGGGGGTCACATCTTACAATGGTCTGACCCAAAGTCTTTGGGTAGGATGCAGTGAATGATTCGATGAAGTACCTAATTAATGATTGTATCTACCTCCAATGGACTAGCTCTAAGTTTAACATTAAATTCAGATACAATTTAGGCTAGTTCATCCATGCCTTACTCCTCTTTTGGATTTCATTACACCTCAGTATCCAAACTCAGGGAGAATGTAACCTTCAGCCCACTTCAGGAGTGAATTTACTTTGCTTAGCAACTATCACACCTCTATATAGGTTCCCATTGACTTAAGATGCATCCAATCCTACTACTGTATCAATATATATATATATGAAAAAGATGTGTGTGCATATATATATAGTCAAATAAATTGATGGATGGATGTATAAATGATTCTGATAAACTAGAGACCAGTTAAATTTTAAATCAAATTAATAACTTTTATTAATAACAAATAAAATTTAAAACTCATTTAATATAATAAAAGATGCAGTTATATGTGTTCAAATATGCATTTCTACCACATCATTAATTAAAAGTATCCATTATTCCAACCCATATTCATGGTAGAGATACATTGGCTGTGAAGTTGACTAACTAATTTACAATGTTACATAAGCATATATATATATAATAGCCTTGTCATTGAATTCCAATGATTAATGTTCCATCTATGGGTGGTATGGTGACAGAAAAGAACATCCACACAAGAAGATTAGTCATTCATATAGAATAAAATAAATATAATGATTATTAGTTAAAATAAACAAACAACATGAACTCTTTCCTGTAATGTATATAATTAATATGGAATAGTATCAAAACTCTTACCTTATTCCATATTATGTGGTGATGATGAAATATCAAGTCACTATAGAGGGAACTGACCTAAACTTTATTTACATAAAAAAATATTATCTAAGTTAATAATTTTTTCCTCTAGACTATGTTGCTTTTAAACATATGGACTCTTCCAAGTATAGGCACATTGAAATGAAATGAAATAAGAATAGAATTTTACAAACATATATAAAAAAATCTAACACTTAATAAATCAAATTTTCTTCAATCATCCAGATTAAACTCCACGAATCTAGCAATAATATCTCTCATAGATACAGTCTATCACCTTTCTTTTCATTATATTCTAGGTAAGTCCTTCCTCGATTGTTTAAATTCCTCAGCAATGCACTTGGAACAATGTTGTTTTCATTTTCTGCAGCTGCTTTCCTCCTGGATTCATTCAGACATTTTGTATGGCATGTTTAATGTTTCTTTAGGCATTTTATAGATGAGTGAATTAAATCATTATGCTTTTATGGTTGGAAGAATAGCATTCAGGTTCTATGGTGATTTTATTTAGCCAGAATACATTGTTTAATATTTTATAATAGATTTAATTTTCTTCAGTTCATTATTTGACATTTAGTGAATTATATAAAAGAAAAATTTTACTTCATCATTTATCTATATAAGCTGACAATATACTCTTTACTTTTCTCCTTATTCGAACAATAGCACAATCTTTTATTTTTAATTGTCATCTCAAAGTCAGTTCAATTCTTTTGTTAAACTGCTAGAAATTATCAACTTTCCTTATTTCAAAAGCTGATTACAATTTCTTTCAACTTTTTGTGATGTGAAAATTATATTTGAGATTTTTGAATAAATCGTTCATCTTTTCTTGCATTGTAAGATTTGATCTTGAGGTATTGGTTGTATGTGGTTATCCTATCCTTCCATAAATAACAAAGCATGATGGAAATTAACTGGGTTCACTTTTATACCATGCTTTGTTTCTGTTGCTCATATATGAACTTTTCCATTTTCTCTTTCATTGCTATAGTTGTCTATTGTTGCATGTACTAAATGGTTGTAGTTAAAATTAAAATTACATTATAAAATTCTACTCTCATTTTCTAATACTTGGTTGCATAGGTATTGATTTGACATTAAGTCTTAGCTATGTCTACTAAGTTGAAGTCATAAATTGTGATGTCTAATACATTGACAAATACCTTATTGTTAGTATATATATATGAAAGATCTTATTAAATTGTCTTTTTTACTTTACTTTGAAAAAGATAAATGATTCCATTGTGACATTATTTAAATTAAGATTTAATAAAACACACTTTTGTCATGTGTGTGTGTATGTATGTTTGCATTATAAAACAATTGATAGTGCATATCCAACTATCTACTATTTAGTTTATGTTTTAAATGGGTTTGATTTGCTGTAGTTAATAAAGCTGGTCTAGACAGGATTGTAAGCTACGCTTACAATATATATTATAACGATTGGTAATGGTCAGAGTCTTACCGTATCTGCCATACAGGGTGCCACCAGGTTATTTGAACCTGGAAAATTTATATAGTGGCCAGATACATGCTGTTAAGATCTGATTTTTACATATATGTTTTATTCTGACCATCAGCCCAAGTCACTATCTCGGGGAGTAGCAGATATTTATAAAATATAAATTCTTATTAAAATATATTTCAATATTAAAAAAAATAAAAGAAGCCACTGCCAGTATTAACACACACAGACATTTATTAAACATATATAAATTTAAAATTATTTTAGTCTAACTTTAATTCTTTTTTTTTTATAAACATTATAACTTTACTTTAGATTTTAATTCACAATTTAACTTTTTATTTTAAAGTTCGCACAGATGGGTTTAATGTTTTATTAGTGTCGAGTATGGATAGACTACATAGATTGCATTTGAAAAAAAAAAATTCTATCCCTGATTCAACCTTAGGCCAAAAGTTCGCAGTCAAACCAACAACAATCTATCTGATATATCGATGTATTCAATGCAGCATGAATATGACAGCACAATATCATACTGTCAGGAATGAACATCTGAACAGCATGGTTATAGAGAAGAAATTGTCTCTCATCCAGTACAGGAATGTTACATCTTTCTGGTGAGAAGAACAATAAAAAAAACTCCATAGGAAGGGATTGTGGTCCTTTTTTCCATCTTACTATCCCATTCCATAGGCTAAAGGAGTGATCCAAGGAGCAGGGAATACATCTGCTTCCGATGGTCAGTATGAAATGGGACTTATTTTGCCCAAGTGTGGCATATCATGTGATCCTACATGTATCAGACCTTCATACTACAATTACTAATTACACCAATATATCCAATCGATTAACCCAATTTAAGTACGAAACAAATAACCTAAGATTAACCCTCCCTTAGTTAAACTAATATAACTTTACAAATGTATGCAGCCATTCATGCCCAACTTAAATTTAACATTTATTAAGTTTAGTTTAACAAGAAAAAAAAATCATAAAAACTTAAAAGAATGAAAAAAAAAACTTAATGGAAATGATTTTAAAAAAATACATCAAATAAAATTGTTAATAATAATTTGCGTTGGTCAGATAGGATTTTATTTCTATTAAATACTGAAAAGGTTTTGGAATTAAATTTCTTACTGTTTTGAAAATGTTCATTAGTTATATAGTTCTTACTGTTTTAAAAAGTTCATCTTTAAACCGTTGCTTGCCATTTGGGTTCCAGTGTTAATTATCCTGATGTCCTGGGGAGACCATTATGTTGTTGGCCATTTTATTGATTCATCTGGAGGTCTATTTACTTTAGAAGCTATTTTATTTCCGGGCCCTGATAGCCTGTAATCCACAATATGGAAAACAATGTTATCTCTCTCTTTTTTTTTAGAAACACTGAAGGAATTGAAAGTGCGTCTTTCAATCCCTTCTTCTTCAACTCTCTCCGACTTAACACATATCACACCCCTCTCTATCATATCTCTTTCTCTCCAATTATTTATTTCCAACTTTTTCCTTTTATATTAGATTCTCAGATCAAGTGAACATTATTTCATGATGATGATGATCCTTTCATTGAGGTCCATTTCCTGAGGGATTTCTTTTATTGGCTATTAGTTTCTATTGTTTTTCTCTTCTATCTGATCTTTACTTATACATTTTGAAATGCCCAAAGGCTAGTTCACTTGGACTAATTAAATTAATCATTTCCATTTTACACAATAGAATTAATTAGATTATTGTACATTCTTTTTATCTTTAAATCTTTTAAGTTCTTTTTTTTCTGAAAATTTAGTTTTAAAATATTTTCTTTTCTTTAATAAAGTTTTCTTTTAATAATTTTTCATCTGTGGGATTTTGTATATATAAAGTTTAGATGACTTTTAATTTTCAATTTTTAATTCTTAAAAAAAAAGTTTTTATCTGTGAACTTTTATTTTTAATTTTATTTATTAAAATGTAATGGCATGTGTGCCCGTTACAATATATATCATTGTTTTTTAAATATCAATTATACTACTACATTATTCCAATCATCTGGTGCATCATTTAGACATTTGCTATATAACTTTGCTGCCCATTTTTTTATTTCTTCACCTCCTTTTATGATATCTATTATAATTTCATTATTCATTATCACCTAGAGCTTTTCCCTTCATAGATTTAATTGCATGTCTCACTTTTCTATTTACAATACTGGGAAATTCTGAACATGCGGTAATTGTGGAGAATACTTTGTTTTGTTTTTTATTGCTATATAATTATCTGCAGAGCTATTCTCCATATTTTATGATGCCATTTCTCTTTTTAGTTATAGTATTATCTTTTTTCCTTATTGCAAAAATATATTTTCTATCAGTTCTAAGATGTTGTTTTACACTTTTGAGACTTTTATTTTCTTTTATAACTTTGTTTGCTAACTCACAATTATATTTTCTTATATCATTATTAACTCTTTTTTATATCATTTATAAAACTATAGATATTCAATTCTTCTTAATAGATCATTTTTATATATTTCATTGTCATTCTTTTCTTCATGTATTGTCTTGTCTTCATAGAAAATTTACTGGAAAATTGCTGCTTTCTTGTAGCAGATACTTTTATTGTATGTCTTAATACTGTATCAGTTATCTTCATGCTGATTTCATTTAAATCAATTGTTTTCAAAATCTGTTAATATTTTTAAATAGTTTTCAAGTTCTAAAGTAATTTCATTGGAATGTTTCTGAAGCTTAGAAATATCAACTGTGAATAGTTTTTTTTTTTTAATTTCTCTCTAGTTTTACATTATATTATCACTATCTCTTATACTAGCACATAATTGTCAACAAACAAGGCAAAACTCTCCATACAGTAGTGCCACCCTGTGCCAACCAGAGTAATCAATGGATGCCAGAAGGCTTGTGCATAAAATTCCTATCTAGTGCCTACTCATCCATTATCCCCAGACTAGTTTTGGCTTGTGGCTTTGTCAGTGAGAAGCCTTGGATCTAAGAGCACTGCACAGGGTGGCACTACTATATGGAGAGTTTTGCCTTGTTTATTAGTTTTACATTAACATGTATCTTACATCTTACTAACTGATGATCACTTTCTGTGTAGAATTTATTAAGAACATTACAATTTTAAAATATATTTTTTCTCTGTTAATCAAAATATAATCCAATCTTGCTGTATCTTCATTTGAATGCATTCAAGTTCATTTTTAACTTTTTTCTTATCAAAGTAATTCATAATACATAGTTTTTTTCTATAAGTCTGAATCTTTTCTTATTTCTATCATTACAACAATTTATCCACAGTATTTTCATCTTTCAATCATTTATCAATTATACCATTAAAATCTTCCATGATAATTTCAAAATGCTGTTTGGACTGATCAAAAGGCATTTGTGCATCCATATAAAAATTCTCTACTTCTTTCATTACATTAAGAACATGTTGGGGTATAATCCTGAATTATTTGTATTTAATATCTCTTATTAGTTTGAATATGAATAAAATAAGGAAATGGAGAAGTTTTGAAAAGTGTGACTGAAAAAAAAAAGGTTGATTGAGAAAATCAGAGAGAGAAAGAGAAACTGGATTGGACATATATTTAGAAAATATTATAGTTTAATGAAAGATGTTTTAGGGAGACTGGTGATTGGAAGTAAGAAGAAGGAGTGGAAGATATTGACAGTGTTGAATGATATGGGATGACTTACATAGAATTGAAGAGCTGGGCAATGAAGAGAAGGGAATGGAAAAAGGGATGAATTGATGATGTGACTATTCTCTGGATCTGTCCATTTGACAGAATATTGCTGATGGTGATTAGGTTAAATAAATAATCTTACCATTCTAACTGATATTCTATTATTTTCTACAGTGTTGTTTTTCATCTTTTTATTTATAAATGTGATTCCAATATTTGTGTCTTCATAACAAAGTGAATGTTGACTTTTTAAACCAGTTGTGTTTTTTTATCTTTTTTTCTAATTTCACAAAACCCAACAATGTCTCATCTAACATTAAACCGTTATTCCAATTTCTGTAATCTTTTTTATTAGAAATAATCTGTAATTATACACACATAAATAAAAGCCTGAGTCTGCAATGAGATGATTTTTAATATTTCTTTTTCAGTTACTGGTCAGTTCCCTGACTGTTGATTATGGTGACTTTACAGCTTCCTGGGAATAAGATCCCTAATTTACTTTTGTCATGTTTATAAACATTTATTTTAAAAAATGTATTGACACACCTTTAATCAGTCTTCAAAAAAACTCAACTGATATTCAATTAAAAACTATCAATCAAGTGAGAATAATGACCATGGTGTTTCTTGATGTTAAATTCAGAAGTAAAAAGCCAATAAACTCACTATGCTGGTAGATGCTTGTTGGTGAGTCCTATTAATTGAAAAGAAACTTTGTGATTTCCGTTTTTCTAGTGCTTATTTTCAGCACTCATCTCTCCAGAAAGTTTAAGTTATGTGTTGTTACATAATACACATTCGAGATTTTTTTAAAATCTTTTAGAATTTAGTTTAAGATTATAGTTCTCCATTTATTGGGATCTTTTCCAAATCATGTTTAGGTTCATCTTATTCAGCCTCTTAATTCTTTCAGTGATGTTCTTTTCATCTCTTCTTATTGCTTCCAATATACACTTTTCCATAATTTATTATGCATTTTGAAATATCTGTACTACTCTTTTGCTAAATATCCAATTATCAAATCTACATGTAAAAATTGCTAAGCACGAACATTAAAAATGTTTATCTTCATTCACATAGGTATGTTATCTTTTAATATTAAGTTTTAGAAGATCATCCAAATTTAAATTTAACCAATTTCATTCACTGTTTTTTTTCTCAATATTTTTTTATAACTTTAAAAGTGATCTTGTTTATAAGCTGTTCTGTAATTTTTCAAATTCTAAAGCATTGTTTTCAAAATCAATCACATTATCTGCAAAAATATAGATGACTGCATTCATTTTTACTCATTTAAAAACTGCATGAAAAGTTTTGGAATATATGAAATCATGTTGTTGTATGTCCATATCAGTGTTCACTTTTTACTTTTTCCATGTACTCTAATCATTGCTGTTGTTGCATTTTGATTTTTTTTTTTCAGGATTTGACAATATTCTTAGTTTATAATTTGATGTTTAAAAATTTTAAATATGATGAAAATGTTTAAATAACCAAATTCCTTTTTGTAATTTATAAATCCAATATTCACTAGATATTTTTATAATTTCTTTTAGTATTTGTATGTGATTCTCTGAGTTTTTTTTTTTTTTTTGGTTGGTTTGAGTCTAAATTTCCAGTAAATAAATTGTAATGATCTTAGTAAAGACTTTCTATTGAAATTGTAGAAGTCTGATAACCCTGTAATTTTTATGTATATATTATTGTTCATCTTATTTAAGTATAAATTTCACAACATTTTTCTAATCATCTCATTGTTTCAGCTTTTTTTATGTCGTACATAATAATCCCATCATTTACTGTAGTTTTTTCTCTTTTCATAGACTTAATTACATACTGATCTCTTTATAAAGTACTTGACATTTCCAAAAAAAATGGTGTAAATAAAAAAATTTCTTGTTATTTATTACTATATTGTTTTAAATTTTATTTTTCCTTTTTTACTTTATATATTGACTTTATATATATAAAATTTCTTGTTATTTATTACTATATTGTTTTAAATTTTATTTTTTATTTTTTACTTCATATATTGACTTTATTTCAGGTGAAAATTTACTGGTAAATTGCTACTTTTTCTATATTCTTCACAATGTTTTCTCTGCTTTTATAATATGCTTCTTTTCTTCTTATCTGATGAAATAATTTATTATCAGACATATTTTACCTTTATTTGTTTTCTTCTATAATTTTTCTTGCAATTTTCACTCATATTTTCTTACAAAGATATGACAATTTAATTCAAAGAATCATTGTATAGTATCACCCATGACAAAACTGTATTAAAATTATGCAAGTATTCATGTGTAAACATGCTTAAACAAATGCATATGTAAATTTCAAATTGCTAGTGTCAATTATTTGTTACTTATTATGAAGATAATAAATAATGTGCGTGTACTTGGTTGTAAAAATGAACAATCAAAAGTTTGACAACATAATATTAAACTTGTATTAAAATTTAAAGAAGCACTATTGAAATGTTACAGCTGTTAAATGTGGCATATGGAAAGATGCTATGGAAAAGTCAAGTGTCTTTGAATAGTATAAATGATTCAAAGACAGAAAAAAAGATGTAATGGATGATCTCAGAATTAGACAACTGAAAATTATGACTAACATTAATATTAACAGAGTATGAGATAAAATATGGTCATCATCACCATCAACCATTATCAATCCACTGCATAATGAAGGTCTCTCCAAGTTCAATCCATCTTCTCTGATCTTTAGCTTCTCTTCTCCACATCATTCCTGCACCCTTTCTTATTTTATTCATTCATCTCACATGTGGTCTCTTTCTGGATCTTTTACAATCTCTAAGAATCCAGTTTAAGATTTCAATTGTCCATCTATCATCACCTCTTCTAGCAATATGTCCAGCCCAACTCCACTTTAGTCTTTTACTTTTTTCAATGAGCTCAGTAACACCTGTTTGTTCTCTTACCCATATATTGCATCTTTGATCTCTTCTTGTTGCTCCTAACTTGCATCTCTCCATACTTCTTTGAGTGGTCTGAACTGTCTGTATTTTTCTTCTATTAAGTGTCCAAGTCTCAGATCCATAAGTAAGAACTGATAAAACACATTTATTAAAAACTTTCCTTTTCAAACACATAAGCATATTTCCTTTTAGTATCGAGTTATTTCTACTAAAAGCATTCCAACCAAGTTTAATTCTAAGGTTAATATCTGGAAAATTGTATACTAATTGAAAAACTGTTAAATTAGTTTTAAATAAAGAATTGGACATGAGAAAGATTTCTGTAAAATTTGTGCCTTAGATTTTGATGGATAAATAAAAACAGCATCAACTGAAAGTTGTGTTTGATATTTCTTCAAATATAGACATATTTTCAAGAGTAATTATAAATAATGTAACTTGACAATTCAATATGATCCAGCAGCTAAGTCCATGCATGCAATGGAAATGCTGTGTCCTTAAAAAGCATGATTATCATGCTCACAATTTAATATCAAGGTAGAGTGTTTCTTTGATCATAATAAAATAATAATCCATCAAGAATTTAATCAACAGAGACAAGCAATCATGCAAAAATGTTTAGAAGTGCTGAAGAGATTATGAGATTCTATTTGAAGAAACAGATCAGAATTATAGCCTAACAAGAACATTTACTATGCAAATGCATCAAGTCAAAATACAATCACAGTGAGAGACTTCTGGGTTAAAAAAATGATTACCTGATTATATCATCTTATCTATTTACTTGATTTGGGTCTTAGTGATTTTCGAATATTTTCAAAATTAAAAGCTTCACTAAAGGGATGAAGGTTTTTAAATATAACTCATATCAAACAAGACCTTCTTTCAGAAATGAGGATACTATCTAAGTTAATGTAAAAATACACAAGAGAAACACTAAGATGGTAGCAATCACTAGTTAACACTCCTAAGTATATTTTTAAAGGTGCACTGCAGGAATTAAATAATCATTTCTTGTATATTATCATTAAATTTGTTGTTGTACTCTTTTTCGGAATTCCAGATGTTTGTTTTAATTTAATTCCAAATATTATTTCATTTCTCTTTTTTCTTCAATAGCTCAGTCCAGCTTCATTACTTATTAATGTATAAATATTTCAATTGATTCTTTCTTAATTTTGTTTGTATTATTAAACTAAATAATATACAAAGTAAAATAAGTCAAGCATTGGTGGTCGAGAGGTCAGCAACAGCTGCTTTACAAGCAGTTGTCCCGGGTTACCAGGTTCGCTTCCCGGCTGATGCTATGATATATGGGGGAAAAAGTAAAATAAATATCACTTCAGTTACTTTTTATACAATAATCAAGATTAATAATATTTCAAAAATGTTTGTTTTGAAAATAAAAACCAAATGTATAAATGCACAAAATGTACTAAAAATATATAATACAAATACACAATCATTTAAAATAAATTTTATACAATTGAAATGTATTAATAAAGCTGCCTCTTACGTCATTATTTCACGAAATTTTAATTTTATTTTACTGTATATAAACTGTATGTAATTTTTGTTTATATTGGATTATTTTTATAAGTCAACCTAGTGTGATTATGCATAATGTATGGAAATCACTAATCAACTTTGCTGTCATGAAAAATGAAGAAATCGGAAGGAAATTTCTACTGTCTGTTGTCTTTGATAGAAGGGCTGTTAGTTAGAGCATTACTTTAAAATTCAATATTCAATAATCTAAGGATTCAGGTTTGATTCCCACGCAAGTACTGTCACTGGTCAGCAAACAATAGTAAAGAAGAGAGAATAATACCTCTCAAAATATTGTGTATACTAACTTATGTACCATTACTAACAATTGAATGTAATTGGGAGATTTAAATAAAGTTACATTTTTCTAAAAACATTCAATACTTAATATTAGATGATGAAAATAGTCCAATATATAAATACAACTAACGTAGCATCATTGCAAACCTTCAGGAAAACTCTGTATGTAAAAATGTTAAATTTTCTATATAATTAAACTTTCCTACCCTTTAAATAATCTTTTTATATATATATTTAAATTATAAAGATAGTAATTTATAGGGTATATGAGCACAGACTTTCACACAACCCATTAAATAATCTTTTTATATATATATTTAAATTATAAAGATAGTAATTTATAGGGTATATGAGCACAGACTTTCACACAACCCACCACTCTCAACACTATCTCATAACACTGATACACTCGAACACATATGTTGAAAAGATAAATAATCACCAATATCCGTATTTCATGCTAAACCAGCAATCATCAGTTGGTCCAGATTACCATCTCTACACATATATGCCATAAGAGCTCAGATATATATTAAGATAGCCAATCCTCATACTTTAATGGACAGGCTTAAATCTATTCCACACTCCAACTCTTCAACAGTCCATCCAATTGAAAATCTGATGATGGAATGCTCAAAGGCCACCCTAAGGCCGAGATTCTTGTCACACCCATGTTGACCCAAGGTCAATCTGACCCTTCATGTACAGTACATAATCCATTCAATACATAAACAAGGGATGGGCAGACATCTCTGCTATGTAATAACTGAAACACATAGGCTTATTATATACCTGTGTTTGATAATTGCTGGTTTAGCATAAAATACGTATATTGGTGATTATTTATCTTTTCAACATATATGTGTTCGAGTGTATCAGTGTTATGAGATAGTGTGGAGAGTGATAGGTTGTGTGAGAGTCTGTGCTCATATACCCTATATATTACATACATGGTATATAATAAGCCTGTGTGTTTCAGTTAAAGATGGTAATTGTAGAAGATACTTTGTTTCTTTGTTTATTATTACTACATAATTCTTTATGAAATTTTTTTATGATGTCATCTCTTTTTTTTTATAATAGTTTCTTCTTTTTTTCTTATTGCTGTAACATTTTTTTTACAATATCAAGATATTGTTTTACACTTTTGAGGTTTTTAATTTTTTTCTATAGTTTTCCTTATCAATTCACAATTATAGTTTTTTTTATTTATTCATTAATAACACTTTTTCATACCACATTACAAAACTATATAGATATTCAATTTTTTTTAATGGATCATTTTTAAAACTTTAATCTTTCTTTTTTTCTTATTCATTGTCTTATCTCATAGAAAAAAAACATGTAGGTAAATTATTATCTTTTTTATGCCAGTTACTTTTTTTGCAATTGTAGCTTCTTATTGATTTCAGTCAAGCCTCGATCATTTTCAAAGTCTGACAGTATTTTATATCTTACTAATTAATAATTGCTTTCTGTATTCAATCTATTAAGACCATTACAATTTTGAAATGCATATTCTCTATTAGCAAATATAATACCAATTCTACCATAATTTTATTTAGATTCCCTAAACATCACATGATCGCCATCTCTTATGCTAGCACATAACTTATTAAACAGGCAAAACTCTCCATACAGTGTTGCCACCCTGTGCCAACCAGAATAACCAATGGATGCCAGAAGGCTTATGCATAAAATCCCATGCACAAGCCTTCTGGCATCCATTGATTACTCTGGTTGGCACAGGGTGGCACCACTGTATGGAGAGTTTTGCCTGTTTATTTAGATTCTTAGTATTTTTCTCAAAGAAAGAATTCATAATATATACTTTTTTAAAACAGGCAAAACCCTCTATACAGTATTGCCATTCAGTGCAAGACAGAGTAATCAATGGATGCCAGAAGGCTTGTGCATAAGATTCTCATCTAGTTCCTACTTATCCGATATCCCCAGACTAGTTTTTGGCTTGTGGCCTTCATCAGTGAGGAGTCTTGGATCTGAGAGCACTGCACCTAGATCTTAGGATCTCTGCACTGAGTGGCAATACTGTATGGACAGTTTTGTCTGCTTTAATAACATAAGCAAGCATAAGAAATGGTGATCATGTGATGTTTATTGACTTACATATTTTTTTCTGTAAATTCAATAATTCTTGTGTTTTTTTATCTATCTTCATAATGAAATTTATCCATAGCACTTTCAAATCATTTACCAATTCTAGAAAGTATAGTTTCTTATGACAATTTTAAAATGTTATTATGCTGATAAAAAGCATTTTGTTTTGGGGAATATAAACTTGAATTACCTGCATTTGGTATCTTCATTAAGCTGAAAAAGTAATCTTGTCCCATATCTGAATAGTATCAATCTAGACAATGTTGTTCTTTCAATTTCTATTTGTTGTGAATCACTTTATTTGTGCTTCCACTACTTGTGACTTGGTAATAAAACACATATCCAGTTTTTAAATCAATTATCTTTTCACCTTTTCCCCAATTTCATAAAGTCTAACAAATTCTAATTCATGTAATCTTCCTTTATTTGAAAATGATCTGGAGCCGTAATACCTAAATAAAGATTATCTTCAAATGACAATCAAGGTAATCAATGAATTCTTAGACTATCTGATTTCAGCTTCCAACCCCTTCCTGGCTAGTGAATTTATATTGTCATGGGAGTAAGAGATATAATTTTGTTTGTTTGTCATGATTTGTAAATATCTATAATTATTATTCATATTCACATTTCTTCAAGAAAGCTCTATTGATATTTCACTTAAGAACTTTAAGTCAACTGAAAAGAAAGACCATGGTATTTTTGATTCTAAACTTGGAGAGAAATAGCTAGAAAACTCACCATGCTGGCTAATGCATGTATATGAGCAGCCCACCAAGGTTCGTTTACCATATGAATAATCACATGTCAGTAACAGCTGTAATGATAAGAACTTACAGATTGGTAATTAAGAATTTATATCCACCAACACCAATTTAGGTCCTGATTTAGTTTGCACTCACGGCTATTTTGAAAGCTAAAAACCATCGCTAATACATTCAAATGATAAATGACATAAATATTGAATAAAAGTACTTTACATTCCATATTTTAGTAATATAAGGGATTCGAACTCAGATACTCTCCATTCCATATTTTAGAAATTATAAACTAGTAAAAATAATGTTTTATTTTATTATGTTTTTTTTTTTTAATTTACCTTCAGAAAATACTTGAAATACGATGATAGCGCAAAGTGCCGGAATATACGAGGGGAGAGATAGTTTGGCCGATCCAAAGGATCGTCCAAGATACAGAAGTCTGATCAAATCAAGCAAATAATTTTCAAATACTAAAAGATTATATACTATATGTATATGCAATAAAGCATATTATTTTTACTAGGTTATAATTTCTAAAACATGAATTTAAAGTATTTTTATTCAATATTTATGTCATTCATCGGTTGGATATGACAGCAGTGGTTTTGGCTGATCTTTAGATTTCAAAATGGCCGTGAACGCAAACTAAATCGGCGTATTGACCCTGCGGTGTTTCTTTCAGACTTCAAAGAATACTCTAAGAGTCTTTTTTTTTACTTAAAAGCAAATTTCTTTTTGCCTTTAATGATCAACTACTGCTTTAGCTAATAACTTTACAGACTTCTGAAAATGATAGCTATTTATTTTATATCATGATTGTAAATATAAAAAGGATTCATTATGTGCAGACACACACACACTTATTCATCATGCCTTTAAAAAAGTCTAACCAATGCTTTAGGTAAGAATTATTGACATCTAAAAACAAAATCGGTGATAAAAGCCGGTAAACTAGTCAGTGCTGACCAATGCGTGTTCGCGAGCAGTCTACCTATCGTCACTAATAGGAAATAATCGTACAATAATCTCTTTTGTAATAACAAGAACGTTTAGGATGGGGCATCAAAAGAATGCACTGCTCAGTTATTTTTTTAAAAGCTTCAAAACATAAATCAAAGAGTCTCCTTTCAGTCAACAATAAATTCTTTATTGCAGCTTTAATACATATTGTGTTAAATTATTTTTTATCTTTATCTTGAAACTGCATAGTAATTAAAATAAAATGATGTTGGAAAATTGCTAATCTTCAATGCATATCTTAAAAATCAATTAATATTAACGTCGGTTTATTATCTTCAAATTTACGCCTTCAGATAAAAGAAAAAAAAATGCTTATATTATTTAATCAATTACTCCAGATCAGATGTCAAGAATCTACATTCAATTAAACGTATTTAAAAAAAGATTAAAATGTTATACAATGTATTTTTATAACCGTCGTGCATTATTGTGTTATATCGTAATGAAAATACAAGATAGGTTATTTTGCTATAAAAATTGTGTAATTAAAAATTCGTTTCAAATTGAAATGAACTTAAGTAAGATAAAAATTCTTTTAAGAACTAAATATCTAGAGAGTGTGAAAATTTAACATTTACATATCAAGCCTTTTCAAAATTTAAGGAGATTCATAGGTTCACTACGTGAAATATTTTTCGATTAAAAAAAGAGAACCATTTGTTATCTTACATGGCTTTCTAAAAGTTAGCACTTATAAAGCAAAATGGTTTTCCAGGAAAATCACGATCAAGCTTTTTGATATATAAAACTTAACGGTGCCTAGGATGACTAACAATTCTTCACTATAATTCTATCTAATACAACAGGAAATATAATTTATTATCTCAGACCTGTAGTCTCTACATTTTATAAAAGGTAAGTTTCTCTAAAGTTCAAACTTTTTTTTTTGTTTACAAACTAATTTAAATTATCTATGATTATTCTCACTGTGTGTAACTGTATTTAAATTTTCTTTTGAAATAAATAAGAAAGTATGATATTTCTACGTGATAGCACTCGATCATTAGAGATATTGTCACCATTTTAATACAATTTATTATAATATTTTCATAATCAAACTCACGTCTTAAATTTTAATGACTTTCTTAAATCATTAAGATATATATTATTTTATTATAAACTTATTTATAAGATTTTTTAAATCATAAAAATCAAGTTGACAAACTAATAAATAAGTTGTCCTATTATTAAATTAATTGCATTTGCATTCGGTAGTACTATCAAAAATTCCAAATTACCAATATATATTTCAAAATTATTCGAAAATAAAAAGAGAAAATGAATTATATTGTCTATCTAAAAAATGCAATCGATCATATTATACATTATAAATATTTTATCTCATTTCTAATTCAAGTTGCATTAATTTAATTAAAAACTCATGGATAGTTTTTTTTTTTTTCATATCTCAAATGCGTTGAAAGCAGCAAGCAGCTATGCTAACCACTAGGCCACCAACGCCTGTTAACTCATATTGTTGGTTATCCTATGCTATACACAAGTTATTATAGAAATAATTGATTCGTATAGCATCAAGCCCACAAATTATATGTAAGTAATTGTAGTATATGTAATTTCTACAATACTGTATATATTACACTATTCAAAACAAAGCAAAACTCTCCATATAGTAGTGCCATCTTGTGCTAACAAGAGCAATCAATGGATGCCAGAAGGCTTGTGCCTAAAATCCCTATCTAGTGCCTACTCATCCAATATCCCCAGACTAGTTTCTGGCTTGTGGACTTCATCAGTGAGGAGCCTTGGATCTGAGAGCACTGCACCTAGATTTTAGAATCTAATGCAACCCTCCAGCACCCACCTTTTAACTCTATTTAACTACAAAACTATGAGAATGAAATTGAAAACACAATTAATATTTTCAATCTAAGCTCAATAGCTTATATAGTCATATGGATCTGAACTCAATTCAGCACCCATACATTTTGATGTCTTTGGCTCTTTAACAACCATAGCCACCACTATCCTATTAGGCAAAATGTATGGGTGCTGAATTGAGTTCAGACCCATATGACTATATAAGCTATTGATCTTGGATTGAAAATATTAATTGTGTTTCAATTTCATTCTCATAGTTTTGTAGTTAAATAGAGTTAAAAGGTGGTGCTGGAGGGTTGCATTAGATTCTAAGATCTAGGTGGAGTGCTCTCAGATCCAAGGCTCCTCACTGAAGAAGGCTACAAGCCAGAAACTAGTCTGGGGATATTGGATGAGTAGGCACTAGATAGGGATTTTATGCACAAGCCTTCTGGCATCCATTGATTGCTCTTGTTAGCACAAGATGGCACTACTATATGGAAAGTTTTGCTTTGTTTTGAATTATTTAATAACAATTATGTGCTAGTATGAGATAGTGATCATGTGATGTTTATATATTACACTATAATATTATCATTATACAATGACAAATTAAGCAACCAGTTTTTTTCTTTTACAATATATTGTTCTCCAACATTATAAATAAATGCATAAAATACTTATTTCTTTCCAAAAACTTTATTTTCCTATATTAACTAATGAACGTATACATGTAATATGTGAATTTATATATATGTTCATTAGTTAATATATGGAAATAAAGTTTTTGGAAAGAAATAAGATGTTTATGCATTTCTTTATAATATATGTAATTTATGTGTATGTCTGAATTGATGCTTGTATCAGATCAAATTGTAGCAAAGTAAAATTTTAAAAAATCTCAGCTTGTCAGTCAAATAGAACCGATGTGCTCAATTTAATCCTTGAGCACTCAAATGTAATTATGTTTTACTAGATGTAATAGTTTTATTAAACTGAAAATAAATTACTTCTAGCAATAATAAAAATATTTTTTTTATTATTTGACCATCTTCTTTCCTCACTAAATATGTATATACTCATAGATGCATGTATTCAAATGCAAGATGTAGCATGTTTATTTTTTTATCTTCTAGGCTGCTTTTATTTTTATTCTAAGTTTTTGTTGTTGTTGAAATTGTTGTTGTTTTATATTATTATGTAAGTTTTTCTCTTGTTCCGTTCACTTTTTTTTTTTTTACATTTCTAATATTTTTTCTTATCTTATTATAATTTTATCTGTGTTGTTTTAATTTTTCTTGATGCATGTGTGTTTGAATAAATGTCTATGTTAAAAATATCCTCATTGTCTAAGGCATTTATAACTTTTGATAAAATATAAAAAATTTAAGTTAACTGACACATATCTGATAAATTGTCAGAAGTATTAATAGCAATAAAAAGATAGTCAAATAGAATTGCAGACAGACTTAAAAATTATTCAGTAGTTAGATATTTAGAGCAGTTTTAAAATGCAGACCAAAAAGATGACATTTAGAGGTATTTAAAAAATGAGCTAAAATAACATCAAGAAATGACAAAATGCCATTAACTATGACCAAGTATTACATATATTTTTGCAATTGACAACTATATATAAGGCAAAATAATAACAATCAAAGTACGTTTTGAAAAAGAAATCACTGAAAAATATAAATAATGCAAAATAATAACAATCAAAGCACGTTTTGAAAAATCTAAATCATCACCTCATTAATCAATGCTCATTTTATACTTTATTAAATAAATTACAGTCTTGAAATGCATATTAGTCAAAATATAATCCAATTTTCATATTTTTTCTCTAAACAAGAAATTTATAATGAGAGTTGTATAACATAGAACAGGGGCAATTAATTTCACACACAAAATCACTGAAACAGATTCTCCAAGTACATTCCATAACAATAAGTGAAAAAATGGATGTAGGAGATTCTTATAGACTAAATTTGGTTTTATTATATTTTATTTGTGTTGATGATTATATTATTAAAGTAAGCAATATCAATTCATAATTGATGAGTAAATAACTAATAAATATATATATAATGCCTATTAAAATTTGAAATAAATTTTAATATGTAGTGAAATGTCAATTGTAAAAAAAAAAATTGTGTAATATCAATATGCAATGTCAAATATGTGTGTGCTCATATATACTGCATGACTGTACTATCTAGTACTGCGTAGAAAACACTTTGAATTGCATATTAATAATCATAAAAAACTACTATATCCATTATTGAATATATAGAACAAAAAAAGATAATTAAAAAATATTTTTAATTAGCTATTTTATAATATATTTCAAATTAAAATTGATATTGTAGCCATAGATTCGAATTTAGTGATTATATGAGGGAGAATAAAAAGCTATTAAAGTCTATGAACAATAGCTTGAAATATCATGAAAAATATTTGCTTAAAATTTGAATTGTTATTAATAAAAATGTGAATATATACATTTTTACAAATGTGATATTTTTTTCTAGTTTTATTATTATTTACATTATGTATTTTTATATTATATTCATATTCAGTTATATATAGAGCTCGCAAAACAAACTCTTAACAAGCTTTGTAGAATACCCCCAACCTCAGACCGGTTTCTGCTACTGGCGTCCTCAGTGAGGTATTAGGATATTCAGTCATTACGTTAAAAATACCAGGACAAGCCCAGCACTTTATCTGATGTATAACTATAAGTAGAAACTCTGAAATTTTCAGACATCCATATGTCTTCCAATCCAATCTGACTTGAATTTTTTTTTTTTGTAATTTCATATTCAGTTATATTATGCAATAATTAAAAATGTTCAGTTGTTCAAGATAAATTTTTTTATTGTTTACAATATGTAAAGTATGGAAAATAATATGAAAATAATGTTTCTTATTGATGAGAAAGATAAATTTCTGATGATTGAGTGACCTACTTTGCAAATATTGAAAAATAAAGGTAACAGAAAAAAGTCGGATTTTTTTTTTGTTATTGTTGTTGTAACGATCTGACATAATAATTTTTTTTTCATTTATTAATATAATGTACTAATACTTTTAATATATGCTACTTTACATATATGTATGCACGATATGCAAAACAAACTGTTTATCAATGATTTCAAAATACATATGTTTCATAATACATTTAAAGAACACAAATTTAAATCAAAAGAACTAAACAATTATGACAGTTAAAGACGGAATACCCTAAATGATAATTAATTTTAGTTATAGCACATTTAGATTAAGTTACGAAAGTATAACATATTTTTCATTTTAAAGTATGACACATTTTTTCATCTTAACTCAATATTTATAATTTTTTTAATCAAATTTTTGCAGTAAGGAATTGGATTTTAGTTTTTACTTATATGATTATATAACTAAGTAAGGTTTCGTTTTGAGAATTTCTTAGAAATCGTCTTTTAATCTCCTATGTATTATCAGTATTCATTTTATTATGTATTTGGATATATTTATGCATAAACAGAAAAATGAATATCTGTAATTTTTATACACAAACTTAATGAGTAGTATTGTAATATTAGCCAACTGGCGGATTGAATATATATCATGGTTTCTTACACAAGGTATGTTAGTTAAGAAATCTACTAGGGACATTGGCTAATATAATACTATTCATAACATGAATATATTATCATCTTTTGCCTTTTCTTTGAAGACGACTTAGGTATAATGATAGATAGCTTCTTCTATCACATGGGAATGTTACATTAGTCAGTGGTCTATTATTTTGAAAATTGAATAACCGTCGCCAAATTAAAATAACTTTAGCTATTGACAAATACGCTCAAAACCTACTGGGTTCAGAAATGCTGATTTCCGATCTCCTTTATTCGTTGGACATATATATGTTATAATGTTTTATTTCATATATACATACAAATATAATATATTCATATAAATAAACAGTTGTATTGATTAAATGTAATAATGCAATATCAAGCGTTACTACTGTATGTCAAGAATAATCTTACCAATCAGCTTTTTTTTATCCCCCTTGATGCATTTAAATTAATAACAATAATTTATTGTTTGTTTTAAAGCGGAGTTTAGATTACCTTCATTAAGTAAGAATTTTATTTCCTATTGTAAATCTTTTGTTTGTTTTTTTAATAGTTTCGTTTAATATCAAATATCAAATGTTATTTTACAAATTTCATTCTAAGTTTAAAAGCCGTAAAATAAATGTAATAAAGAAAAATATTTTAATGTGTTATAAAAATAAATATTAATTCATCTTATTGTTGGCTAACTTTGAAAATAATTTAATTTAGAGTAGAATAAGTTAAAAATATAATTTCAAATTTAATTTGAAACAAATATAATTCTATATAAAGATTGCACTGTCTATATTTTAATGTATAATCTTTGGTAAACTGAATATTAATAAATAGTTATGTAAATATAAAATAATGTTACAATATATATGCTAGAATAGCTTATGCTAATATATTGTCAAATAAAGACTAAATACTGCTAATATTGATCAAGTATTTTTATTAGATTGTAGTCCGTCTGCCTCAATCTATATTCGGGTCCAGAACTTAACATGTTATAAAATGTTCATTCATATAACTATAAATAGAAAACTCTTAGAAAGTAGTCTTGTGCAAATATTAATAAACAGATGATACATTTATATTTGCTTATAAGTAAACGATAAAACAAGCTTTAAATAACCACTGCCAAACAAAGGCATCTTTCATAGCGTCTCGTAAAGAAATACTAAATCAGATACAACTCACTAGACTTGGCAATCGGCAGGTAAGGAGCATTTGAGTTTTCATTCTTGATTTATCCTTTAGTTAAAATAGTAATTAGATAATCACTGCTAATTGATATCGAATAGTTAGTTGTGTTATTTATGGTCTGGCTGCTTTAAAAAAGTTTTGCCTGATTAGAATCTGAAAACAAAATCTGCTTTTTCTCAGCCTGGATTAAAAACAGTTGTAAAAATTATGTATATATACTATTACTGTGCTTATTACCACTGGCAGCAACTGTCAAGTAGATGCATTGCTACGGACTGCTTATGAAGACTGTCAGTTTCAATATGATTGTCAAAAGTGTTGATAGTATGGTTAAAATTAGAAGATTGAAAAAAAATCAAGCTTTTTTTTGTCCAAATTCGAATCCATGTCATAAAAAAGAAAGATGAATGCGTTACAATTACTAGTTGAATATGCTACGGCTGCAAAACCATTGCTAGTAGCTTCCAGATAAATGCAGTACCGTTGTATCATGACGCCTGTCAATATATGAATATATTTAAGTAAGTGGAATAATATATATATATAAGTGTTGATCATGTTGTTAAGATTAAAGATTGAAAAAAAATTCAAGTTTTACATATTCTAAATTCGGGCCAGTATCAATAGATAATACCACTATATCTCGAGATCTGTATTAAAATATAGATGCGTGTAATTATATAAACGTGTTTGGAAAAAATAATAATGTGAGGCTTAAACACTTTAGTAGCAGAATGAATATTTATCAATTTCGCTCATTTAGTCTAAACCAAGTTTTAAAAAAATAAATGTACGTTCCGCGACTGAGAATTGATCCGAAATAAACTTTAATTATGAGTCCGTTGTTCCGCTATTGTTCTAAGCTGCGCAGACTTAATGTGGTGATGAAGAGTTGGGCTATAAAGAAAGGATGATGTTTAATGTCTATAGGTCAATGCTGTCAAAATTAGACAAGCAACTAAAAATAGGATTGGCAGAGGCAATTGAAAGTTTGCAAAGAAAAAAAAGAGCTAACAGAATTTACAAAAATAAATGATTCAACATTCTGAAATTAAGAGTATGTATGTAGAGAGAAAAGATATACATATGCAAATAAATAAAATTATTTGTACAACTGAATTTTAAAACGGGCACAGGTATAGTTTTTATGTAAAATATTTTTATAGATTAAGTTTTTATATATATTTCAAAAATGTGAGTAAAATAAAATTTTAATTATATCTAAATATATTTCTTTCAACATTTTAAAAAAATTGGAGAAAACAAACTAAATCTCTGTTATTAATAATAATAGAAAAATGACTAGAAGCCAGTGTAGTATAATAATTATTATATCTACTTTTCATGCCTTTGTCATGAGATTCGAATTTATGCTAATTGAAATTAGAAAATTTTGAAGAGTAACAAACAGGTTTAGATTTGTGATCTCATAACTAATTTAATCTGCGATTCTATTATTTAAAGGGTAGTTTGGTAGAGAATAACAAAGAAAGAGAAGCCTTAATCATACCCTACCCGCCAGTTGAAGGATTTTGTGGCTTAGGGGTTAGATCATTCACCTGCCTTGCCTGTTGCAATATCCATCTCACGACTACGTCAACTTCAAAATTTTTTCGCAAGAGGCTAAATGGATAATTAATTAATTTTTATCTATTGAGGAAATCCTAACTTTATCTAGATTAGTTTAGACGAGTCTACTTGCTGTTCAGTTGAATATGATATGATTTCTATAGGTGCTTACTCTTTGATTAGCCTTTCCTGACAAATAATGCTACGTTTTTAATGATACTTTGCTCTTTTGTGAGTTAGTTATTTTTATGAAGACAGCGATTATTCTGCGAAGTATTATACTTATTGAATTAAAAAAATAATCGAAGACATTTAGTGTCGCTTTATTTTATTACAAATGATTAATAAAAATAATGATTATTTTAAAATAAAAAACTACATTTATGATTTTTTTATATATTTTTAATAACGAATCAAAATTGAAGAAATGTTTTTATAAAAACATATTTGAATAATAGATTAGTCAGCAAGTACTTGAGGAAGTATATTTATGTATTCTGTTATTGTGATAAAAAATATATTAAAGCTCAAACTCACTTTCAATATCAAATGTCACATGACCTTCCGAGCAATGAACCATTAAATTATATATATATGTTTTTATTGATATTTGTCCAGTTTTTTTCCCATTGTACATTTTGATTGTACAATTTTCACAAGATTAAAATAAGATATATATATTGAGACATATGAATATGATTCCAATCTTTTCGGTTTTTTTTTATTTCGTCTTTAATAATATATTTATATAGTGGAAAAATAAAAGTAATTTCCAATTGAGAAGAACCTACTGCTAGTTCCTGAAAATTTTTGCTGCTGTTATTTTACTTTTGTCTACCAGATGAATCTATGTAGTTTTATGATTTTTTGTTGTAGAACTATCAGTGTGCTAGTCAAGCATTGGTGGTCAGCACAGCCGCCTTACAAGCAGTTGTCCCGGATTAGCGGGTTCGCTTCCCGGCCGATGCTATGACACATGAAAAAAAAAACTTTCAGTGTGCTAAGAATGCAAGAAATATATGCTTTTTAAAAACTGATAATTATAGGTAAATTGGTAAATTTAAATCATGGGTTCAGTACTCTATAGTAGTTGGATAATTTATTCACCAGTAGTTAAGATCACATCATATTATAATAGTATTTTTTTGTTTTTATAGTCGGGTTATAGACATTTATTTTACAACATAGATTAGCATAAGGTTTTACTGTCTAAATAATGATAATTAAATATCCATTTATTTGATAAATATTGAATGATTATTAGATTTAGGTCAACTATCCAGAAAAAATATAAATCCGCTTGCGATTTTAAAAAATTCCAAGACTCATTCAATCAATTCTAGACCTCCGAATAATGAGTATAAGTCTAAGGATGTATTACAAACACACTACAAAAATCTTTACAAGTTTAAGGCATATATTTGAGATAAAAATGCATTTTTTAAAAAATTCAGGTATTAAGACCGAATATATATATATAATAATATTATAATTAGATGTCTGTATAAGTAATCTTATAATTGAATATGTATAAATACAGTAATTAGATATATGTAAAGTATAACTTTAAAAATTTTACGATCACAGAATTGTGGAAAGATTAACCTTTCAAAGTGTTAGTTGACAAAGACTAGGAGCACTCCAAGTGAATAAATACTTTTTTTTCCCAAACAAAAAAAAAGTTATACTTTACATAAATCTAATTACTATATTTATACATATTCAATTATAAGATTACATATATGTATATGATGAAACATTATCAATATCAGTTTACAGAAAATCCACCCATACAAACAGATATCTTAATTTTAATTCTCATTATCATCCTGCACAAATTTTTTCAGTAGCAAAAAATCTTTTGACTAGACTGCAAGGGTCCTCAACCTTTTTGCACTTAAGAGCACATTCTATAATACCAGCCAGATGGCGGGCACCATTTATTTTTTTCAACCAGGTGGTGGGCACTATTTATTTTTTCAAGGTAAATTTATAGTTGGATATTGTTAATAATACACATAATGTATAAAAAAATATTTATTTCAAAAATAAAATTTTAATATATAATTAATGTTTTACACTGTAAAAGTATAGTATGCCCTATAATTTGATTACAATACAATAATTTATAAGAAATTTTAAAAATTAAATTTATTTGTAACAGATAAATAATTTTTTATCATGTTCGGATAGCAGCAGGCACACATAAAATGGTCTGTGGATGCCATGGTGTCCGTGGGCATAGGGTTGGGGACCCCTGAACTAGAGCTTATAATTTATCTGATAAAGAACATCTTACTCAAGAACTAGAGCTTACAAAAAATATTCTACTTTCTAATAATTATAATAAAAACATCATAGGTAAGGCTTTACATAATATTAATACTAAAAAGAAAAAAGAGAATAGAATTGATAATTCCTCTTTTAATAGAGTAATTTTACCTTATATTAAAGTGGTTACTGATACAATCAGTAGAAGACTATCTTGTTTTAATATAAAGACTACTTTTTCTACTGGAAAAAAAATTGGTGATTTTTTTATATAAACCTAAAGACAGAATATTTTTTGAACATCAAGGAGTTTATAAAATTCCATGTTTGCAGTGCTCAAGAATCTATGTGAGTCAGTCTAATAGATGAATAAATGTCAGAATTATGGAACATAGAAATGCTTTTAATCAAAAAATTAGCACATCAGTTTTTACTTCCCATTTTTTAGAAATTGGTCACAAACCTGATTTTGACAATACAAAAATAATTGCTAATTTGGAAAGATATGATTTAAGAACCATGAGAGATTCAATTGAAATATTAAAGAGACCTACTGGTTTAAATAGGGCTGATGAAGCACAACCTATTCCAGCTATGTGGAAACCTCTCATTTTATCTAATATTAACTTAAAATTAATAGGTGAAAAAAACTGAGGGAAATTAACATTTTGATAAGCCCCATATTGTAACGGTCAGAATCGTCTATCTCGCTAACACACTGCATAATTCAAACCCCAGACACTAAACTGAACATTCTAGGAGGGGTTGCCTTCTAGATATACTAAGTTCGAATCTAAAGTCCAAATTTCACAGTGCCATCTACGTGATAACACATCTGATGCCACTACTAGTATAACCTTTGACCGGTGCCTGGTGGTCAGGGAGAAACAAAAGACTCTATACTAAAAGAAGTTTGAGTGGCTAATTAACGTCTATGGATTTATAAAAGAAATGCAGAAAATATATATATATAGATCGAGACAGCGATAGGAATCAAATAAAATAAGAGATAAAATTTAGTTTTAAATAATTTCACAATTTATTTATATAAATATATATATAACGCCACTGTCTGCTTATATGAGACAGGGACGTGTATTAAATAATTGTTGGCATTTATATTTCAGTAATGACAAAAGGTTTTAAAACAGAGTGATATATTCTATTCCTCGGGCTAATAGCGTTACGATAATGTGCTTGACAAGATAGGAACATGTGCGAGGTGCTTTGAGTAAATAGACAAGTTTAAGACAATATTTGAAATTAAATGTTCTAAAATATTTATTGATTTCGAGAATAGTACGGACTAAAGCTTACTAAGCAAACGTGGGAATGGGATCAAAGCATTTATTTGAGAATAATAATAATAGATTTGTATTGGGAGGTCAGTATTGCTGATAGTGAATTTATAAAGTTGGAGGGTGTGACTCGTTTAAGTCACGGATGCTTTGTAAAATAAATATAAAAGGAAACAATATTGAAGATCCGGAATAATTACGGAGGGCATCTCGCCGCTAACCCATAGGAAAGCATTTTGATGAACAGCTGAAACTTAGCGACTGTGTGACGATTGCGTTTAATTCCCAGGGGTGTCATTTGGGGCACCCTCTGCGTGGAAACCGCAAGCGTGGAGAGAACGGCCTTAGCCGTGTGAAGAATCCTTGGAAAATAAAACAAAGCGGTCTCAACAACCAATTCATTTACCAGCAATACGAGACGAGTGTACATAAAACATACTGAATGGATTTTACTTGGATTAAGAGAAATGCCCAATCAAATTCCCAGAAATTCATTTAAAAGGGTCCGCACATTCTCGACGTCAATGATGAACTTTATAATTAAAGTAGAACACGGTAATTAAAATAGGAAAATGCATGCTTGCGGGTTTGAAAAGTAAGTATAGATTTATATATGCAATCATGCATTTGGGGACACATTTAAATCACTGACCTCGCACATACTCTCATGGTAGATTAAAATCAATAACATGTAGATTTTAAACTATGTGATTATATTATATTAAAGAAAAGAATCGCCCTCGAACGAATGATTTGCAAGATAATAAAATTGGAAAATTATAAATTTAAAATATGCCTTAATAGCGGCGTCTTACTTTCAATAGAGGGAATAGTTCACTCAGTCAAAGACGATTCTGACACATTATCATAATAAAATAAAAGAAAGCTTTATAAATAGAAAATATTAACCCAAGGATAGAGCAAAATGTTGAGTATATTTAAACACATTAAAGAAATACATAATGAAGTTATGTGAAATATAAGGAAAACAATTTTAAAAAGCTATAGCATGTTAGTTAGGAATCACAAGAGCTCTTGGGTTAATTTGGGTTACCTCTGGAAACGCATTTGCAGGTAGATGTTCGGCAGGGTTTATAATTCAGCAGCAAAATCTGGAATGTTCATATTTTGGCAGCGGCAGCAGCAGTTCCGGGGTCCGTGTGATAACTTCTGATAGTATGGAGCAGCGGCTGGCTATTCCGAGGGGACATAGCCATCTTAATGCCTCTACTCGGACATGTCAAGGTTAGCAAATTATTAGAATCTTAGAACAACTCAGAAACCTTTAGACAACTCAAAATTCTTTAAAAGCTTAGCATAACTCAGAAACCTTTTTACAACTCAGAATTCTTTAGAAGCTTAGAATGGAGAACAAAAGAAAACCATCCTTTTTATAGTAAAATTTAACAATAGACTTGCCCTGGAGCGTACAAAATTATTGGACTTATCTGCTGTAATTAAATCTATCCGAATGTCTAAAGGAATTCAACATTAATTAATTTCTTTTGTTAACTTCCCGTCGACATTCGAATTACAAACTAGATTTAATTAAAATTACTGCTACTAATTAAAGAAAACTTAAATGGACAGCTGCTGTTTTTAGATAAACTTATATAATTAAACTATTGTCCCTCATTTATTTTAACAGAAATATTTGGGATGATTTTTATTAAATAAAATGAAAATTATTTTATTTTAAATTGTAATATTTGAATCTATCTACTAAACGAATATTTACTAAATGAATTTTATTTTAAATCAAAATATATTACAACGGTAATATATTTGTAAATAGATCCAAACAAAATAACTAACAATTTATAATTTTGATATGTTTTAAAATGGATATCATAGTGTGTGCGCAATTACGACTTATATAACTTACTTTTTAATAAATGTAAATTATGTGAACAAATACATAATTCATAATATTTTATTTTATTTGGGAATAAGTTATATATATCATACGAGCATTGTGCTCGTGGTTTAAAATTAGGCGGGATTTTCGGTATATAAGTGTATTGCAGACACACTATGATAGATTGGGGTTCAAACTAAGGTATGAGGGTAGGAAGTAGGGGAGAAAAGGTGAAACGAAGATCTGCAAAGCAGACCTTACTGTTTCAATATTGTGAAGGCTGAACTACTTCAAGTTAAATCTCATTTCTCATTTCACACCTGAGTCACGTTATTGGTTGAGATCTAACAATTTTTCTTTCAAAAGTTAACCTTGATAATGGTGGTTGCTAGTCCGTTAAAATATCGGATTGTAATGCAAAATAATACACGTTTTTTTCCCAAAAATAATAATTTATATATATCTGTGTGCCAATGTAACCTTTAAGTAAATAAAATATGGTATCTTTTAACTTTAAATAATATTGTAAAAATTCATGAGGTATGGGAATAACATAAAATAAAGTTTTGTGGGAGTTGGAGTTAATTATATCTATTTTATATTTGAGAGCATTTGATAAAGATTTTGCAGTGATAACTGAAAGTGTTTTTATATAGTTATGATTTATATTACATACCTATGGGTGTCTATAAGATTAAATAAAACAGCATTAAATAATATGAAATATAATCAAAACAATAAATTGTAAACTTAAATACACTTCATATTTTAATATGTTGCCTTCCAATGTCAAAACTATCACAATGCTATGGACAGAAATAAAATCATTCCATTGATTTGCCAATATCTTATATAGACATTTAAATAAGTAAAGCTATTCTTATAGTTGAAGTGGATATGATTGAACTTGGAGAGAACACTTCATTGTGCAGTGGATTGATAATGGTTGATAATGATGATTATGATCCATATAGTCTCATTCAAATCAGCCTATAGTCTAATTTACAATATTATTAAATGAATAACAATTATCTCTGCCATAAATTTTATGCTTTTCTGGCATTATATAATCTATTAAAACATCATAAAAGTTCTTGGCAAATGAAAAAAATGATTTCATTTTCATTTATTGATGATGACTTTGATATTGGAGGGTGTTGCATCAAAATACGACAATGAATTTAAGTTTGGAATTTCTCTCTCTCTCTCTCACTGTATATTATTTATGTGCGCATATAAGTGGGCATAATCATGCTATAGATCAGTATTGTTCAATCTGACTTGACTTTCCACCAAATGATTGTGTTATTTTTATATTAACATTGAAAATAGAAATATTTGATTGTTATTTCTCACAAATTTATATAAATAAATTATTTTATTTGACTGTAGTTGCTTTACTTTTATTAAATAAATATGCATGAAAAATAAATAATGGAAATTAATAATACAAGAACACTATTATACCTATCAATATTACCAAAGACCTAAATGTTATAGGCTTTCAATAATATCTTGGGGTAAATGATAGCAGACTTAATTATTATATAGCTCAGTAATATTCTTAATAAGCTGATATATAAATATGATTGCGCTAACGATGCATACACTGCATACACGTACTACAATATATCCAAGAAATGAAATACATAAAGTCATTTGCATAAATTTGCATTGCAATTAATTAGTTTTGTTAGTTACAACATTTCTATACTATGAGGGCTATGTCCCTTGAAAGCACCCAGCCACACTTATACATATTTATTTTGTATTATTTTAATATAAAAATTCAGCTTTGTATGTGTATGTGTCATTAACGCAATCATATTTATATAGTAGTATTTAACCGCAAAGTTTAAACTTCTCGCTTATTTTAATAAGCTGATATTTAATTAAAATGCTTTTTTCTATCTTCAAACAATGACCACTAGTGAACTATTTAAATTTCTATCATATAATTTATACAGATAAATGATGACCAAGGTAAAAGAGTTTGCCGCGATAATAATGTCTAATCTCATATCAGGTATATTTTAAATTAAAAAATATTAAAATCATTACATATATTTTTAATAATCTGAATACACAAACCTGAGAAAGTAATGAAACTCATAAAGAATAAGCAAATCAATTAATAACTTTGCTATTCCAGATTACAAAACATACAAAATATTGGGAAAATAGCATTTTCTCTCATGTAGTACATAAAAATCTTTTGTACTTTGTTAATTAGAATCAATGTAAAACTGCCGTAATTGAAGTCACATACAAAAATAAACGTCTAGGTTATATAAAATTTATTGAGGTGCAGAGTGATGTAAGCCATACCTAAAAATAATGGTAATAATGGTAATTAATTGATAATTAATGGTAATTGATGTTAATTTGAAATACAATTTCACGGCCAAATCACTATGCATGGTACAAAGGATATTTTTTGATTGATTATCAGTAAACGCTGATAAAAAATAAAAATACTAATATTTTATTTAAAAATATATATTTATCTTTTTAACATGGAGTTGAACCCAGATTTTAAGTCAGTATAGTCATTCACACTTCTAATATAACCGATACACATGACCACTTAAATATGAAAAAATAAATGTTGTCCAATATATTATATTTCATGCTAATTATATATAGGTGTGAAAGATGATGATCCGGATCAACTGATGAGGCTGGTTCTGTATGAAATATGTATATTGGAGATCATTTATCCTTTTCACATGTATGTGGTCATGTGGATGACTGTAGAGAACTTGAAAGTCTGGATTCAAATCCTCGTTAATTACATCTAAGTTAAGTATATACATATATACTTGTATTTCAGTATTTATCTTTTTAGTAAATTAATTAATAGAATTCTAATATGTGGGTGTATATATATAAAGACAGAGCTGTTAAAATGGATTTCTCTGAATTAAACTGTACTTCACTCTTCTATTGAAATTAGTAACTACCAGAATTTTAATATTTATATATATAAAGTTTAATCATCATTATTGTGCTATAATTAGAAATGTGAAAACATTATAAAAGTGCACTTGCCAAAACTCTCAAGCGACTGTAAAATGTGTCTTCAATGTTTACTTCAGAGAATCTCATTTTAAATCCTCAAATTTATCATTGCAATTATAACATACACACACATATACTATATATGCATAACTTTAAAAGATGTACATTATATTTCAGATTCACAATATAATGAAAAAGTTTATTAATGTTTCTTCAATATTATTAACAAGTTTTCTATTGGTCAATTTAACTACGGGTCGAGATATCAGAAAACCTAATTTTATCATCATATTAGCAGACGATTTAGGATTTGGTGATTTATCAAGTTATGGAAACCCTGTACAAGAAGCTGGTCCTATTGATAAGTTAGCCCAAGAAGGTATGCTGTTTAGGCAATGGTATAGTGCGGAAACAGTCTGCACTCCAAGTCGAGCTGCCATTCTCACGGGTAAAATAAGATTTTGCTAATATTCGTTTTTAATTAAAAATAATTTTCTAATAATAATATAAAAGCATACGGAGTATTTTTCATCTTTAGTCATTAGTTAATAACTTAATAATGAGATTACTAGTAAATTAAGTCAAAACTATTAATGATTAAACTAATTACCTTATTTAGTCATTTGCATTTGAATCAATTATTTATTCCATTTTAAAGATATTTTCTGAAAGTTTACATAATCAGTGAGCCCTAAATATTAGTATTTCATCCAAATAGTCAAATCTCCCCAGCACTTTTTACAAAAGAGATCTACCATTAATGTTCCTTGATAATATAAAAGTGACATTTTTTTCTATAACGACAAATTAAAAGATAATTTTTATTGTAATATGACTGACTATTGTCAGTGTGAATATATTTTTGTATCTATCTTCTGGTTTATACTAATATAACTAATTGCTGGCTAGTGAGAACCTGCACATAGTAACACAATTTACAAGTGAACAATGTGACTATGATTTAGCATCTAACCTCTCACCTATGGTATTACAAATGACTGTTAGTTTATAAAAACCTGACCTTGCATCTGCTGTTTGACTTACAGTATACAACTGCTAGTCAGTGGAAATCTGATTTTGCATCTGCCTTCTGAATATAATGCAACTAGTTGCTATCTGAATTATTATCTGCCATTTTGTTCATAGTAATACAACTGGCATCTGTTTAACTTAGTATCTGCCTTTTTGTCAGTTTTCACAACTGGCTTCTGATCTGTGTGAATCTCATGTAATGTCTGCCCTCTCACTCATGATATGCTGATCAGTGTAAAACTTGTTTAAAATCTACTTTCTTTTGTAATAATACAACTGAACATTGGTCAGTGTGAATGTGATTTAACATCTGCCATCTGGCTCATAGTAATAGAACTGTGGTTAGTATGAATCTGCATTAATATATTTTAATAGTCAGAATCCATTTACATCACTAATGATAAAAGCTTTCAATTAAAATTGTATTATTTAACAAGTTTCATATTTGAAAACTGTTAAACCATTAGAATTTTTAGTTGCAATTATTGTATCTAGATGTCAGTAGTAATCAGTTATATTAGAGACATCTTTTTCATTAGAATATATATTGTAACAGTCATATTTGTACATTCACGCAACAAAATTGAGAGTATTGGTCAATTATACCAGGGCTGTTCTAGCTGAGGGTTTCAGACCTCTAATCTGACCGCACCTCAGCTCCTTCACCAACCCTCCCTGACTTACTACCCTATGAATGGCATATATGAAGTCACACTCATAAACTCTTAATTCCTGTGCCAACAGTAGCAAAGTGTGGAGCGAGAGACTTGAGAATAATTAACTAAACGCTTGACAGCTTAACTAAACACACACACAACTTATGGCTGGTTATATAATGCATATAGTAATAAATATGGAAAGTGATTCAATACAACAGAATGAATAAGACATCATACATTAATATATTTGAAAGTATTTAATCTTGTCAAAACAACACGAACAATAACAATTAAATGTACTGGATATTCCACTCGCAGGTGATATGGTGAATATATGAACTATAAGTTCTGCAATCTATTGTACTTAGTCACAATCATTTTATTATAGCATTTATAAATTAATAATTATTTCTACGTCTATAATGATGCCTAAATTATGCTCTGCCATTCTTACTGGGTTTGCTAAGAGTTAAATCTTAAGAGCGTGTCTACTTTATATAATGTGTCCCTATTATTATTATTATGTAATGAGCAGTCAATGCGCTCTTTATGCAGATAGTATTATATAAACTAGATCTGAGGTTCAGATCAATGCTGAACAATTAATATAACAGCAGATGAACTGGCGCTTTGTAGCATAACTTCAGAGACTATGGCGCTACACAAATTACATCAGAGGTGCGGCTTGAATGTGCCTTTACTCATGAAATTCAGTAACGATTACTTGGTTCTCAGGTACTGGATGCTTCCTATATGTGAACATTTAATTCAGATGATCGAACATCCTTAATATATGATGCTGGATACCAGTGTTCCAATTCTGAAAGAAGTAATGGGAATGGCCCTTAAAACCAGTAGCCCATTCAAGAGAGAGCTGTCCGAACTAGGAATAATAGGATGGTCCTTAAAACTGAATCCTATCTTAATAAGTATATAATAGCAAGGCATAATGCACCGAAGTGCTTCATAAAAGCCCATTTACAATGCTTTCTAAATATTAATTATTAAAGTTAGTAAAGCGCGAAATCTATAGTTTCATTTTGTGAAACTACCCTACACCAGTTCATGAATTATCAGACTTAAACTGTGCTAAAAAGGAATTTATTAAAGTGGTCTAGTTTATGATTTAACCTACATAGTCTATGATAATAAAATAAGGAAGGCTAAAGCATATTTGGGACTTAAACTTGGCTAATTACTGACAATATGCTTTACAATATTACTCTCGCGTATTCAACTAAACAGACCTTTAATAAGCAAACCTGTATGAAATATTAAGCTAAAACATAGCAGCTTAACTAATATATATATATATATATATATATATATATATATATTGTACTGGACCATACTCCCTTGCGGATTTCTAATCTTAATCTTGCACCGAGCATGAAGTGACCAGGATTTAACAGGGAAAGAAATGGATATCAATTTAGCCGATTGTCTGTACTCATATATATTGGTACTTCCAGCTAAACTGATAGAAAGAGTAAATTGACAGGACTCTGCCAGTTAAAAACACCCTTTAGTTGATATCTTCTTACTCGAATGCCCGAATGTTTTGAAACTTATGGTAAGTACACACCTTTGAAAAGTATATTTACAGATAGCTTTTGCGCTCCACTTCTAGACAAGAATAAAAATGAATCCCCCCCCCTCTAGAAGGGTGTGCAATACCCTAAGTTCACAGGAGCATGAGAATAAGATTTAACACCCCGGTAGAGCGATATCCCATGTAGCTAGCTCAGTCACTCTACATCTAGGGTCTTCAATGAGTAAGTTAAATGATTATTACAGGTACGTGGTTGATAAGGAAAGAATATATTTTATCAAATAAATAATAATTCGAAAACGAAACAAGTTTAATATTATGATTAAATATTTATTTAATCCCAAATACCCACCACCGTCATACTTAAAATAATATAAAAATAAATAAATGAATTATTAAATAGATAAATATATAAATACAATTTAAATGAATATGAAAATAGATAAACCCCTAAAGCTATTTACAATAAAATATTTCATAAAGAATGGAAGTGGTCTGAGCCTTTTTTACCCTGTAGAAATAAGTTATACTTTGTGTGATTTGATATACAGATGTTTTAAGATAAGAGATTTTCGGTTATACAGGCATATACTTTTACTCAGGACTTTAAAACCTTTTTTATTGATAGTAAATATAATAAATAAATAAATAAAAAACAACTCTGCATAAGTATATTTGCACTATGAAATATTTCACTAATTTCATATTTTTCAACATGTCAATAAGGTTGTGTAGTTCAGATATCATATAGTACTGAACATGAGGTACTGTATCTATTTGCCTTTTACAATAAATTCTTATACATGTATATATGTGCAGCACAATGATACACTTACTACTATTCTAAATATAGAGGACTTGCTTATAGGGAATCTATAATAAATAAATCCCTTTTTGCACGCATCATGAGGTGTAGCAATGACAAAAAATAACTTAAAAGAATATACAGATAAATATATTTTAAAATACTCAACATGAGGTATTATATTTACCGAACATTTAAAGCGTAGGTGCTCGTATATACACATGTATATTTATGTATGACAAAATTCAGGAGTAATGACAAGAGGGAAAACGAATAGCAACAAAAAAATCTAATTGCAACCTCTGTTGAAAATACTAGAATTTGAAATAAAAAAATTGACTCAAAAGATTTAAGTAAAAGCTTTATCATTTATGCCCGTAATAACCGTAATTCAATATACATATGCGAGAAACAACTCTCTCTTTTTTAAATGATTAATAATAATAAAAAATAATAATATATTTAATCGGAAATATCAGAGTTAATTATTTCAATATTAATAAAGTATTTGTAAAATAAAAGAAACTTATGTAGGCGTCTTCATTTTCTCTGGACTGGGCTTGGCTCTGAGTGGCTTCAAGTCAACTGGCTGTGCGGTAAGGATTACATCTCATTTAGGCATAGGCAAGGTGGCTTTTGTCATCATCGTGGGTGGCTGGAACTGGCATGATCACATCTTGTGGCTTGGGACAGAGAAAGGGCGGTGCACTGGCTGGTTGTCTACCCCACGGTTATTTTACCGGACTCTCTGGTAGATTGCTTCATATTTTCCTCTGTTCATATATGATAATAATTTTTATTAAATGTTCATTTGCTATCTTGACTGGTTCATTAAATCCTTAAGAAATCATTAGTTCTTAAAAGAACTGTATAATGGATTTCTTAAAAAATGTCAGCAGTAGTCTTGTCCATAATTTAATCTCTAAGTAGCTGGTTGGTTGGAGAATTCTGGAACCAAAGTAGTGAACTGCTTGAATGCCGAAGCAAGAATAAAATCCCACAGCACTGACTAAAACTTATCAAAATCACCCATAAGAACCAATTCAGATAGCCCTCTGAGAAGTATGAATCAGCCAATCCTTTTAATTTACCTTATCACTTAGATTATGACATTTCTTTCTATTTTTCTGATTAAATTCTACATTTTAGGGTTTAATATAATGACTTCCATCTTGAATAACCCAGACCACTTCCTTACAAAATAAATTCAAAATAATTTTTAAAAAGATAAGTTTAATTATAGCATTATCAAACATTTTGCTTTTGATCAGATTTTTGCAAAAGCAATTAACATTCTTTGCTTACAGAATAAAATTACAATCTTTAGAAAAGTAATTTAAAAAAATGAAAAATATATACAAGTATGTTGGAACAATTATTTTAATTATTTATTTTACAAATATGTTCCAACAATGTGATCTATTTGTTTAATAAAGTTTGCTTTTTCTATTTGAATTTTTCAGAGAACAGCAAAATACCTAAAATGATATATATTGAAAATATACAAAACAATAAAATACAAAAAATACATCAGTTTTTTATATGTGTATTTGGGTACAATATTTTAAATTTCTGTGTGTGGGTATTCTAATGCTCAGACCCAACTTCCATTATTAATATAGCACATTTATATATTTGTTGTGCCTAATGTGTACAAATCTATATATGTATCTGCTGTAATATTCTTTACAGCATATTTTGTGCAAGGCCATTTGATAATGTCTGGCACAATATATATATATATACAAGAGTAGGTTTTCAGACCGGAGATTTAGAAGTAGGCCAAAAGCAGCATGAATTAATTTACTCGAGAACAAAAGCGTCTCATTATGTTATAATAATTAGTAATCTCCGCTCTGAAGGCATAGTATAAATTAATAAATGCATTGTATATATATATAGGCATAAGTATAGATGAGAATAGATGAAATAATAAGACAGTCATTATCTTTTTTACAAGTTGAATTTAAAAGACTTAAAAGAAATTGAGATTAGGCAAGATTTTGCACTTTAGCTTTTTACACTTAGTTTAAAATTATACAAATAGGAATACACTTATTTAACATAGTTTAATTAATTTATGAGATTTAAGTTTAAGAGTTTGTGCACATTACTTATATTTTACAGCTACCTTTAAGAAAGATTTTAGAATTGCTATAGCACTAGGTTAGCTTGGTTGAGTATTTGTTACCAGTTGTTAGAGGATGAAGGCTTGCTGCTTGGCAGGATTACACACATGGGCTGGTTCATTGGCTGTTCTTTCTATGTGCTATTCTTTCAGGTAGGTTGGGGTTTGAGTCTCCCATCTCCATAAACAGTTCTGCCACTGAGGAGGCAGCAATGATGGTCTCTAGCTACTGATCTCCATAATAAAACTGGGCAGACTGCTGGAATATAAGTTAACGTGAGAGTAAAGCAAAAAGGATCCTCGTCATTTCATACTGGGTTTTTTATATTTTCTTTATCCCCCCTCTCTCTCACCAGTCATCAACATATTTGCAATCTTTGATTTTTAAACTTTAAAACTTAAGAAGTCACTAATTTTATCAACTACAAAGAAACTGGCTGGATTTATTGCAGGCGGACACTGTCAATGACTGTTAATGATTCTAACTTTATTTTATAAGATTCATAAAGTTTGTTTTTCAGGTTAGTGTGAAGTAATTGAGATAGCCATAAACCTTGAATTTCTTTTTTTTAAAGAGTGAATTTTTTTTTCAAAGAGATTCAAGCTGCCAACATTTAGTACACACCTAAAAAAATTACCTCTGAATCTAATTACTATATGCAAATACTAGCAATTTAGTAAATTGAATAACTTCAAAGACAGTTTGGAAATAATTTAGAAAACTTGTAATGTTTAGCAAACCGATTACATTACAGTTACCTTTGCATATATACATAGGTATGTTCTTATATACAATGTCCACAGCTTAAACCAAATTTAATGACTTAAAATCACCACCAAATCTTTATATGAAATTATAAAGGCATATACATTATACATAATAATATCAATCAGATGTGTGAAGATACAATTTCTCACAAATAAAAACATTTATCGAATATTACAAAATGCTAATACAACCATTTAAAATAGTAGATGTGGGTGCATATACAATTACACACATATACGCATCAATATACACTTCTATATTAAATTACTTAGTATGCGATTATATACGTGCACCTCTAGGGTTTGAATTAAGGAAATGAAGACTACTATGATCTATAGTAGGTGAAACTGTATGATGGCTAAATCATACTGTTTCAATATATATTGCAACTTTTTTATTGATAAACCAAAAAATAATTAATTTTTTTATTTGTATATAAAGGCCCTTTTTTGTAAAGTAATAGTATTTATATATAAACAGTGAGGATTGCCAATTCCTCTACAAGCTTTATGATAAATGCTTAGCCAGAGCCAGCACTTAAAATATCTCTGTCAGAAACCCCTCCCCAAACCCCTGACCATGGTTTCGTGCTTTGGCACTCCTCAGAGAGGTGTCAGGGTAGGTTCAGACACTAGATCTAAAAATACCAACCCAAAGCTAAGCACTTAGCTAAAAGTTATCTATTGAGAGGAAAATCTGAAATTTTCAGACATGTACATGTCTTCAAACCCAGCTATCCAACTCAAATAGCTATATGGGGCTGATAGATCTTCAGCCATGCCATATAGTAGTAGTCATAGCAATATAAAATTGCATAAGACTTTTTGGCAGAGACTATAAATAGTCAAAATAAAAGTCATAGATCAATTCATAGATCACATGACCCTATCTCTTAAGCTTGTAAGTTATAAACAGTGAGGATTGCCAATTCCTCTACAAGCTTTATGATAAATGCTTAGCCAGAGCCAGCACTTAAAATATCTCTGTCAGAAACCCCTCCCCAAACCCCTGACCATGGTTTCGTGCTTTGGCACTCCTCAGAGAGGTGTCAGGGTAGGTTCAAACACTAGATCTAAAAATACCAACCTAAAGCTAAGCACTTAGCTAAAAGTTATCTATTGAGAGGAAAATCTGAAATTTTCAGACATGTACATGTCTTCAAACCCAGCTATCCAACTCAAATAGCTATATGGGGCTGATAGATCTTCAGCCATGCCATATAGTAGTAGTCATAGCAATATAAAATTGCATAAGACTTTTTGGCAGAGACTATAAATAGTCAAAATAAAAGTCATAGATCAATTCATAGATCACATGACCCTATCTCTTAAGCTTGTAAGTTATAAACAGTGAGGATTGCCAATTCCTCTACAAGCTTTATGATAAATGCTTAGCCAGAGCCAGCACTTAAAATATCTCTGTCAGAAACCCCTCCCCAAACCCCTGACCATGGTTTTGTGCTTTGGCACTCCTCAGAGAGGTGTCAGGGTAGGTTCAGACACTAGATCTAAAAATACCAACCCAAAGCTAAGCACTTAGCTAAAAGTTATCTATTGAGAGGAAAATCTAAAATTTTCAGACATGTACATGTCTTCAAACCCAGCTATCCAACTCAAATAGCTATATGGGGCTGATAGATCTTCAGCCATGCCATATAGTAGTAGTCATAGCAATATAAAATTGCATAAGACTTTTTGGCAGAGACTATAAATAGTCAAAATAAAAGTCATAGATCAATTCATAGATCACATGACCCTAACTCTTAAGATTGTAAGTTATAAACAGTGAGGATTGCCAATTCCTCTACAAGCTTTATGATAAATGCTTAGCCAGAGCCAGCACTTAAAATATCTCTGTCAGAAACCCCTCCCCAAACCTCTGACCATGGTTTTGTGCTTTGGCACTCCTCAGAGAGGTGTCAGGGTAGGTTCAGACACTAGATCTAAAAATACCAACCCAAAGCTAAGCACTTAGCTAAAAGTTATCTATTGAGAGGAAAATCTGAAATTTTCAGACATGTACATGTCTTCAAACCCAGCTATCCAACTCAAATAGCTATATGGGGCTGATAGATCTTCAGCCATGCCTTATAGTAGTAGTCATAGCAATATAAAATTGCATAAGACTTTTTGGCAGAGACTATAAATAGTCAAAATAAAAGTCATAGATCAATTCATAGATCACATGATCCTATCTCTTAAGCTTGTAAGTTATAAACAGTGAGGATTCATAGATCACATGATCCTATCTCTTAAGCTTGTAAGTTATAAACAGTGAGGATTGCCAATTCCTCTACAAGCTTTATGATAAATGCTTAGCCAGAGCCAGCACTTAAAGTATCTCTGTCAGAAACCCCTCCCCAAACCCCTGACCATGATTTCGTGCTTTGGCACTCCTCAGAGAGGTGTCAGGGTAGGTTTAGACACTAGATCTAAAAATACCAACCCAAAGCTAAGCACTTAGCTAAAAGTTATCTATTGAGAGGAAAATCTGAAATTTTCAGACATGTACATGTCTTCAAACCCAGCTATCCAACTCAAATAGCTATATGGGGCTGATAGATCTTCAGCCATGCCATATAGTAGTAGTCATAGCAATATAAAATTGCATAAGACTTTTTGGCAGAGACTATAAATAGTCAAAATAAAAGTCATAGATCAATTCATAGATCACATGACCCTATCTCTTAAGCTTGTAAGTTATAAACAGTGAGGATTGCCAATTCCTCTACAAGCTTTATGATAAATGCTTAGCCAGAGCCAGCACTTAAAATATCTCTGTCAGAAACCCCTCCCCAAACCCCTGACCATGGTTTCGTGCTTTGGCACTCCTCAGAGAGGTGTCAGGGTAGGTTCAGACACTAGATCTAAAAATACCAACTGACAGAGATATTTTAACTGCTGGCTCTGGCTAAGCATTTATCATAAAGCTTGTAGAGGAATTGGCAATCCTCACTGTTTATAACTTACAAGCTTAAGAGATAGGGTCATGTGATCTATGAATTGATCTATGACTTTTATTTTGACTATTTATAGTCTCTGCCAAAAAGTCTTATGCAATTTTATATTGCTATGATTACTACTATATGGCATGGCTGAAGATCTATCAGCCCCATATAGCTATTTGAGTTGGATAGCTGGGTTTGAAGACATGTACATGTCTGAAAATTTCAGATTTTCCTCTCAATAGATAACTTTTAGCTAAGTGCTTAGCTTTGGGTTGGTATTTTTAGATCTAGTGTCTGAACCTACCCTGACACCTCTCTGAGGAGTGCCAAATCACGAAACCATGGTCAGGGGTTTGGGGAGGGGTTTCTGACAGAGATATTTTAAGTGCTGGCTCTGGCTAAGCATTTATCATAAAGCTTGTAGAGGAATTAGCAATCCTCACTGTTTATAACTTACAAGCTTAAGAGATAGGGTCATGTGATCTATGAATTGATCTATGACTTTTATTTTGACTATTTATAGTCTCTTATGCAATTTTATATTGCTATGACTACTACTATATGGCATGGCTGAAGATCTATCAGCCCCATATAGCTATTTGAGTTGGATAGCTGGGTTTGAAGACATGTACATGTCTGAAAATTTCAGATTTTCCTCTCAATAGATAACTTTTAGCTAAGTGCTTAGCTTTGGGTTGGTATTTTTAGATCTAGTGTCTGAACCTACCCTGACACCTCTCTGAGGAGTGCCAAAGCACGAAACCATGGTCAGGGGTTTGGGGAGGGGTTTCTGACAGAGATATTTTAAGTGCTGGCTCTGGCTAAGCATTTATCATAAAGCTTGTAGAGGAATTGGCAATCCTCACTGTTTATAACTTACAAGCTTAAGAGATAGGGTCATGTGATCTATGAATTGATCTATGATTTTTATTTTGACTATTTATAGTCTCTGCCAAAAAGTCTTATGCAATTTTATATTGCTATGACTACTACTATATGGCATGGCTGAAGATCTATCAGCCCCATATAGCTATTTGAGTTGGATAGCTGGGTTTGAAGACATGTACATGTCTGAAAATTTCAGATTTTCCTCTCAATAGATAACTTTTAGCTAAGTGCTTAGCTTTGGGTTGGTATTTTTAGATCTAGTGTCTGAACCTACCCTGACATCTCTCTGAGGAGTGCCAAAGCACGAAACCATGGTCAGGGGTTTGGGGAGGGGTTTCTGACAGAGATATTTAAAGTGCTGGCTCTGGCTAAGCATTTATCATAAAGCTTGTAGAGGAATTGGCAATCCTCACTGTTTATAACTTACAAGCTTAAGAGATAGAGTCATGTGATCTATGAATTGATCTATGACTTTTATTTTGACTATTTATAGTCTCTGCCAAAAAGTCTTATGCAATTTTATATTGCTATGACTACTACTATATGGCATGGCTGAAGATCTATCAGCCCCATATAGCTATTTGAGTTGGATAGCTGGGTTTGAAGACATGTACATGTCTGAAAATTTCAGATTTTCCTCTCAATAGATAACTTTTAGCTAAGTGCTTAGCTTTGGGTTGGTATTTTTAGATCTAGTGTCTGAACCTACCCTGACACCTCTCTGAGGAGTGCCAAAGCACGAAACCATGGTCAGGGGTTTGGGGAGGGGTTTCTGACAGAGATATTTTAAGTACTGGCTCTGGCTAAGCATTTATCATAAAGCTTGTAGAGGAATTGGCAATCCTCACTGTTTATAACTTACAAGCTTAAGAGATAGGGTCATGTGATCTATGAATTGATCTATGACTTTTATTTTGACTATTTATAGTCTCTGCCAAAAAGTATTTATATATAACTCTTTTTGATTTTTAAAAAAAAAATGTATGATTTCAAAGAGAAGTAAGCTTTGTCACTAACTTTATTGTTGTTTTTTTAAATTTGGATTCTAAGTTTATTTTCATTTTTAAGACTTATGATTTTAATAATATTTAAGCAAAAATGTTTGAAAAATATTTTTTCTATTAAATACTTTTTTTGTAAACTGAATGATAAAATGATTACTTTTGCATTAACATTATTACTACTCTTATTGTTTGCGAAGTTGATATTTTATTTTTATGATTAATTTTATTATATCTAAATTTATATTTAAAAGAAAATATAATATAAAAATTTGACAATGAACAATTTTTTTTTCATTAAAAAATAAAATTGAAAGAAAAATTTTAAAAATGAACAAAAAAGACCCATGAAAAAACAGTGTAGAAATGGTTAAATATGAAATGTCACTGTTTTTACCTAAGTTAAATCAAAAACCAATTGAAGTAAAAACTTTGAACTATTCAAAAACAAGGAAATTTGAAAAAAGGCAGAATAAAAAAATATTAGCCAAATGAGGGAATTATTAATTCTCTATAAACAGAAATAAAAACAAAAAACATACTAATAATACAGAGGCATGTAAAACATTTATAAACAAGGCAAAACTCTCCATACAGTAGTGCGACCCTGTGCCAACCACAGTAATCAATGGATGCCAGAAGGCTTGTGCATAAAATCCCTATCTAATGCCTACTCATCCAATATCCCCAGACTAGTTTCTGGCTTGTGGCCTTCATCAGTGAGGGGCTTTGGACCTGAGAGCACTGCACCTAAATCTTCTAATGCAACCCTCCAGCAACCATCTTTTATCTCTACTTAACTATAAAACTATGAGAATGAAATTGAAAACACAAAAATATTTTCAATCTAAGCTCACAAGCCAGAAACTAGTCTGGGGATATTGGATAATTAGGCATTAGATAGGGATTTTATGCACAAGCCTTCTGGCATCCATTGACTACTCTGGTTGGCACAGGGTGGCACTACTGTATGGAGAGTTTTGCCTTGTTTATAAACAATTATGTGCTAGTATAAGAGATGGTGATCATGTGATGCTTAATGGTTTAACACCAATCCTGTCTAATATGATAGTGGTAGCTATGGTTGTTAAAGAGCTAAAGACATGAAAATGTATGGGTGCGGAACTGAGTTCAGACCCATATGACTATATAAGCTATTAAGCTTAGATTGAAAATATTTTTGTGTTTTCAATTTTATTCTCATAGTTTTATAGTTAAGTAGAGATAAAAGGTGGTTGCTGGAGGGTTGCATTAGAAGATCTAGGTGCAGTGCTCTCAGATCCAAAGCCCCTCACTGATGAAGGCCACAAGCCAGAAACTAGTCTGGGGATATTGGACGAGTAGGCATTAGATAGAGATTTTATGCACAAGACTTCTGGTATCCATTGATTACTCTGGTTGGCACAGGGTGGCACTACTGAATGGAGAGTTTTGCCTTGTTTATAAACAATTATGTGCTAGTATAAGAGATGGTGATCATGTGATGCTTAATGGTAAAACATATTTAATAGAGTAGTGGAAATAATCATAGAAAATAAAAGATTAGATAGAAATGTCAAAAATAGAGATTAGACCATCTAATAAAAAAAAAAGTGTGAAATAAAAAACTTTTAGAGTAGCAATACTTAATGGTTTAAAAAAGTCACTTTTTCCTGATGTGAAAGTCTAAATAAAGTTAGAATTTTTTAAAAAAACATTTGACAATTAATATTAAATAATGAAAACAATCTTTCATATGATTATAACTAATATATCATGATTCCAAACTTTCAAACATTAAGATTATAATGTTATAAGTTCCAGTTTTATTTATATCAATAACATGTTACCAATCATTTGAAATGTATAAACCTGCTGACTTATAAATTATTATATTATATACACGTGTTTATATAATGTATAGAGTTCATTTAATAAGTATTTTCTGACTGTAAATTTAGTGCTTTATGTTTAGCAGGTGCTTTTATGATTATAGATAAAAAATATATAAAACATAAACTAATGTATTTCCAAAACCTTTTATAATCCAAATAATAAAGTTCTGGGAAATTAATATTAATATAATAAATTTTTTAAATACTAGCAAACTCTCTATATAGTAGTGCCATCCAGTGCAAACCTTAGTAATCATTGGATGCAAGAAGGTTTGTGCATAAAATCTGTATCTAGTGCCTACTCATCCAATATCCCTAGACTAGTGGTGCCGTTGGAAAACAAAAATTCTCATAACGTAAATTTAAAATCCATCAGAGATAATTTTTCGTTAGATAATGATTCTCAGAAGGCAGAAAACTCCCTAAATATTAAAGCTAACCTAGCCAAATTTACTGAATCAATAGATTTTCTCTCAGAGAACAGTTCCCAGCCCAAAAGTTCCTTCTCTAAAGCCCAACAAGAATTTCACAACAACAAATCTCCCACTTCGTTCTCTAACAAGAAGATAGATGGCAGTACAAAATTACAGATTATCCTAGATAAGTCTCAAAATTCCAAAACTAACACTTCCAAAAATAACAAATCAATAGATTACTTCCCTATGAACAGTTCTAAATCTAAAATGACTCAATCCACTACAGTAAAAATGAGTTACACCAACTTATCTACAACTTCAATTACTAAGGAAAAGGTTGACTTTGGTTCAATATTACAGAAGGCTCCAGAATTTGTCACTGATGAGATTGGATTTGAAACCAATGATCTAGAAGCATCCCAAAAATCATTGATGGCAAATATGACACCCATGGATTCTGCAACCACATCTAATTCTAAATTTCAAGCAACACAGCCCTCTCACTTCTTTAAACCTTCACCTAGAAATAAGTCATTAACCAATGAAGCTAAGTGCACCAATAATCTTCCTCTAGATAGCTTCTCATACCCCAAAAATTTACTCTAATAGATTTCTAAGCTCAGATTTCCCTGAATAAAGTGCCAACTCTGAATCTAGACTGAATGGCTATTTGTCCAAGAGTAATCTTATGAAGTCTGACATTACATTGGGCAACAGCATTTGTAGGTCAGACTCTGATCTCTCCAGTGGTAACACTGTTCAGACTTTTGAAGTCAGAGCCTTATCAGAAAAAATCCCTAAATATAATACTGCCCGATTAGGCCCAAAACCAATGTCTTATGCAGAAAAAGCTGCTATAAATCTTAAACCTCCAACATTACCCATGGCCTCCAGACAAAGCAATATAGATGGAGGGTCTCAAATGGACTTATTCTCTAAGGTTATGCTCATCATAGATAATGAGGAGGTAGAATCACCTCAAGCAACATTAGAAGACTACTCACCTAATCGGAAAGTCAATCACCCATGTGATTTATCGATACATGGCGAAATTAATGAGAGGTTTAACCAGTCAGTCCCAGCCCTACTACATAAAACATTCAAAAATTACAAAAATGATAATGCTGTGATTTTATCCACAACCGACAGAAACCTCAACCTATTTAAATTCCCTGTCCAAGACTTATACGATTTATTTAAAATGCACGGTCTTTGGAGTTCAATATAAGATTCTGTTTCACCCCAATGATAGATACATGATTATCCAATTTAAAAACATTGTTGCCAAAGGGACATTCAGTAATAATCACAAATCACTTGTTAACCGATATCTGGTTACTATTGATTTAAACCGCCCCACAATCTTAGAGGGAAAGGTGCGTAATTATGGGAAGGACTTTGAGAGGGCTGACCTCCAAAAAATTCTCTTCCCCTTTGGCAGGATTGTCTCGTTTAATTATATACTGGAGAAACAATCAGACTCTGAAATGTATATGAATGTGGCCCTGTTTAGGATTAGTCTAGGCAAAGGTATTTCTCCCTTGTCTATTCCAAGTCTGATTGAAGATAATGAAGCCCCCCCTCATAATAATACTCCGTGGAGTGTCTCCCCAGTGTTTTTCTTGTAAGCAATGGGGACATATTAGGAGGAATTGCCAAGACTGCAAATGTAAACTATGTGGACAAATCCCTAAAAAAACCCACAAATGTACCATCAAAATCATGCCACAAATGCTTCAACCACCAGTTAGAACCACGGCCAATTCATCTAAATATCTTGCCACTCCTTCAAGAGAAACTGTGATGGCTGGACAATTAGTCTCTTTGCCTAATCCACAAGGGCTGGCCAGAGATAAGAAAACTTCTGATGAGCTATGACTGCCAGAACAGCCCACTCAGCTGGATGGAGAGAAGTTAGATGAAACATTATCTGAAGATGAAGATGATGACCATGTAATGATCTCTGCTGATGAGGTAGTTATCAACAACAGATCCTGGTCCTCCCAGCCCCAATGTAAAAGGAAAAATAGGAATGGTAAATCTAGGGCATTACCAGTGATCTCCACTGCCAGTGATGACAGCCTAACTACGCTGGTTTCTACAGAGCATTACAACCTCTTGAGGTCTGAATCCAGATCTAAAGAAAAGAAGATCAGATACACAGGCCCTGCAACAAACTTTTCTCCAGTAGGGGAATCAGTTATCCCTGAGTCAGACTGCTCTAAATGCACCATTCATTTGGATAGGTCTGGCCCTTCTCAGCATTGGTTGGGGATGAATCACAGTTGGACCAAGTGTGTGTGGTCTCTCCCCACTCTGGAGAGAACCCTGATTTGAACAAATTCAGTCCTAATAAGGTCAGGCCTCCTGAGGTGGGGAAATCGATCAAATCATTCCTGTTTAACATAGTCTCTATCAATGTCCGAGGTCTGAACTCTCGTGATAGAGCCCATGCTCTAGCACATTGGTTTCATTGTTCTGGCCCGGACATTCTCTGCCTTTGTGAGAAAATCTACATGTGAAATCAGACTCTCAAGTTATCAACCTTATTCACAGTTTGATTTACTCCCATTACAGCTACTCTACCTCAGCTTCTGGGGGAGCTGCCATAGTTATTAATAAAAGATCCCTAATATCTCCTTTCAAGATTCTACATATCGATTCCAATTGCCTTATTGCCATAGTACAATTTGGAGGATAGTCCCTGAATTTAGTGAATGTTTATTTGTCAAGAGATTCACAACTTATTCATAGTGTAATTCATATAATTAATTGCACTCTCAGGATGAGTTTTCTACCAATGGTGATTATCGGGGACTTTAACCACTCGTATGAACTATTTCACTCAAAGTTCCTTCAGTGTTTGACTCAACCCTTTATTAGTGATAGAAATTTTTTTTCCCAATCAGCATTCTCTTTTTATACCAGAACAACTTCTTCATTAATAGATCTTACATTCTTCTCTCCATCTCTCTCCATCCTGGAGGCCCATCTCTGGCCAACTGTTCTATCGGATCATTTTGCTTTAGAAGTAAGAATCAATCTCAATACTATCACTCAAACAGCAGTTGATATGCCTCGGACCATCAGGATGCTCACTAAATCCAACATCACAATTCAATTAATATCAGAATCTTACATCACTTTCAATAGGGTGCAACTTCTTTCTCTCCCTGCACATATTGCCTGGAGTGTCTTTGTCAATTCATTAACAGACCTGATTAACCGATGCACTAGTGAATCCAAGGGTCCAATTCAGATGCTTAGTGAGCTGGACTCAATTTCCAGAGAATTAGAGCAACTCCCCGATGTAGCTCAGAATATCCCAAACATCCTAATACTAAAGGCTAAATACAGATTCTTACAGAGGGCAATCGCTGAATATCTCTCAATCAAAAGGGCCATCAATACATTCACCATCAATGTTGCTGGACCAGGGGCTATCTCAGATGGGCTCTTGGATATGGCAAAAAGTCCAAGGCCCCAAGATCGATCGAGGTACAAGGCAACAGCTTTGCAGGAACTTCCATGTTGGCCAGGATTCGTGAACACTACTGCAGGAAATTCCAACCCTTTGGTGTGTCAAACTTGCATAAAAAATTTATCACAGAAAGTTCTGCCACTCACAAAATCGCTGAGGCCAGAATTCTTCTAAAACTTAAGTCCATGCCTGACAGAATGCATCCTGGCCTGCATGGCATTCCTAAGTTTTTACTGCTTCATCTTCGATCTTTCGCGATCTCCATAGTCAAGAGAATGGTGGATCTTCCGGCAGATGACTGCAGAGAGATTGATGGGATTTGTCCAATTGCCATGGTTCCTCTTATCAAAAAGTGGGAGGCACCACATGATTTGGAGAATCTCCGTCCAATCTCAATGCTTTCTTTACTGATGAAGTCAATAGAAAGCCTCATCAAAGAGGATATACAAAATAACATCATTAGTCATCTTTCATCTTATCAATTCACCAAGAGAGGGAGCTTGACTGCCGATGCTGTCAGCCGATTTTGTCTTCTGGTTGACTATGTTCATATGAAAAGAAACCCCAGACCAGTCACAATTCAACTCGACTTTGCTGGGGCCTTTGACTGTGTCAAGATCGATGAGTTACTCAGTGTACTGGAGGGGCTCCAAGTACCTGCAGCTTACCTCCAAATGATAGAGAACCTCCTGCAAAATCATGAGATATTTCTCTCTTTGGATGGCAGAGTTGCCCCAGGATTTCGGCCCTGTATTTCCATCCCACAGGGCTCACCTCTGAGTGCTCTCCTGCTGCTGTTACGCATAGAGGCTTCTTTCCCTGGAATTGCAATACCTATGCTGAAAGAGAACATATGCCACATCTCATATATGGATGATGTGGTAGTATTCCTTTCATCCCAGAATGAGTTGGTGGGACTCAAAAAACTCTTGGACCAGTTTGCAAGTGAATTCGGTCTCAGCATTAACCCTTAAACCGCTAATTTTATCATTGGTTGTATCAGATAAAAATCAAATCTTTTAATTGGCCAACTCACAAACTGAAGACAAAGCCTATTGTTAAAACATATTCGCCTATAATATTAAATTCAACTCAGATACATTTATAAAAAGTATATAATTAATTTTTAAGGTTGTGAAGACAACGAAAGTTCTTTCAAAAATAAATTGCTATTTATTTATTCTAAGATAATCAATATCGGCAACATAAAAGTTATAATGTAAACAAAAAGATCGACTTTTACGTTATAGAAAAGTAAATATTTCTTTTTATTACAACTTCAATATTTGTACTAAAATCTTCAATATTTTTCGAAAATAATTTTGTTTTTTTATTATTCTCTCTGAAAATTATGTTTAATTTCCATAAATATTATTTAATAATAATTTAAATCGTATTCGAAATGAAAATCTCAGCGTTTTTCTTTATTTTCTTTGATCAGGCAGTTTCTTTGTTCTTTCCAGCCAATCAGAATGTCTTTTTCGGCTGAGAACATGCTAAGAACCAATCACAAATAATGTTCCTTCTTTGTTTAGGTTTAAATGCATTTTTTCTCTATTTTTTACTTCTAAAATAAATCGGAAGATGTCACCATCGTACAGAACTTTTAAAAACGAATTCAATACGTATTTAACGAATTTTTTCGTATGAAAACGAACTGAGTTAGAGTGATTTCAGATGTCGACGAGGAGCCTCGTCAAAAACAGTCTTTTGGTTAACAGATAGAAGTTGGCTATCTGGACGATCCTCACTGGCAAGAAGATCTCTGTCTGGTTTGAGGCCTCCCCCCAAAAATTTATTGGGTTCCATCTGGCCTCTCCCCTTTTCATCATGAGGAGAGATCTGGAAAATTCCCTAATCAACAAGATTGAAGGCTTAATTACTTCATTATCCAAGGTTTATCTTTCTCTGTTTGGGAAGGTAGCCCTCCTAAATTTTGTGGTTTTACCCAAAATTTTATATTACTTGGCCGGTTTCTCCCCTATGCAGGAGATTGTGCTGGGGGAGCAAAGCTCCTGTCATCAGTCTGAACGTGTTTCAAAAACCAAAACTCCTCAATGACCTCGGACTCCATTCTCTCAAAGTCTTCTATCTCCAAAGAACCCATAATGTTCTCTATAAGATCTTTAAAGATAACCTAGAGATGGAATGCCCTTTCCCAATAGAGGTAGATCCTACTGATCGTCCCCCTCCTAAACTGCGTAAACTCTGGATCCAACATCAAGTGTCTATCACTGTTCAAAACTTTAGAACATCGAGTTCACTATTCCAAAATAAACTATCCTACTGGCAAGTCTACCAGTTGGTTTCTGAGGGCAAAACCAAAACCGGTAATGTACTTCCAATTGGAATACCGCAACTCACAAAGTTAACAAAATTACTCAAACTAAGTCCCAAGTTTGTTGACTTTCTCCTGAAGGTCAACCTGGGTGCTCTTCCTACTGCAGCCTCCCTTTGTTATCAAAGGGGATATAATATCGACCCCCTCTGCCCTTTATGCATGAAACAGGAGGAGTCCATGGTCCATATTCTTGATTATTGCGGATCATGGACATACCTACATAACCTAGCACTGAATAGAACCAACAATTCAGACCCTGCCTGCATCATGCTCAAGCCTGCATTCGAAAAAAGAAACATTCCATTGATACATCTTGCCACGTGTATTAACTTTTCAATCTGGTCAGTCAGATGTATAGTCACATTCAATAAAGGTTGTGATGACCCCATTGATAAACTCTTCTTCAGTACCCTGTGTAAAATTAAAGAGGATGATAAACGCAGTGGTCAACCCTGGTTGGTGGACCAGACATGGGGACAGTTTAGACTTTAGTCACATCCCCATACCGATCTCAACCGTCTGTACCCACAGAAAGCCTAAATCCAGGTGCTCCCTATCCCAGAACAAAACTTGATTGAGCTCTACTCTAAGGATTCATCTCTACTGAATCTTAATTTTATGAATTGGTTAATCGATAGACTATTTCATTCACTTTTTACTTGTACAAAACTCATAAGTTGTAATTGATTTCAATTGTAGCTGTTTATGTACCTAGAATTAGACCTAAATAGAGTGCAAATAAATTGTTATTGAAAGTAAATAACTTTTTGAAAAGCAGTTGGTCAGTGAGAGGTGATTAATTAGTAATCAAATTTTAAAGACACATTAACAGTGAGAAATTAATTCAGCATATAACTTATTAATTATTGAACAGTTTTATGATTTAAAAATAATTTTATAATAAAAAATTGTTTTAGTATAAGAGCATTTTATAGCAAGCAGTCATTTCAGTAATCACAATATTGGAAGATGAACTACTGGATAAGTGACATGAATAGTTTCTACCTAAGAAGTTACTGGATTAAATAATAAGAGTATTTTTATTATTAACCAATGACTCTGTATTAAGAGTAGATTTTTGGTGAAAGGTTTTTTAATGATAAAAATAGTTTTAAAGTTGGACAATGGGTAGTTGATTAAAAATTTCAGGAAATTTTTTGTTATTGTTGTTGTTCAAAGATTGTGGTGATTGCAAAGAAACATTTTTAAATTGAGAATACATTAAGAGAATACAAACTGAAATGAAAAGAAAATTGCAAATTTGATAGGTAGATAATAAAACATATTTGCTTTAAGCATCTTTGTGATGTTATGATATATATATTTTTTGTATGCATTTTTTTATTCCATAAACATTCTTATAAATTGTTAAACTTAGGATGGGAAAAAAATTAACATGTTTTAAATACTTGTATGAGAAGAGTAATGGTAATCGTTTTGTATTTATTAAGTAAGAAGTTCCAATAATAAAGTATCTATTACCACATAATTTATGCCCTACCACAAGAGGGTTAAAATATGTGTACTGTGGATCTAATACATATTTATATGATTTAATAAAGTTAAGCTTTGATTTATGTAATGATACAATAATAATATTAATATAATTTTTTTTTTCTAAAGAAATTTTATTTATTAATTTATACAGTGCTTTTTTACAATCCACTAGATAATTTCAACTGCCCCAAAAATCTTTTTTTTTTTTTGAAAAAGAGAAATATGTTTACTTCTGTTATTATTACTAATAAATATAATTCAATGAAACTGAAATACCATTTGCACAGTTGTTCCCAGAAAAAGTTTGTTGACTCTAATTATTAGTAAGAGCAAAAATCCTGTAATTATTTCATTTCTTTTTTTTTTTTGTATACAAATATTTTATTTGATGATTATATTCACTTATAAATTTATAAGATTCCACATTGCATTGTAAGTTATATGAAACTCATGTCTCTTTTCTTAATTAATTATTGGATTTTTTTTAATTTTTTTTTTCATATGTCATAGCATCGGCTGAAAAGCGAACCCGCGACAACTGTCTGCAAGCAACTGTTTGCTTTCAAGGTGGCTGTGCTGACGTCTCAGCTACCAATTTGTTGCGGATAAGATACACTCATGTCAAATAGGAGTGTACATCTAACCAGCCATGTACTGTATGCAATAAAACAGCACTTTTAATAATCGCATAGTCACCTGTTGAGATTCCATTCATAAGAATGATGAACAGTGAATGTTTTATTTGATGTAATGATTAAATTAAGATTCTGCAGTTTTGCAAAGCAATGCATCTGTTAAAGATGTGAGGTATAGTATCATCCTCCCTGTGACAAATAGAGCATGTTGTATCCAAAGATTAAAATCCTATATGCATTACTAAGAAATGACAAAACATGCAAAATAGGAACAGAAATACAATTATTATTAAAATGAATACATTGAAGAGAATTTGAACCTAGACTTTCAAGCTCTCGTCAGTTATTCCCTCCATCTTATACAACTGATACATGTGACCACATACATGTGAAAAAGATAAATGATGTGGCCATGTGTATCAGTTGTATAAGATGGAGTGGATGACTGAAAGGAGCTTAAAAGTCTGGGTTTACATCTCCTCTAATTACATCTAGCTTAGGTATATATATACTATACTTGTATTTAAATATTATAAAATGAAGGTATTAAAATATTACTTGTTTAGAATCGCTATTATATTCAAATATGCTAGTTTGTGTTCAAATTTTAGAGTAACTTAATCTCAGGTGATAATAGCTTGGATGCATTGTTAAAAATGGCAGCCCTGTATATGGATATCAATCTTATTTCTCACTAAAGATATCTAATAACTAGAAGTAATTTGCTATGAAGATATAGCCTTGTTATCTAGTACCCTTTTTTTAATTCAAATCATTAATTTTCAAAGGGCAGAATGCTATTATAAGATTTCATCATTGCCACTGAAATGATAGGAGTCTTATCATTGGCCAAAAATGCATTTGTTCATTTGGATATAATGTTCATTAATAACAAAGAAATAAAATTTATTTTTAAACCATTATCTAATCCTTGCAATTATCTACTGGCCTATTTCCATCATTTAAGTTATTAAATGTTTTTAGAAAAGTCTAAACATTTATTTATACTTTTAAAAAGTACATTGAATTGTAAGTAATAATACACAGAGGCAAAACTCTCCATACAGTAGTGCCACTAACTTTCCTGCATCTATTGATTACTCTGGCTTGCACTGAGTGGCGCTACTGTATGGAAAGTTTTGCTTCTGTGAAAAACAGCTTGTGTAAGCATAAAGAATAGTGATCATGTGATATTTGATGGTTTAATAACACACAGGTTAGAAGTCATTATATTAAATATATCTGTAAAAGTATAAATAAATAGTTGAATTTTTTTAAAAAAAAAATTTAATAATTAATCTAGGTGATGGAATCAGTCTAATATATGACAATTAAAATGCTACATTACAAACTTTCGGCTAAACAAAATTATCATGATCCAGTTATTGAATAAATACCATAATAACTATATATAATGAAAAGAAATAACATATTACATATCACAAAAATATGTTTGAAATTCAATACCTAAGAGACTATATATATAACTGCTAGTGAAGAATAAATCAAGGAATAAATCAGTGGAAGATATCTATAAAAGTTATAATAAACTTAAGAATTCATATGAGCAAGATTTAGTAAAAAGACAAAAAAATAAGGATTGTCAAGAAAGAATAAGTAGGAAACATTAGAATATAAAATATGAATTCTCTCTCTCTGTCTCTCTCTCTCTCTCTCTGTCTCTCTCTGTCTCTCTCTGTCTCTCTCTGGCTCTCTCTCTATCTCTCTCTGTCTCTCTCTCTGTCTCTCTCTCTCTGTGTGTCTCTCTCTCTGTGTCTCTCTCTGTCTCTGTCTCTCTCTGTCTCTCTCTCTCTGTCTCTCTCTCTGTCTCTCTCTGTGTGTCTCTCTCTGTCTCTCTCTCTCTGTCTCTGTCTCTCTCTCTCTCTCAGCATAAAGATGGAGCTCTTTGACCTCATCACTATTAGTGTGTAAGTTGTTATTTTAATCATATAGTTTTACATTTCATTTAATCATTAAATATATTTTGAGATATGAAAGTTATTAACTAAAATTTTTAATAAGTTCCTAAATTTATATATGCATTATTAATATTCGATATCACAATAGCCAAAGAAATAATAAAATAAGTATTTCTTATTAAGTAATAATTTAAGTATATTATTTATAACAATTTGCCAAAACGTTTAAAACGTTGGCTAAAGAAAGGATTTTTTATATGTATTTATTTTTATTAATCTAACTAAGTGCGCTTTTGGCTTAGAAAACCAGATTCATAGCACGTGGTTGGCAGGAATAACAATGGATTGTATATCATTTATACTAAATAATTTTAAATCTAAAATATAGAAAGGAAAGCATGAATTTTATTTTCAAAAGAATTAGACTGAAAATTTTGTCAAAAGGGCAATCATTTTGATAAATCGCTTTTTAGTTTAAAATCAAGTAATTAATTAATAAACAGATACTAGAGCAATTAAGTTGTCATCAAACACTATAAATAGGAAGACCATCAAAGTAAGGCAATTAAAAAATAAATAAAACAACACATTACACATTTTAATGCTAATGACAGGTAAGTATAAAAGAAAAAAATTTACGAAGTGAATCGGTTATCAGGTTTTATGTTTGGTTTTTTTTTTTTTTAAGAATTTGTTCAGTTTAGGTTTTAGAGAAGAAAACGGTCTTAAGTTGGAGCCAAGAAATCTAATCAATCAAAATGCACTTATTGTAAAAATGCTCATCTGGTAATCCATCACAAGGAAATTGTAAATATAATTTTAATCTTTTACACCTTAACAGCTTGAAATCCAGTGTGACATCACGTATAACTAACGCTGAGAAGTCCATTAGAACGCCTATTTTTGAGAGAAAATGATCGTTAAAGAAGAAATAATGTCATATGGATTAATAGAAAAAGTTATTAACAAGAGGTACATAAAGAAGAATAACCATCTTAGAAATATAATCATAAAGTTACAAGATAAAAAATAAAACTTGAAGGAATTTAATTAATATTTTCTAAAAGTTATATAAAAATCGTTTGAAAAATTACAGATGCAGAATAGATATTTAAAAGAAAATATGTACATATATTTAAAAATGAAAAATATCTATTATATATAATTATACGAACCACTTTCTAACATTTCAAATCTAGATAAGCTTATCAAAATTTTATATTACTTTTTTAATAGATGAAACACACAGGCTTATATATACCTGTGTCTATATATGTAATATATAGGGTATATGAGCACAGACTTTCACACGACCCACCACTCTCCACACTATCTCATAACACTGATACACTCGAACACACATATGTTGAAACGACAAATAATCACCAATATACGTATTTCATGCTAAACCAGCAATCATCAGTTGGTCCAGATTACCATCTCTACACATATATGCTATAAGTGTTCAGATATATATTAAGATAGCCAAACGTCATACTTTAATGGACAGGCTTCAATCTACTCCACACTCCAATTCTTCAACCTTCCATCCAATTGAAAATCTGATGATGGAATGCTCAAAGGCCACCCTGAGACCGAGATTCTTGTCACACCCATGTTGATCTAAGGTCAATCTGACCACTCATGTACAGGACATAATCCTGTTTAATACACATAGAAGGGATGGGCAGACATCTCTACTTATGTAATAAATGAAACACACAGGCTTATATATACCTGTGTCTATATATGTAATATATAGGGTATATGAGCACAGACTTTTACATGACCCACCCCTCTCCACACTATCCCATAACACTGATACACTCGAACACACATATGTTGAAAAGATAAATAATTACCAATATATCTATTTCATGCTAAACCAGCAATCATCAGTTGGTCCAGATTACAATCTCTACACATAAATGCTATAAGTGTTCATATATATTAAACAGGATTATGTCCTGTACATGAGGGGTCAGATTGCCTTAGGTCAACTTGGATGTGACAAGAATCTCGGTCTCAGGGTAGCCTTTGAGCATTCCATCATCAGATTTTCAATTGGATGGAAGGTTGAAGAGTTGGAATGTGGAGTAGATTGAAGCCTGTCCATTAAAGTATGACGTTTGGCTATCTTAATATATATCTGAACACTTATAGCATATATGTGTAGAGATGGTAATCTGGAGCAACTGATGATTGCTGGTTTAGCATGAAATACGTATATTGGTGATTATTTATCTTTTCAACATATGTGTGTTCGAGTGTACCAGTGTTATGAGATAGTGTGGAGAGTGGTGGGTCATGTGAAAGTCTGTGCTCATATACCCTATATATTACTTTTTTAATAATATCAAAAATTTTTACTTAAATAGTTTATGACTGAAGAAATAATTCTGTATTTATATATATTTAATTAACCGATCATCTGAATGCAAGCTTTTAACAACCAGCAAACTAGTTAGTTTAACTAATAATTTTAAAATTGTAATTAATAATTTGTTAAGCGCATACTCATTACGTAAGTAACATATCTTAAGACTATGTGATGTGATGTACTGTAGCTTTTCCTTAAACAAAGTCAAGAATCTGTCCGCAATTATGCCCAGAGAAACCTGTTAACTACTTTATTTTACTTCTACAGATCTTAACATAAGATTTTAACGACTATAAAAGACAAGAGCGGCCACTCTTATTAACTAATAATATAATTTATTTTAAAGAAGGGTGAAATTACATGCTTGAAAAATTACATTATAACTTTACACAATATATAGATCATAACTTCTATATTTTTGTATTTGTATTTATTAACTGATAATAAATATTGTCACTAAAACTATTTTTGTCAACTAAATTTATTTTCTGTCAAACTTCATACACATGAAACACGCATATGAGTCTTTACGATCTTCTTTAGATAATATCACAAATGCTCATCTGTGCATTAATATCTATCCATAATCCATGCTCAAAGATTAAAACAAATATCTAGGAATAAATATATATAGAAGAGTTGTGTAAAAATATATTTTATATGTCTGTCAAAGTGTTGACCGGGAAGCGGCTGCTTGAAAGGCAGCTACGCTAACTTTATTTTAAAAATTATTTAATCTAAAAGCTTAGATTGTGATACCATCTAGAATAGATTTTTGATCTGAAACTAAATCAAAGTTAATTTTATTTATATTGCACAAACATATAAAGTTTTGATCAGAGAAATTCATTTAGGAATATTTGATATCATTTAGTTAAACTGTTGTTTTTTTTTAATTTCACCTTCCAGATGTTTTACACATATTAGTCAAAATAAAGCTATGTTTGAATATAGTGTGTAATCAGGAAAATGTATCATAAGAAACCAAGTATCAAGTTTGGTTCATTGAAGTATGGTTGTGTATAATTATGATTCTTGATTTCTAGTTAATTAAATTTTAGATACCCAAATTTTAGCTTCCAATATAAAATCTATTGAGGATTAACTCTGATATATGTGTGAATTATTTTCTCCATCTCTATCTATCTATCTATCTATCTATCTATCTATCTATCTATCTATCTATCTATCTATCTATCTATCTATCTATCTATCTATCTATCTATCTATCTATCTATCTCTCTCTATCTATCTATCTATCTCTCTCTCTATCTATCTATCTCTCTATCTCTCTATCTCTCTATCTATCTATCTCTCTATCTGTCTATCTGTCTGTCTGTCTGTCTGTCTGTCTGTCTGTCTGTCTGTCTGTCTATCTGTCTATCTGTCTATCTATCTATCTATCTATCTATCTATCTATCTATCTATCTATCTATCTATCTATCTATCTATCTATCTATCTATCTATCTATCTATCTATCTATCTATCTATCTATCTATCTATCTATCTATCTATCTATCTATCTATCTATCTATCTATCTATCTATCTATCTATCTATCTATCTATCTATCTATCTATCTATCTATCTATCTATCTATCTATCTATCTATCTATCTATCTATCTATCTATCTATCTATCTATCTATCTATCTATCTATCTATCTATCTATCTATCTATCTATCTATCTATCTATCTATCTATCTATCTATCTATCTATCTATCTATCTATCTATCTATCTATCTATCTATCTATCTATCTATCTATCTATCTATCTATCTATCTATCTATCTATCTATCTATCTATCTATCTATCTATCTATCTATCTATCTATCTATCTATCTATCTATCTATCTATCTATCTATCTATCTATCTATCTATCTAGTATACAAATTGTACATAAATATTTTTCTAAATATAAAAATGTTGGTAGGAGTGCATAGTGGATAAATTTTACAAGTTGAAATGGTTTTATCAAAACAATTTCACTGATAAATGTGAAACTTCCAAAGAGGTAATCTGTTAGAAACTTTTTTTGCTATTTATAATGCACTCTAAAAAAGTTTAACATTCAAAGTATTTAGATTTAGATATATTAGCAGAAAACAAAAAAATTGTACCTGTGATTAGCCTGTGTTTTTACTTACTCATTATTAAGCAAAGCCAGTAATTTAAAAACAACAATTAAAATTTATAAGTAATGAAAATTTAAATATTTGTGAATAAAAAGATTACGTTTTCTAGGGACTTGTTGATTTTAGAAAAATGATATCCGTTGCACCACATTTTTAAAATTTTTAAGCCTGTCCATTAAAGTATGAAGATTGGCTATCTTAATATAAAGTATATATGTGTGGAGATGGTAATCTGGACCAACTGATGAGTGCTGGTTTAGCATGAAATACGTATTGGTGATTATTTATCTTTTCAACATGTATGTGATCAAGTAGGTCAACAATATAAGATGGTACTGAGAGTTGTGGGTCGTGTGAAAGTCTGAGTTTGAATCCCGCATATATTACATATATAAATGCAGATGTTAAGCCTGTACAATGTATTAAATATTATTATGTAACTTTTAGCATAGTTCATACATGCTATAATGTAAAAAAAAGATAGTGAATTTTATTTTGATTCACTTAGCAAAATTTAAAACTACATGAAATAATAGAATTCAAAAATAGTTTTTGTTTGTATTTTTTTTACTATATATATATAGGTCGTTTGCCTATTCGCTCTGGTATGGTTGGAAAGCAGCGAGTCCTTTTTTACGATAGTTGTGGAGGATTACCTAGATCTGAAATCACTATAGCAGAAGCATTAAAAGAAGCTGGTTACACTACAGGAATGACTGGAAAATGGCATTTAGGTAGATATTTACATAGATAGGACATGTTTATAAGCTAATACAAATATTTTCATGCCTAAAAAATGACAAATGTATTTTTAAAAAGTGAGAGAAAAATATTGACAATGAATAAATAATCACGTAACTTGGGATAGTCATAAATCTTAAATTATATTTATAATGTAATGGTATAAAAATAAACTGATCAACTATTATTAGAAAATCTGTGCTGGATTAAAGCTGAATATACCATAATTAATTTACCAAATAACCCATCATGTATGATTGCTAATTTTGTAATAGTACAACATAACTCTATACTTCACTTAATAATTTATTAAACTCTAATTAAAATACCAAATTATACTAGCATGAAATATTTGTAAAATAATATTTTTTTTTCCCCATGTGTCATAGCATCAGCCAGGAAGTGAACCCGCTAATCTGGGACAACTGCTTGTAAAGCAGCTGTCACTGACCTCTCGACCACCAATGTTTGACAAATATTTAAAGAATATAAAATATAAAAGTACCAAAACTGTTGAGTGCTAATTTATTAATTTAAAATAAATAAACTACTCTTTCTTATTGCATTGCCAAATGTATACCGTATAATACTAAATCATCCATGCACTTTACTACTGTTATACAATGGTTTATTTACCATCCTCTTTTACAGTTTACAATTTTGATTGCCCCAGCAATCTTCTTCAAAAACTCATATATCTCCTAATCTCAACTGCTAAATTCAAATTTTAAAAATTTATCAGTTGAGGTTCTGAAAAGATTGCTGGGGCAATTGAAACTGTAAACTGTAAAAAAGGGTGGTAAATAAAGCATTATGTAACAGTAGTAAAGTGCATGGATGAATTAGTATTATATGATAAATAAATATATATGATAACTGTTTATTGAAACATTAGCTAAACTTTTATAATCAATGAAATATAAATAAGGAAAGTAATAAAATATGATAATAAATTAAGATATATATAAATGTTATTTATACTTTGACTAGTTAAATATTTAATATAAAAATAGAATTATGTAGAGTCTCTTTAAATTGATACCAAAGTGATCAATAAATTATGAATAATTACAAGATTCAAATTTAATTAATAAAATAAAATTTAATAATATAAAAAGAAATAAAATAATATATAGATTAATGAATGGATATAATAATTTAAAGGGATTGATTGCCAAAATTTTTAATTTATGTATCTATGAAATGATGCAAAAGATGGTGCTCTAATAAACCAGAAAGAAAATATTTGTCTGTGTAAGCAATAATAAATAAGCTTTTAAAATAATTTTTAAAAAATGTCTAAGTCTGCTTTAATTGCTGCTTACTTTTTCTTACAGTTGTAAATGGAAGATGGCCAATTCGAATACAAACTTACACTTACAAAAAATACATAAATTATACATTATTCTAAATATGATTTGTTTATATTTATGTTTAAACTTTACTACTTTCCAAATATATAAATAATGAAACAAGCAAAAACATACTTTAAAATATGATATAAAAATCAAGATTAATATTAAGAAAGATATTTAAATTTTGTTTTAAAATTATCTAATTTTCTTTTTGATTACTTTATATTTATATAGTATAGACCAGGGGTCCCCAATCTTTTTGCACTTAAGAGCACATTCTATAATACCCGCCAGGTGGCAGGCACCATTTATTTTTTCAATGTAAATTTATAGTTGGATATTGTTAATAATACACATAATGTACAAAAAAATATTTATTTACACTGTAAAAATATAGTATGCCCTACAATTTGATTACAATATAATACAATAATTTATAAGAAATTTTAAAAATTAAATTTATTTGTATCAGATAAATAATTTTTTATTGTGTTAGGATAGCGGCGGGCACACATAAAATGTTCTGCAGGTGCCATGCTGCCCGCAGGCATAGGGTTGGGGACCCCTGGTATAGACAAATGTATATAATACATTAAACAAATATATACATAGATAAATATATATAATGAAAACATATGACCTGGTTAACTTTTCCAAGATCATTAGATATTCCTTTATATTCAGTTAAAATATTTATTAATATATAATAAAAATAACAAAAAATACTATAAGAAATTATAATTCATAAATACTGAAATTTCTTAAGAAACCATGTATAAAGTAAAGATCCTTTAAATAAAATAAACATTATATTTGAAGTTCATTTATATTCCAATGACGTAGTTCAAAAACAGAATTTTATTCAATTAATTAAGTAAGCATTTTTAAATAATATATTTCATAGTGAATCCTTGTAATATTAATATTTTCTTATAAATATTAGCATTATTTAATCTTTTGATAAACTAAATCTTAATAACAATGCATTTCATTTCGTATGTGTTTAGTTATTTTATGACTAATATATATATACAGGATATATATATTGTATCACTGAGAGTATTCCACATTTCTTAGCCTTATATTATTCTTTGAGATAAATTTTAGTTCAAGATGTATCTAGATTTCTCAAAAGACAATGTCTTTTGGATCAAACTTTATATATATATATTTTTCTCACGTGTCATAGCATCGGCCGGGAAGTGAAACCGCTAACCCGGGACAATTGCTTGTAGGGCAGCTGTGCTGACCTCTCTACCACCAACGCTTGACTAACTTTCTTTATATATTCAGCTGATCATTCTTACTTTCTTGCAATTATTATATAAAACACATTGACTTGCTTATTAAAAAGACAGATTAAGAGAGAGAATTTGATCTCAAAACAGATATTTTTATACCTCTTCGCTAATGATGAAACATTGGGTCATTATCTTGAACAGTGTTCCCCTAGTTTTTTTTTTTTTTTCTCATGTGTCATAGCATCAGACGGGAAGCGAACCCGCTAACCCGGGATAATTTCTTGTAAAGCAGCTGTCACTGACCTTTCGCCTACCAACTATCTCTATTATAAAGAGACGACATTTTACTTGATAAAGGGGCGTTCCTGAATTTAAAATGTCTCTTAATTTTAAATAAATAAATAGTTCGTACATTAATAAAAAATAATAATAATACAACAGCTTTGCAATTTAAAATACATCTTTTAAAATCATAATTTGAATAAAATAAATAAATATTCCTTAGACATCTATTTATGTGTGCTAGAGAAGATCTTTAGTTTAATAAATGATTAGTAATAATCATTACGTGTTTATCAAAAAGTTGATAACGTAAAAGTTGAGTAAATTGACACTTGAAAATGAAAATGAGACAATTTGCTCTACATAAATAATCTTCATGTAATAAAGATATATATGAGAGATGATGATTTGGCCCAACTGATGAGTGCTGGTTCAGCACGAAATGCATCTTGGGGGTTAGTTGTCTTTTATTGTATCTTTATTTATATGAAATTATTTATGAAATAAAAAAGAATGGAGAAATATGGAAGTTGTCTATCTATAAAATATACAATATCTATAAAATATACAAATCTTTAAAATTCTTTTTAAAATAATTACATATAAATATTTGAAAACACATATAAGTTTTTATTATTTTAATCGTATTCACAGCGCACATACACATGCATACACATTAAATAATAATTGATTATTTTGTTTATTTACATTTATGTATTGCCTGTTAAATGTATGTGTTATAACCGCCAGTCTTGCTGTGCCAATGTTATATCCGCAAGTATGACTGTGCGGTCAGCAAATAACTATGTTTAATTCCCACGATGTTCTCTTGCAACGAATGCTCTGCTGCGGATGCTCTCCAACGAATGGTCTGCAACGAATGCTCTGAATACACTCTGTATTCTCTGCCACGGATGCTCTCCAATGAATGGTCTGCAACGAATGCTCTGAATACACTCTGTATTCTCTGCAATGGATGCTCTCCAACGAATGGTCTGCAACGAATGCTCTGAATACACTCTGTATTCTCTGCAACGGACGCTCTCCAACGAATGGTCTGCAATGAATGCTCTGAATACACTCTGTATTCTCTGCAACGGATGCTCTCCAACGAATGGTCTGCAACGAATGCTCTGAATACACTCTGTATTCTCTGCAACGGATGCTCTCCAATGAATGGTTTGCAACGAATGCTCTCAATATCTCCGCTGTGGTCTCTCCATCTCGGTGGGCTCTTTCAGCTACACCCATAGACTACATTTCCACTGGGCACTGGTCATTAACTGCACTGAAATACTGCCTCTAATTCTATATTACACTGCATAGTTGTTACTCAGTCTTCTTATTGCTTTCTGATAACTGCAACAATCAATCAATACACCGACTAATAAGGTAACATCTCTTCTCTAGAAATATTTGCAATCAGCAAATATTTCTTGGAATTGTCGATCGCCATTACGTCAATGCCTTAATTAAATTCCACAGTTATCAGCGTGCGATCTAAAAACAACCTCTCGAATACATTCTAGTTTTTCCGGAGTGCAAAAACATGTCTGCCATTTTTACAAAACACTACACCTCCCTCCACTCCAGAAAAAACCCTTGTTGCTATTCCTTGGTGTTTTGTTGTTGGTTTCTATTCCTACTTTCCTGTTATTTCACTCAAAAATGTTCAATTTAACTGCTGCTGAAACTTTTTCGCCAGTTATGTTCAATGGTGACTGCGCAAGCATGGTGGGCCTCAGCTTCCGGTGTTGACTGTGCAAGCATTTTATTTCCAAACTTTCACTTCCGTTGTTAACGTTATACTAACTGGGATTTCCATTTTCACCAGGTTTTCCCGTTTATAGCTAAACTTGTTGTTCAAAACTTATTCGCTACTCACAGGTTCCAAATGCGACTGCGCCAATGTTATAACCGCCAATCTTACTGTGCCAATGTTATATCCGCAAGTATGACTGTGTGGTCAGCAAATAACTATGTTTAATTCCCATGATGTTCTCTTGCAATGAATGCTCTGCTGCAGATGCTCTCCAATGAATAGTCTGCAATGAATGCTCTGAGTACACTCTGTATTCTCTGCAACGGATGCTCTCCAATGAATGGTCTGCAACAAATGCTCTGCAACGGATGCTCTCCAATTAATGGTCTGCAACGAATGCTCTCAATATCTCCACTGTGGTCTCTCCATCTCTGTGGGCTCTTTCAGCTATACCTGTAGACTACATTTCCACTGAGCGCTGGTCATTAACCACAAGTACTGACACGAGATATCTCTACTGAAATACTGCCTCTAACACTCTCTATATTACATTGTGTAGTTGTTACCCAGTCTTCTTATCGCTTTCTGATAACTGCAACAATCAATCAATACACCATCCAATAAGGTAACGTCTCTTATCTAGAAATATTTGCAATCAGCAAATATTTCTTGGAATTGTCGATTGCCATTACATCAATGCCTTAATTAAATTCCACAGTTATCAGCGCGCAATCTAAAAACAACCTCTCGAATGTATTCTAGTTTTTACGGAGTGCAAAAACATGTCTGCCATTTTTACAAAACACTACAGTATGCAACAAATAAAAATATTAAATAAATAAAAACATTAAAAACAAATATCAATACATATTTTAATCTATCCAATGTTTCTAACAATAAAATATACAATATACGATTTAATATATAAAATTATAAATAACTAATGTCATATTTTTTTATTATGCTGTATTATCAATAGCCATTTATCGATAATATGAATAATTTGGTCTTTCAAAATAATTAAAAAATAAACCAACAATTTTTTTGTAGGAATATAATAATACCAGGTTTGAATCTAGACCAAGATGGTACAATGTGTACTACAAGATGCATTAATAGTGTTCAGAATTACTTTTACTAGGTATCTTCAGCTAATAACAATAAATCACCAAAATCCCAACTTAAACAATATTATATGACAGAGGCACCTATTCACATTAATGCCATCTAGTGGAAGCTTGACTAATCAGTGATTACAAAATGCATATAAAATTCCTGTCTTTAATATTCCAAATGCCCAACTTTAGATTAATTTCTAGCTTTTTTTTTGGAGCTTTGAGTTCTAAGCCTCACTGATAAAGGCTAGGAAATTTTTATGCATCATTGATTATTCAGGTTTATCCTACTAGAGTGGAAAGATGCAACTCTTCTTTATTTTATGCATTTGCTATGGCAATTTTTTTTTAATTATTTCAAATTAATTTATAAAATACTTAATTCTGGACAATTTATTAAAAGTATTATAATCTTTTATTTGTCATAGTTAATTTTTTATTATGTCTAATTTGGTTTGGTGCAATGGTATAATGGCAGATTCTTGAGTTTAAGATTCATAGATAGATTATCACTCAACCTTTCCCCTTTCAGTACTCAAACATCTTTCAAACTTCTGAGCAATAAACCATTCAGTTTTTTTATTTACTACAAACTGCAATTAATTTTTTAGATATAATTTAGTTTTTATTTGCTGTTTCAGGAATCAATAAGGATACTCACGATGATGGTTACCATTTACCAGTTCATCATGGCTTTGATTTTGTAGGATATACATCTCCATTTACAAATAGCTGGCAATGTGATGAGCTGAAGGTAAATAATTTTATTTCATTAATGTCTCAATTGCATGTTTATTTTTATACTCATATATATCCTTAAGGTATCAACAATCTCAACCTGTAGTCAAGGCAACCTTTCTAAACAATAAAAGTGGTAACTACCTTAATTTATTGTCTGATATATTTATATTGACACAAGATTGCAACTTGACTGAGAAGGGTGAGATTAATAATGCAAAAAAATTTAACCAAACCTCATTATTCAGCCGAATATAACCTGTTCTGAAAGCAGACTAATACTCAACTGTAACTTCCAGATATATATATATAATAAATAGAAATAAAATATTTTTTATATTAAATGATTTTATTTTCTGTGAACTTAAAAGCTAAAAAAAATAATTCTTTCTTCAACACAATTGGCATTTTTAGATTTAACTTGAAATAAAAACATGGGGGGAGGGGGAGAAATTAATTAAATTAATCCCTTGTTATGAAAAATAACAATTGATTTAATTAATTTTTGGACCCCCCCTCATGCTTTTATTTCAAATTAAATCTAAAAAACCCAGTTGTGGTTGAAGAAACAATTATTTTTTTACTTTTTGAGTTCACAGAAAATAAAAGCATTTAATATAAAAAAATATCTCTATTTTTTGGCTTAGTAAATAAAAAATTTAGCTATATTGTACTTTAAATTGACTTGACAATTATAGTTGATATATATATATTGAGACAGTCATGTGTCTCATAACATACTACAACATAGTAGTGTGTGTGCATGTATACAAAAAAAATTGAAAAGAAAAGTAAAAATAAATATATACAAACATTTTTTGTAGATATTTTCTATATTACATTGGAATAACAGTTAAGGATTAAGTAATTTTGAATTTAATTTTTTTTATTTAAATTAAACATTTATTAATTATGATTTTGAAATTAAATCAATCAAGTTTTTATGTTACAATAAATATATTGATAATTATAAAATTCAACTATCTATTTTAATTTGATTAAATTTTTTTAATTAAAGCTTGTATAGCATATTTTGATAAAATGTCCTATAAAAATTGTATTTGAAAGGATTAAAGTAAATTGAAAAGAGTCATTAGGTTTTTTCAATCAAGATCAAGTAAACTTATTTTTAGTTAAAAAGGTTGGGAAAAACTTTTAGAGAGTTTTACAGATTATGACAGTAGAGGTACTATGAAGACATAATGAAAACAAGACCATGCAAGTCCAGCTGCTGCTACTAGTTCACTATGAAAGAGCTTTGATTCACATGAAGACCAGGGCTAGCTTGTCTGTGGTTCATTAACCTATATATATATTGTGTACTAATCAGTATTTCTGAAGTCTATCAAATTCTAGACTAAATGGAGCTGACTGTATGTATGCCAACTGCTACTTGAATTATACCATTCCCAAAGATGAATATAAGACAGCCTACAGTTTAAAAAAGACCAGCTTACCAAGAGAGTTCATAAGCTTTCTGAATTAGTTTATACATATACTGTTTTATGTATAAGCAGAAGAGCACAGGTAAAGGTGTTGTGTCATATATATATATAAAGTACAGCTGGTGAGTTATTTTAAATAATTTCTTGAAAAAGTGTAATTTTTAAATTACAAAATTTTTTAAGTAAATAACTTTATTCAATTAAAACTAAAATAATGAACAAAAACTTTCTTAAACTAGAGTAATGAAAGAAAATAATAAATGATTGTTTCCAGTTTATTTATTAAAAGTAAAACTCTTTAGTGAAAATGATGATTGTTAAAATCTCTAATTTAAAAGTAAAACAAATAAATAATTTTACTTGAATTATAAGTGAGCATTTTTAAAGACATTTCTAATTAATCAAGAAAAAAGATCTTTCCAAGCTGAATCTCGTGATAATTTTCTTTTTTTAAAGAAAAAACTTTTTTACCATTAGAAGTAATGAAAGAATTGATAACTTTGATTCATACTATTTTCATTATATATATACACATATAGATGAATTTTATGTATATTTTCAACATGGAATTAACTGTGAAAAATTTATTTTTAATAAGTTTATTATTTTGACAAATTACAATATCATATGAGATAACTAAAATACATCTTATTATATACCTGTATAAATTATATGTAAATGTTTATACATTTTATGAAGGCTATATACATTTTATGAAGGCTATGAATATGAGGCATGGATCCTCGAAAACGTTAAGCCGATAAACTTTAATACTAATTAATATCTTCTCTAATTAACAATTATATATTTTACATATACTGAGAAGTAAAACTATATTTAAAATACATTTTATTATATACCTGTATAAATATATGTAATATATAGGGTATATGAGCACAGACTTTCACATGAACCACCAGCCTCTACTCTACCTCATAACACTGATACACTTGAACACATATAATGTCAAAAAGATAAATAATCACCAATATACGTATTTCATGCTAAACCAGCAATCATCTGTTGGTCCAGTTATCATGTCTACACATATATGCAATAAGTGCTCAGATATATATTAAGATAGCCAATTTTCATACTTTAATGGACAGGCTTCAATCCACTCGATACTCCAACTATTCAACTGTCCATCCATGATGGAATGCTCAAGGGCCACTCTGAGGCCAACATTCTCATCACACCCATGTTGACCTAAAGTCAATCTGACCCTTCATGTACAGAACATAATCGATTTAATACATATACGAGAGATCAGCAGACATCCCTGCTATGGAATAACTGAAATACAGGCTTATTATATACCTGTATCAATATATGTAATATATAAGGTATATGAGCACAGACTTTCACATGACCACCACTCTCTACTCTATCTCATAACACTGATAAACTTGAACACATATAATGTCGAAAAGGTAAATAATCACCAATGTACATATTTCATGCTAAACCAGCAATCATCAGTTGGTCCAGATTATCATCTCTACACATATATGCAATAAGAGCTCAGATATATATTAAGATAGCTAATCTTCATACTTTAATGGACAGGCTTCAATTCACTACACACTCCAACTCTTCAACCATCCATCCAATTGAAAATCTGATGATGGAATGCTGAAAGGTTACCCTGAGGCCAAGATTTTCATCACATCCATATTAACCTAAACTCATTCTGATCCCTCATATACAAGACATAATCCATTTAATACATATACAAGGGATGGACAGACATCTCTACTACATAAGCCTGTATTTCAGTTATTACATAGTAGAGATGTCTGCCCATCCATCATATATGTGTTAAATGGATTATGTCCTATACATGAAGTGTCAGATTGACTTTAGGTCAACATGGGTGTGATGAAATCTCAGCCTCAGGGTGGCCTTTGAGTGTTCCATCATCAGATTTTCAATTGAATGAATCGTTGAAGAGCTGGAGTGTGGAGTGAATTGAAGCCTGTCTATTAAAGTATAAAGATTGGCTATCTTAATATATATCTGAGCACTTATTGCATATATGTGTAGACATGATAATCTGGACCAACTGATGATTGCTGGATTAGCAAGAAATACATGTATTGGTGACTATTTATCTTTTCAACATATATGTGATCAAGGGTATCAATGTTATGAGTTAGAGTGGAGAGTCATGGGTCATGTGAAAGTCTGTGCTCATATACCCTATATATTATATACATATTGATACAGGTATATAATAAGCCTGTATTTCAGTTATTACATAGTAGGGATGTGTGCTCACCCCTTGTATATGTATTAAGTGGATTATATCCTATACTTGAGGGATCAGACTGATTTAGGTCAACATGCGTATGATGAGAATCTCAGCCTCGGGGTGGCCTTTGAGCATTCCATCATCAGATTTCAATTGGATGAATGGTTGAAGTGTGGAGTGGATTGCAGCTTAACCATTAAGGTATGAAGATTGGCTATCTTAATATATATCTGAGCACTTATTGCATGTATGTGTAGAGATGATAATCTAGACCAACTAATGATTGCTGATTTAGCACAAAATACATGTATTGGTGATTATTTGTCTTTTCAACATATATGTGTTCAAGTATGTGTGTTATGAAATAGTGGAGTCATTGGTCATGTGAGAGTCTGTGCTCATATACCTAAATATCATGATATAAACATCAATGTGTGCACCCATTTCCATGCACTTCCATATATATGTTAAATCAGTCATTAATTATGTATTACAGCAATGAATTTCATTTATAGATTTATGACAATTCATATATGTTTATAAATTATTATACTGCACATCTGTGTGGTTATATATGTGAGTTTTATGTAAAACTATTGAAACATATTTGTAAATTGTAATAGTGGACTTCATTTTGTATTAATCAAAATCAGAAAGCTTACTTTCTATATATAGCCATATTCTGCAGACTTTAACTTCATTTTTATTTCATTGGTAAAGTTATGCCAATGAATTTATTCAATCCTAAATAGTTTTAGAATATTATATATTTGCATTATATCTTTTGTTCACAGTACTAGTTGTAGAGCTTTTGTCACTGAGCAGAATTCATGAATAACAGTCTGTTATATAAAAGAGATTTATATTTAGTGTTTGCCGGCACCCAGTTGATTATGATCTTGGTTGGGGCAAAGGGGATATTCTATAAAATTCAGGGACATTTTATTTTATTTAGAAATTAACTTTATAGTTGGCCAGTACATTAATGGTACTAAATGACCAAGGCATTAATGATTATCAGCATATTTTAGCATTCCAACATTATTTTTTTAATTGTTATATTCTTATAGATTATCACTTTAGGTTGTGCATCTAAATTATTGTTTAAATAATCTGCCCCAAGCTGGCAAGGACTAAATAATTAGCCTGGTCTATAGTAGACCATTTCAAATCCAGTTACAGGATTAACTATTGATTTATTTTCTATTTTTGATCAACTATGATGATGATTAATATTCTTCTCTATACTGCTGGTGAACTTATAGGTATTTATAATTAGTGTTTCTGCTGATCTCTCATTGTTTATTGTTCATAGTTATTCCTTTAATATTTTAATTGTATGTTTAAATTTTGTATTAATTAGATTTGATGATGATGATGAGTGACATCACCTCAAGTTCACCCATGAGTCTGTACTGTTACAATATATATATATATCACTAGATATTTTTATATAATTAATATCTATATCTCTTATGTATATATTATATTTAGTATATGTACATAATATATTTATATAATAAATCATTAAGTGACTGAAAATATAAAAATATCTTTTTAAGTAAAAAATGATTGACATTTTTGCTTTTAATTGGAATTTTTTTATTTTTAACCATTCCAAATTGCAGCATTACGCCTCTTACATTTCAGCATTTCTGACATTTGTTTTTGTCTCACACATCAACATAAACTATATGATAAATTTTTTTTTTTTTCACAAAATAATAAATTTGATTTCACTTGATAGATATTTTTGGCTACTACTGAAATAAATTTTAAATGTTCACATTTTGTTTTTGTAAATATTTAAAAAATGAGAATGTACTCAAAACAAAGACTTTACATGTCATCGTTTCTAGGAAGATTATTTTCAGTTTATAAATATATGATAAAATGATTATTACTTACCACAAAATAACAAATTTGACTTTCTTTGATAGATATTTTTGTTTACTACTGAAATAAATTTTAAATGTTCACATTTTTGTTTCTGTAAATATTAAAAAATGAGGATGTATTCAAAACATAGATGATACATGTCATCATTTCTAAAAAGATTATTTTTAGTTTATAAAATCAATGAAATATTTCTTGTTTCTCATTATTTTTAAAAACATGAATGAATATTTATTTACTTCTCTTATATCTAACAAATTTTGTTTTAAGAGTTTAAATTTTTTGCAATATTTATTGCTAAATTATGATATTTTCTTACTGTATATAACATAGATTGTTTACTGTCAAAGCTAGAATTTTTTTATTTGCTTGAGGCCATATTTACATTAGCTGCTAATATAACATTATATTTTTGAAAATAAAGTATTTCAAGTCAAAATAAGTTATTAATAATTTATATTTTTTGATATCTAATAAATATAGTGCAAATTATTTTTTAAAAAAATATTTAAAACCATAATAAATTTGCAAATAAACATGTTTTTGCATCATTGGAAACTGCAATGTCGTAAAACACTGAACATTTTACAGTCTTGGTAAGAGACAATGGTTGAACATGTCAGGGTGGGGCTTATGTCCATTGTAAGAGTGGAAATTTTGAATTTCCTGCCTTTTAGCATGGAATTGTTGAAAAAAAATTATTATAGTAAAATATACTGTTTTACATGCATTTTAATGTATAATACTTACAAAAAAATTCACTAGTGGGCGAATCAGCTAAAAAAAAAAATGCTTACCAAAACAATACTGTAAATGAACTTTAATTAATACACATAACTTTACTTTAAGTTCATTTGACACTTATAGTTTATATATATGACTCGATATTTCTGCATTAAGTTAATAAATATACTCCTTGTGTATATTTCATATTTAATATGTGGGCATAATTATATATGTGTAAACTAAAGGACTAATTAATCTAAAATATGAAGACAGTCTTTTATTGAAAAGAGCTTGACATTTTTTTTAGTTAAAAAAAAATTATGATGCTTAACAAAACTATATTGTAAACTAACTTTCTTATTCTAATTTAAATCAAGCTTGCAATTGAAACCAAGAAAATGGCTTGCATAACCTAAACCATATTGAAGTTCTAAACACAATTTTTAAATTTGATATCAAATTATTCAAAATTTTCCCACCATTGGTTCAGATATAAAAAAACTAGATCATCTACCTAAAATATTATACTCCCATATCAGTTTGCCTGGTATTTCTTTCTTATGTACCAAATTTGAACCAATTCTATTGAATTTAATTCTATTGAATCTTGATTTAATTTTTTTTTAACTTAAATAATAAACATGATTACAATACTTTACAAACATACAAACAAACAGATCTTGAAACTTGAACAAAAGCATTTAAAATGCTATTTTTACATAGAAATATAATTAAACACAGTATTTTTCCAACATTAGAGGTAATTTCACACTTTTGAAGCAATAAACCAAATGCTATTATTTAAAAAAGCAGAATATTTTTTATGAATTGTCAAATAAAAATGCATACACCCACTTTCTTTCTCACAAAACATAATAAAAAATGGTCGCCATTTATCAGTTAGTTTAGGATTTTATTAACTGGGTTTTCTGAAAATGCTAGAAGAGAGTGAATATTTTCCAAAAATTATGTCATCCATTGTTTTTAGTAGTGGATGAAATTCTGGATGAACAATATTTACTTTAGGGATAAGTCAAGCAACAACAAATATTTTTAATGCTCCTTTTAAGTTTTTGGTTGACATCATTGTAAACATTTTAGTGCTATTAGAAACTATGGTCTACCCATAATATGGAACTACCTATCATATACCAATGACTAAAAAAATCACTGAGTCTCATATTTTACATAAAAAATATAAATACACCTGAGTCTTGTTTTATGTGGTAGATAGGTTCCTCAGAAAACATGCACAAAAAAATCACACAAAAATAGACTTAACTTACCTTGAAAAATGGGGGATAGATACTATACTTTTCAAAAATCACATAAAAGCAAAGCAACAATGTAAAATTACTTTAAAATTCGCATAAAAAAAATAAGGAAATAAAATATGACTAATAAAAAATTTCAAATTTGAAAAAAATTGATACAAGACAAATTTCAAATTTGAAAAAAATTGATACAAGACAAACTTTTTTACTTTTTTTTATTAACTACAGTATTTAATTTTATTGAAAACAATATATTTTTATGTGTAGTTTACAATATTTTACATTTTTTGTACATGTACAGTATATTAATTATTATTGTTATTTGACGATATGTAAGTTCGTTTGTAAACTAATAAGACATCAGATTCATCACTAGAGGAAATACAACTAGCACCAACTTCATTTTTTTAATTGCTCTTCTTGTGGACTCACTCAAACTAAATATTTTCCAATCACTGTTGATCCTTCCCATTTCGCTAAGAGATCTAAAATTGAAATTTTTGTTTCCAAAGAAATTCCTTTTTTGGGGTGTTTTTTTCTCTCCGTTAGAATAAACTAAAAGTTTAAAATAAAAATAAGAACTTAGACTTACGATAATAAAAAGACAGCGACTCATCACTATTGGACAAAATTTAATTAAAACTAACAATTAAAAATTAAATTCTTATTTTGTCTTTAATTTTTTAATTTTCAATTCCATTTAAAAATCAAATTTCATTGTTTCGCATCACATTAATTTCAGATCACCTTATTTAATTTTTAAATTGTTAATTATAATTAAAAATCAGATTTTAATTGTCAATTTTAATTGTGTCCACCGCTGTTACTCACCTTTTAAAAATAAACTTGAGGACACTAAATGATTAATTGATTACATACTCTTTTTTAAAAAAGCAAAAATAGAATGTGATTTAAAATGCAAAAACAACAATGTGCATAGTATAGACATCTATAACATTTGAACAGATTTACATTATAATCTTGTAAAATTTATTACTTGTGGACACTAAATGATTAATTGATTATGTACTCTTTTTTTTTACAAAGCAAAAATAGAATGTGTGCATAGTATAGACATCTATAACATTTGAAGAGATTTACATTATAATCTTGTAAAATTTAACGTGTGTATATAAAATGGGGAAATCCTAATTTTAAATTAATTATGAACTTCTTTATTGCATAAAATCAATTACAGTACTATTATAAAATGCTGAAAATATTGAAATTATTAGATAGAAGTCAAACTCCGATAATGTGCTGTTACTTTAAATATGATGTGTGAGTGCACGAAATTTATAATATTTAAAGTAATAGTGCATTATTGGAGCTCAACTTCTGATCTAATAATTTTTATCGCATAAAAGAAAACTGCATACAAAAATATTAAAAAGAAACACGAATCACATTAAATAAATCCCCATAAAATGAGAACCGGATATATAGTATATTTAGAAAGCAAATCTGAAATAATATACTTAACAAGCAATCAAATTCACAATGACTGTAAAAGTAATATATTTAATTAATAAGAAGATAGCAAACAATAACATAAGTTAAGAATGAGACAAGTGCAAATTCATAAACAATTAAATTAGAAAATCAATTCACAATCGGAATGCAAGTCATTATTTAATGAGCACAATTTAGATGGACTTCAAAACAAGGAATCCATAAAAAATTTAATTTGAAAAAGAAATCTATTTTCAGAAACAAAAACTATATTAATTTAAAATCAAGAATAAATGCATTTTGATGAAGCCAAATTCAAATCCATATACAATTATATTATAAAAATGAATCTATGAAGTAAATGTAAGTAATAATTTAATAGAAAGAATAATATAAGAATTAGGCCATGTAATCTATAAGAAGATAATTGATAACAATAAAGCTGTAAGAAATTATATTTTTAAAACTATCCATTTTCAACAAAAATTTAAAACTACACATAATCAAAATCTTAATTTATGACAATAACTCTTATTAAGTAAAACCCTGGAACCATTAACATTTTATCAATGACTGGTTTTTGTAATTTAATTTCTTATAAATTTGCATATAGCCTCATAGCTAAAATGTAATTTAATTTTAAGATTTCCATATATGTTTGCATGAATGATGCTTTTATGGTGACCATATCCACTCCCCAACCCCCATAAAACAGGTCCACTTTTGGAATTTATTTTTCTGGATTGCTTATTCATTCTATAGATTAGTTTTTTGTAACTTAATTTCTCTTGGATTTGCATTCAGCCTCATTGCTAACATTATTTTATAAATGTATATTTAATAATTTATTATGTTTAATCCATATTTATTGCCATCAATTACATTCTTATGGATTATTTTGTTTATTAAATAGTCATTAATAGCCATTTCATTGATTGGATTTTTGCATTTGCACTCATTTTTAAAATGTTGTTTAGTTTTAGATTTATGGCAAATTGGTTTAGTTGCTAAATATATTATTTTTGTTTTTGTTGACTGATTATTATATTAATTTCATACTTTTATTATTATTTAGATTGTTTTGCACACAAAAGTTAAATTTATCAAGAAGTTTTTGAGGTATTTATATACAGTAACGGCTCCATTTGATGACCTCTGATAGCACCCATTTTTATTTAACAATTATCAGTTTGTATAGAAAATATTAATTTATAAGGCATAGCTTTGCACAAGAAATGAAGATATTTAGTTATAGTTTCTCCAAGAAAGTAAAATTATTTAGTAAATTTATTAATAACGTTTTTCATTTCTTGTATCCATGGACTTTCTATGAGTGGTTGAAACAGAATAACTGCATAAAAACCAACATATTTTATATTAAAATGCAAAATGCAGTTGTGGAAGCAAGTTAGATCACTAGATGGAATGCTTACTCTTTAAAATATATTTTTAATTCTTTAAAGATATAGAACCAATTTCTATTCCTTCTATTTTACATGTCATCTCTTTCAAAGTCCATTAATTCAATATTTGTCAGTGCTGTAATGCTTCGTAGGCTAATCTCATAAGCCTAATAGATTATTAAAAGTTTATCCTTTTCTTCCCAGTTATACTTTTGAAATTTCTGATTTTTAAAAATGCTTCTAATAATTGTACTTTAAAAACACATACAATTATTTGTTTACTTATTCCACTGATAATTCAGTTTGTATATTTTAAATACAAAAAAATGGGGGGTTTGAATTAAAATAATATACCTAAAACATCACATAAAAGCATGTATGGGTACTGAACTGAGTTCAGACCTATATGACTGCATAAACTAATGAGTTTGGATTGAAAATATTATGGTGTTTTCAATTTTATTCTCATGGTTTTGTAGCTAAGTAGAGATAAAAGATGGCTGCTGGAGGATTGCATTAGATCCTAAGATCTAGGTACAGTGTTCTCAGATCCAAAGCACCTCAGTGACAAAAGTCACAACTAGAAACTAACTGGGGATATTGGATGAGTAGGCACTAGATAGGGATTTTATATGCAAGCCTTCTGGCATCCATTGATTACTCTGGCTTGCACTGAGTGGCACTACTGTATAGAGAGTTTTGCCTGTTTTAATACCAGTTATGTGCAAGCATAAGAAATGGTGATCATGTGATGTTTACTGTTTTAAAACATCACATAGTAGCAATAATAGCAGCAGTAGTAATTGTAATAGTAGTAGTAACAGTAGCAATGATGGATTAACTTAAAGAGATACAAAGAAAAATTAATAAGCAAAATTCAAACTTTAATATATAAGTTATTTTTAAAAAAATTAAAAAACAATAAAATGGACAGTGCTTACTGCATTAGAGAAAGATAAATACAGCATCTCTGGAATGAGTTGGTAAATAAAATAGAAATTTTTGAAATCTTTAAAGATTATCATGAAAATTCTTTATTTCTCTGCCATTATTTAAAGTTAATTGTGTAACAAACCAAAGTATGGGAGTTCCATTTAACTGATCAATTTGTTTTTCACTTTCTTCAGATAGAAATTAATTGGTAATCTATAGCCCTTAATAAAGTACATATAAATAAAGTACGTATTTATTAGTGTATTTGTGTGTGGTTATCAAAAAACAAACTCTATAATATTTAAACAAAGCAAAACTCTCCATACAGTATTGCCACCCTGTGCCAACCAGAGTAATCAATGAATGCCAGAAGGCTTGTGCATAAAATCCCTATCTAATGCCTACTCATCCAATTTCCCCAGACTAGCTTCTGGCTTGTTTCCTCACTGACAATGGCCACAAGCCAGAAACTAGTCTGGGGATATTGTATGAGTAGGCATTAGATAGGGATTTTATGCACAAGCCTTCTGGCATTCATTGATTACTCTAGTTGGCACAGGATGGCAATACTGTATGGAGAGTTTTGCTTTGTTTATAAACAATTATGTGCTAGTATAAGATAGTGATCATGTGATGCTTAATGGTCTATAATATTTACTTTTTTTATAGATTCATATGGAAAAACCTGACTCACTTTATTGTTTTTTGTATAAGAATAAAACCATTGTGCAACAGCCAGTTGAAATAAAAAAATTAACAGAGAAATTTCTCAAAGATACAGCCATTTTTATAGAGAGAAATAGAAAAAAGCCTTTCTTTTTTTATTATGCTATGCATCACATTCATGTCGCCTTGAATCCTGCAAAACAATTTGTTAAGTCTTCTTTAAGAGGTAATACTATTTTGTAAGTAATCAGATTTTAAGCCAGTAAACATCACATGATCACCATTTCCTATGCTTGCTTATAACTGTTATTAAAACAAGCAAAACTCTCTATACATATTGCCACTCATTGCAAGCCAGAGTAATCAATGGATGCCAGAAGGCTTGCTCTCAGATCCAGGGCTCCTCACTGATGAAGGTCATAAGCCAGAAACTAGTCTGGGGATATTGGATGAGTAGGCACTAAATAGAGATTTTATGCTCACTCTGGCTTGCAATGAGTGGCAATATGTGTAGAGAGTTTTGCCTGTTTTAATTAGATTTTAATTGTTTTTAATTAAATACAAAACGTTAAAAAAAAGTTGTTAAAAGTAAAATTGCATTTTATCTAAATTTATAATAATATTATATATTTGAGATTATAAATATAGAAGAGTCTAAAATTTTTGAAATACAGGCATTCTATACCTGGAACTTAATTGTAAATATAGGGGATTTGAACTCAGATTTTCAAGCAACCTTCAACTATCCACACTATCTCATACTACTGATACACATGACGACACACATGCAGAAAAGATAAATAATCACCATGTGTGTGGTCATGGATATCAGTAGTATGAGATAGTGTGGATAGTTGAAGGTTGCTTGAAAAATGAGTCTAAAGGGATTTGTCAATGCATCTGCTGGTGCAGCTATCCCCTAATATCTGGGCAAGTTAAAACTTGAAAAAAAAAGGCCAAACAGACAGGATTTTTTAAGTAGGGGTTCCATAAATAACTCAACTATCTATCAATTACTAGTTAATCATTAGGTATGTATATATGAGTATATAATCAAAATGGGACCCTCTAAAACTATCTCTGCTATTATCTGGAAAGTATGATAAGTACTCTTTTCCCTTTGAAAATCTATTGAAAAGGTTTTTGCATTGAAATTGGCTATTCAAAATTGTTTTTCCAGAAATTACATCGTGTTGTGTATGTTTACTTCTCTGTCCAAAAATACATCAATTCAATATGCTATAGATTATTACACTTGAGTGATAACATTTGCTTCTGTCAGTAATATATATTGTAATGGACACTCAATCCACCCTTAATCACAGAGGGCGCCACCAGATCCCTATGTATCTGGAAAAAGTAAAAAAAATATAAAAAAAATGGTAGAAAGGAAAAAAGTTTTGTTGTAGATTGTGGGGGGGAAGAAGAGGGGGAAAAAATTTAGAGGAGAGTGAAAAAAAATAAAAAAAAAAATTTTTTTTGGTATATTTAGGAGATTTTTATTTTTTAAGGAGTAGTAAGTAAATCAAATCCCATGGAAAATTTATTTACCGTGATCAAAAGTGTATGAGAATGATGGTTTGTGCCAGACTAAACCCAGGGAAGAACAAGAGATCTTAAGTATTATTTAGGCAATTGAGAAATAAAAGCACTAAGACAAACATCAGCCAAATAAATTTAAACAATTTGAAAATTTTATTAAAAATTTAAACAATTTTTAAAAAAAAATGTAGCCACAATATAAAAGTGCTTAGATTTGAATACGCATATTTATCAGAGAATGCACATGAGTACAGCACACATGTAAATATTAAACACTTTGGCAGCAAAATTCTCTCACCTAAAAATAAAAATAAATGGATAGGATAATATCTTCGTGCTGATGATTTATAAAATTACAAAAAAAAATCAGCAACTCTAATTTCCTGATTCAGAGATGTGAAAACACTTATGGACTTGTAGGAAATCAATGAAACCATTGCAGATAATCGATCAGTAGCTTTCTAACTACTGATATTATAATGCTGCAGGACTACTGCACTTAATACTACTTTTAAAGCAACCGTGGTTGATTTCACAAAGAAATCTCTACTTTCAGAAAACCGTGGTTGATTTCACAAAGAAATCTCTACTTTCAGAAAACCAGAACAAAGAACCTGATAAACCACCAGCCAAAAGATTTTGTTGTTTGCAAAAAGTGCAAACTAAACATGTTTAAAATTAATTATTTTACAATAACAACTAAGGGCAGGTGAGTACATAAAAATTATGAAAACTGCCAAAGCATTTAGCAGTAGTTAGTGAAATAATTAGACATATATTAAACATATAAAAATATACACTCACTAGACACTCTCCAATAAATAAAATTGAAAGCAAACTTGGAATCTTAAAACTAAGATTCCAAGACACACTACAAAATACAATAAAAGAAACAAATACAATTAATAACTAAGAGGTTAAAATATTGATTAAGAATACAGGTTTCTGTTTAAGATTGAGTGGAGATTTAACTAAAAAAATTTACCCTGGCAAGAACAAAAGAAAATATTTATCTTACAGTAAAGCAAAGTTCACATAGAGTGCACACTTTTATATTAGTTCATATTTCAGGTATTTTGATAGTGGCAAGGTAGAGGCATTGAAAATCTGGCTTATGTTAGAGTTTCATGGCATCATGAAAGAACAGCTTAGAGTCTGAGGTTCATCCTTATTTAAATCAGCAATGCATATTGTTGTTTAAAAGACATATAGCAGTGTATTTTGACAGCATGAAGGCAAATTTTAAAAAGAATTTAAATGACTAAACTGCTAACAGTATGAAGTTCAATAGGTTAATCAGAATGCATATTAGAAATAAAAAGCTGAACCAAACACCTTGATGGAGTATTTGCTTGGTCAAGGCTCTCTAGAATAATCCATGAAATTTTTGGCGTTATTTTTACCCCACTCAATTTTTCACATAAACTATCCTTGTTGTTGAATTCTACCCCTGAGGGCAGAGCAAATCTTAATCTCCCATTCTATCTAATTTAGGAATTCCAACCAGGGATTATTTTAACTAAAACAACAACACAAAATTAAATCTCTGCTTTTAGAATTAAATTAGAAATGATTAAAATAAGAGACAGGAATGTAATCAACACGTTTGCTTGTTTTTAACCAACTTGATTAAAAATAAACGGTAACAGAAAACTATTTTAAAATCAACTTTATATAATAAATAAAAAATATTTTAAACACAAACAAGTGTGTGTGTTCATACACGTATTCTTTTTAAATAATTTTTAAATGACTTTATAGATTTAAACTTGATCAACTAAAAGTTAGTTTTATTTATTTATTTATTTTTTGGTTTAAAGAATGATTGATATGAAATGCTCCATCACAATATATATGTGTGTGCATGCATATGTATGTGTGTAAGCAGTTGAGATTTTTAATTAGTTCAGTAGGATGTTCCTTAATATATAAAGATTCCGTAATTTTCATGCAGATAATGTAAGCGTACACAAATTAAAACTTAACAAGACAAGTTTATTCACTTGCAATAAAGATAATAAAAATAATAAATAGAATTCACCTTGCATTTTTCAAAGTGATTATAATAAACTGTCATGGAAGTAGATTATTCACATGCACAGTAGAATATAAATAGTCTGTGTATCTGAGTGCTATTATTTTACTTCAGTTTCTTACATAGAGATATTATATAACATGTACACGTGATGATTTCTTATCATTTTTAACTAATCAACCATCGTCATTGCTGACTAATTCAACATATATCTCCATGTTAGCTCCCCCACCCACCCACACACACTCTTGCACATGTTTTATACATCAGTCCTACCTGAATAATATGAGGTTACTTTCATACATTATCTTTATTTATCATTCAGCAATATTCATGTTGTATGCTAATTTTTCTAGAATGATCATTGGGACAGTTTATAATGTATTATTTGTATATAATTACAATAATTTAATAAACTTTATTTACAGTTTATTATATATTCAAATCATCCTTCACAATACAATGCAATATGATGCACCATGGTTTCTCCTTTTTCGGAATCAGGAATCTGTCAGCCACTATGATCAGAGGAACGTATTAGCCATGTTAAAATATTTCAACAACACCCTCTGTGAATAAATATAAAGTCTAAACTGCAAACAGCTAAACTTAAAAGGGAGTATCTTTTTAAGTTTAGCTGTTTGAAGTTCAGACTTTATATTTGTTCACACGGGGTATTGCTTAAATATTTTAACATTGTGAAGGGTGATTTGAATAGTTTCTTTCTATTTTGGCTAGCGGTATGTATTATGATAGTTTAATATATGTTCTAACAGATAGACCACTGTTAGTGCATTATTTGCCTACTTAAGTAATCATTTAAATATAGATCAAATTATTAACCAGTATCTAAAAATACAAAATTATAACAAAAGTTCAAAGTAATTTTACAATAATTTATTACAAACTGCCAACAAAAAAGGAAATGGCAAATAACAAAATGGAAACAGATTAATAACCTTAGTAATAGTTGATATGGAGAGATTATGTCATTAATAATGGTTGTAATTATGATATTCCTTAGTAATTTTAGTTTTACAATTCATTATTAGATGTCAATTAATTAATGTTAACTAAAAATGTATGGATGTGAGAATCATATCTGTCTAAGCTGGAAAAAGTCCAATTTATCAAAGCTCAGCATCTTCTGCAAAATATTATAAAGAAAGATTTATGATATTTTGTCTTCAATGAATTAAATGTAACTAAGGACATAGTAATAAGATGAATTAATGAAAAGGTTGATGCTAAAGCTGATTTCATTATTCAGTGGAATATCTGGTAAATTTTCATTAAAATTCTAAACAGATATCCACACATTCTATATCTATAGAATTAAATATGATGTAGATAATGTGCAAATCAGCATCTTTTATAACAATCTCCATTTACCAGATCTATCAAGGATATTTTACCTATTTTACACTTACCATGCAACTTGGGTAATGTGAACCTGCCGATCATTATGATTTCTGACATACTTAGAACATCATAAAAAGATCTGGACACTGCAGTGATATCTACTGATTTACATGGAAATTATATTGCTAATCTGAAAAATGTGACAATTTTGATTATTTTTGTGATTTGCATAATTTCATGTTCAATGTGCATTAAATTACTTAATATTCTAAATTTTCTACCTAATGTGGATTTAAAAACTAGACAGTAAAATACTATAATAAAGATGTAATATTTGATCATTATTTGTGGTAGTTTGCAGTTAATTAATAATTTATTTCATTATTTGATTATTTAAAACTTCAAAAAATCTTTGTTGTGCATTATATATCTTTTATATTGTGTGTAAACAAAGTAAAATATGAAGTTATTTTCATGTAATAACCAGAGATATGTTAAACATTTGGAATGCTTAAAAACTATCAGTAACTATTGACAGTTCTAATGCTAAATTACTTTGATCTAATATCTAACAATATTGGATACTAGTGCAAAATAGTTTAACTTTAGGACTGGCCATAGTAATTGATAGTTTTCTAGAAACACCATTGCTAAATATATCTGTAGTTATTAGATGGAAATAACTCCATATTTCACTTCATTTATATTTAGTTGTGCTTTGATAAAGATACGCTATATCGAAAGTCTGGCTTAGCAAAATAATAAATATTGTTTTATACCAAAATTCATTATCATAATAGTTGATAATTATCTATATGTTTTTGTAGCATTTATTTTGGTAGTCGTCGATAAGCCATCATATCCCACTGGATGGTATCATTTTCGTGCTAAAACACATAAAAATGCTGTTTCCGTGGTCGACACATTCGAACCCGCGTTTTCTATAATACAACTTTTTTGTTGTGCTACGGATTGCAGGCCACTATGTTGCATTGCAGTACAGCATGTATATCGCATGGTAGCAAATACATTTTCCAAATTCGCACAGTTTATAAAATGGTTACGGCTTGGGGAGAGGGGGTGTTTTTTTTTAATTGGATGGAAATGTTGTTTTCATTGGACTTTTTTTTATTTTAAAGTTTTGAAATGTTCAGATTTTGTAAAGTAATAATTAACAGACTTTCTACACTGTAGTGTATTGAAGTTTTAAGTAGTGAATGTTGATGAGATATATGTATAAAGTGAGTTGGAATTAGGTAATGCATCAAGTAACGCACTGTTCATAACATTCCACGAGACATTTTAAGATTGTACTGTGTGTATATTTTTGAAATAAAAAAGAGCATTAACACAAAAATATCCAGTAAGAAAAGTACAATTGTACACTGTTTTTTTAAATGTCATAAAAAGCATATATTAGAAACATTTTATATATATATATTTGTCGTTGTTTAAAAAAGTTTTAGTTTCTTTCTTATCTCCGACTACTGTTATACTTTGTTGAATATAATTTACATTTATTGTTATCATTTATTTTATAGATGTTATTAAAAATAAATATTTACAAAAATACGATTTTGATATTTTTTATTTTAGCATTACAAACAACAGAACACTAACCGTAAACCTAACTCTAAAACTAACCCTAAAACTAACACTAAAACTAACCCTAAAACTAACCCTAAACCTAACCGTAACAACTTTTACTTTTAGTTGTCATTGTATTTGAAATAAAAAACAGTGGTAATATCTGTTTGTCTGTAAAAAGAAATAAAATTTAAAACAAAGACTAAAAAAGTAAAAAATAGTGATAACACAATAATATCTGTTTCTCTGTAGAAATAAAATGTAAAAGGAAGACTAAGAAATTTTACTTTTTATTCCGATTATGAGTTTTTAAACAACAACAAAAAAAAAGCCGTAACCCCAGTAAAAAAATCTCCGATAGAAAATTGATTTTTCTAATAAAAAGCAAACTAAAAAAGACGAATCGAAGTGTAATTTGTTTATTTTATTTTACATTTATTATTATCATTTAATTTGTATACGTTAATAAAAAATAATATTTAAAATTAAATAATATTTAAAAAAGACTATTTTTTTTTGTTTTTATTTTCGCATTACAAAAAACACATCAAAATGATTATAATTAACGGCCCGAGATTGATCATATTTTATAGTTTAAGCATGAAAACTGCACCATCAAGTGGGGTATGGTAGCTATTCGGCAACAACCCTATAGTATATATATATTGAAACAGATATACTGTTTCATGTATATATTTAGAAGATTCCCCCCCTCCCAAATTAAAAAGACTAATAATATTTTAAGTCAGACTAGTAATATTTTTAATAAAAAAAAGACTAATAGCATTTTAAGGTAGAATTTATTTTATTACATATTATCTATGGTATATATATACACCTGGGTCTCGTTTTACATGGATTTATTTAAAGCAAATTTGAAGTTACGCGATTCATGTTTCTTCAGAAGTCAAACTCCGATAATGCGCTATTACTTTAAATAATAAATTTCGCGCACTTACATCATATTGAAAGTAATAGCACATTATTGGAATTCGACTTTCATCTTAGTAATTTCAATATTTTCAGTGCTTTATAATAGTAAGATTTTATGCAATAATGAAATTAAAATCATGATTTCCACATTTTATGTATGCACACATTAAATTTTACAAGATTATAATGTAAATTTGTTCAAACATTCTGCGTGTTAATTTAGCATTTTAAATCACATTCTGTTTTTGCTTTTTAAAAAAGAACGTAATCAATTATTAATCATTTAGTGTCCGCAAGTTTATTTTTAATTATTTTTTTATTAATGACACTAATCACGAACGTGCTCTTAAATTCCAACGAGAGCTAAATAATTGTATATCTGGATATTGAGAGCTTCATAAACAATTAATAAAATCATCATCTCAAAGATTAATTACTAATAACGTTGTCACCAGAAAACCATTAACACAACATGAGAGTGAAGTTGGCGCTAGTTGTATTTCCTCTTGTGAAGAATCTGATTTTTTCCAGTTTGCAAACAAACCTGTTTATCGGCAAGTAGCGATAATAATTAAAATGTGTACAAAAAATGTCAATTACTGTACTGTAAATTATGCATAAAAATATATTGTTTTGAATAAAATTAAATATTATAGTTAAAAAAAGTTTGTCTTGTATCAATTTTTTTCAAATTTGAAATTTTTTATTTGTCATATTTTATTTCATTATTTTTTTTTGTGCAAATTTTAAAGTAATTTTATGTTGGTGCTTTGCTTTTATGCGATTTTTGAAAAACACACTCCGTATTCCCCCTTTTTCAACGTATGTTACGTCTATTTTTGCGCGTTTTCTTTTGCGCGTGTTTTCTGAGGAACCTATCTATCGCATAAAATGAGACCCAGGTGTATATATATATATATTGAAACAGATTTACTGTTTCACATATATATTTAGAAGATCCCCCCCAATACAAAAAAGACTAATAATATTTTGTCAGACTAGTATATTTTTAATATAAAAAAAAGACTAATGACATTTGAAGGTAAACTAAATGTTTTGAAGAAAGAAAAGAAGTAATGATAATTTGTTAATTTATAATGATTTGGTGAAATGAAAAGAAATCAAACTTTTCAAATGGAAAAAAAAAGCAAATACGTTTATATTTGCAATTAGTCAAGCGTTGTTAGCCGAGAGGTCATCGCACCCACCTTGGGAGCAAGTAGTTGGTTCCAAATAGGTGTGGGTTCATGTCCTGGCTGATGCTATAACATATGAAAAAAAAAGAAAATATAAATCTTTCTTTATTATCAATTAAATAAAAAAATCTTCAAACATTAAAACTCTGATTAAAAAAAAAAAACTTCTAAGACAGAATAAATGTAGGTATCAAATCACCCTGCCACAGGCAATAAAAACATTGATTCAAAAACACATGAAGGCAGATAATCGAAAATAGTCTAATTAAAAGTCTGTTCACACCAAAGAGAAATTGTCCAATGATCTGGGGGGTTAAAAAACATGGACAGGGATAAAAAAAAAGCTGCTACCAATGAAAGAAAAGAAACATGTAAGCTGAATCCATTCTCATAGAGAGAAAAAATATAAAATCAGTAGAAATTATTAGTATTATTATAGTTAATTGATTCAGATATACAAGATTTAGCTACAAGACTACTAAAAAAGTGACTTAATGGAACCATCAAACAGCCTAATGAAAAATCGATCATGATTTTCAGCTAGAGACTGCTTGTCCTCTCTCCATCTGCAAAACATGTGAACTCCAAACTCTGCCTAGAAGTTTTAATGTGCCTTCAAAACAGACCCTCCAGTTATTTAGTAATGCAGTAATAAATGAAGACTTAAAATTTAGAGGTAAGCAATTAAAAATGATTCAATTCTAATAAAATATGAATTAAAATTATAGCTATTATTTTTATAACAAAAGAGAGAAAATGTTATATTATTAGTCTTAAGAAAAGTTTTCACAATCAATTATTAACTTCAGTCAAAAGATGATGATAGTGTTTTAATCTTTATTTAAAAATAAAAACAAGAAATGAAATTTGTTATTATTTAATTAAAAACACTCACACACACACACATGTGTTATATATTTCATTAGTTAAATGCCTATTATTTCATAAAATTTAAGATATGTTCAAATAATAGAAATACTAATAATTGTAATAATTATTTCAAATGAACCAGCTAAATGGAAATGTCAATCAAAGATATGGTAAACATAATAAAATGTATGTGTATAAATATACATCTATACTGGATTGGATTATAAATGCTCCACAAAAATGGAATTGCTGATATTACCTGCTTACCTACCTGTAATGATTATTAAAATAATAAAATGCTATGTAAAACATAAATACCTATATGCATTTTAGCTATATCTTAATAAAATAATAAGATGTATGTGTATGAATATACATCTATACTGGATTGGATTATAAATGTTCCACAAATATGGAATTGCTGATATTACCTGCATACCTACCTGAAATGATTCTTTAAATAATAAAATGCTGCATGAACTATAAATACTTATATGCACTTTAGCTGTATCTTAATAAAATGTAAGTGAAGAAATATACATCACATAAAATGCTTCTATAGACCTGGAATAAATGGTTAAAAACATTTGCTTATTAATTGTATACGTATATCTATCTGAAATGCTTCTATCAACATCAGAAGGTGATTATGAATACATATATTATCTGCATTTCTACTTGAAATGCTTCTATCAGCATCAAAATGTTATTATTAATACTTGTATATCAATTGTATACGTATATCTACCTGAAATGTATCTTTAGACTTCTTCTCATCATGTGAACTAAGAAAATGGGTTTTTGCTTGGATAACCTACATGAAATATTCTTAGACTTTTTCTCATTATGGGAACTATATTAGAAGGACTTGCCAATGAATTATTTTTTAAAAATTAATCTAATTGTTTAGTTGCATTTTTGCATCACTAGTCATTTATTGCATCTTGCTCACAAAAATCTCATGCCTCCTAAGCTATGTTTGGCATAACCAGATGATAGTAAGTAAGGTTGTAGTGAGATGGAACTCTAGTGGTGTCATTTAGAAAACCAAACACAAATTTCTAGATGCATCCAGTTTCTATGGTGCTACATTCTCTGATGAGTAGGAAATATTGTTGTAGGTGGGGAGATGTCTGCATTGGGGAATGCCAATCAATAGTTCCTTCCTGCAATATGATCATAAGGAAATAAAACCAACCAAGAGTGGGGTTGGTTCTTGTCTAGTTACATTTGGTACCCAGCATGGGGCCTGATGCTGCTAGCCTGCCCATAGGTGCAAAAGCTAGAAGAAAATAATGAAATGTGGAAAAGGCAAAAGCAAATTATGATTCTGTAAGTGTGAGTAGTGCACATGGTGCAGCAATGTGAAATGGACAAAAATGGGGGGAAATTAAAATCTTAAAAGAGCACAAAAATGAATGGCATAAAGGGTAAAATATGCATAACAAAGACTTGGAGCCAAATCATGGAGTTGATGGAGAGAGCACAATATAAGTATCAAATAGTAAAAATATTAGAAAGCAACAAAGTATAAGTTTAAAAATTAGATGATAACCAGAGCAAAAAGAAAAAAGATGATGAACACAAGCTGAGAAAAAATCTTTCTAGTGAAGAACAAAAACAAGAAGACAATAATCCAAAAGAAGTTGGTCAACAAGTATAAGATCACAGAAAACAGAGGAGACATCCATGTTAGCCCAGCTAATAGAAATCATTAAAGGAGAAAATAGAAAAAGAGAGGAACAAAGTGACAAAGATAAGAGACAAAGAAAAGAAAAAGGAGGGATGAACAAAGAGAAGAAGAAAATAGAAGGGATGAACAAAGAGAAGAAAATAGAAAAAGTGATGAACAAAGAGAGGAAGATAAGGGACAAAGAGAAGAAGAAAATAGAAAAAGAGAGGAACAAAGAGACAAAGATAAGAGAGAGAAAAGGAAATAGAAGAAGGAATGAACAAAGAGAAGAAGAAAATATAAAAAGATATGAACAAAGATATGAAGATAAGGCAAAGAGAAGAAGAAAAACAGAAGAAGGATTGATTAAAGAGAAGAAGACAAAAACAAATAGTAGAAGCTAACCAAAGAATAGAAAAGCAGATCAGAGAAGTAACTGAAAGCCAAAATGAAAAGATCAAATAATGAAAAGTGACAATATTAAAAATGAAAATATAAAAAGAGATGAACAAAGATATGAAGATAAGAGACAAAGAGAAGAAGAAAAACAGAAGAAGGGATGATCAAAGAGAAGAAGACAAAAACAAATAGTAGAAGCTAACCAAAGAATATAAAAGCAGATCAGAGAAGTAACCGAAAGCCAAAATGAAAAGATCAAATAATGAAAGAAATAACAGAATATTAAAAATTAAGAAGGAAGTGATGGATGAAGTAAAAGGCTCACTAATTGAGCAAGAAGTCAAGATGACACAGTTGCATGAAGCCATGGATATAAGAATAACAGAAATCCAAGAATCCATGCAGCAGAAGGTGAATAGGTTGACCACAGGTGAAGAAGATAGAAATAAAAAAAATAGCAATATATGTCCAGTACAAGAAAAGACAGAAACAATCACAAAAACAATACAAGACAATTATAAAATTAGTCATGAAGTCACTATAACCAACCAGATGTCTGGAACTTTTTCAGGGAGCTGTAATGAAGTACCTATAGAATATAAAAAAGTCTAGAAATGTACTTCCATATTAATGCCGTGACAGAAGAGGTGAAACTAGTGATAGCATGTAGTCATCTTTAGGGTGCAGAACATGCATGGTGGGACTCCCGATTCAGCCAGCCTGCAAATTTTCAGGATTTCAAAGCAGCACTAATGAGCTGTTACTGGACTGATGATTGTCAGGAGGGCATTAAATACAAGGTATCCCAGGAAAACAGTCCACTTGGAGAACCTTACACACTCTTCTTTAGAAGATAAGTGGTCAAGTTAAGGGCTCTGACATTTGACCCTCTATCAGAACTCCTGATCATAAGGTTAATCTGCCACAGGTTCCTGATCAAAACAAATCATCGATCCATTGAACAGGTGGCTGAACTGCTTATGATAATTGCAGCACATCAACAAACAAAGAAGGAGGTTCTAAAATGACAAATAGACCACCATATAGGAGAGATGAAGGACCAAAAATTGGAGTCATCAAGTAAAAAGAAAAATGCCTCCTTTAAAATTACAGTAATCATGACACACCACCATGGCATTATGGTTGGAAGAAGGAAGTACCATATTGGAAAAGAAAGAGAAGAAACTCTACAGGAGGTATACATAGTCCACATCAGATCTGAGTAATAAAAAGACCCAATAGCAACAATGAACTACAAAGACAACATGAAGCCAGAGAAGCAAGTCATCATGATGATATCTGGCCTAATGAACAATCCAGAAGTGTATCACCATATAATACCAAAAAGTTTTGCAGAACTGATCATGATCCTCAGTCTCCCAAGCCAGGATGCAGCTACAATCCTAAGCAATGAAGCAAAAGTAGCTTATGGAAATTCATGAATGAGATGAAGTGATGTGTGAGCTTGTGTTTTTCATGTTGAGATGGGTGGGTGATTGAGCCAGATGGCCTAGATGCAATGTGTTCATGATGCTCCAAAGCATATGCTTGGCACTGTCCAGATCCAGATGGTTGAGCTTCTAATATAGTCCAGCAGCAAATATTGGCCTCATGAATTGGCCATAGTTTCATGTATAGACCTCATGTATAAGCCCCTAAGATTCACAGGATATGAGCAGGGCTGGCTTAGTGCTTGAAATTTTTTTTCTCTGGATATTGTTTGTGGATGATCTCTCTAGGTACATAGAGGGTAGTGCTTAAAAATGAGGTATCAACACTTAGGCATCTGCTTATCCTGACATTGGAGGATGCAATTCATGTATCCACTTTTCTCATCTCATCTTACCAATTTCATCAGCATATCTTCAAACCCAAGTAAAAGCAACAATAAAATAATAATAAACAGTAGAAGCTATATTTTGTGGAATGAAATTATTCCAGGCAATTTCATCCTAAAAACTTGGTGTCATCAACACATATAAGTCATCCTATAGTGATCAGATAAGTGTGGTAAACACAAACTATGACCACCAAATCTATGGGCCATTGGAAGAATTGAAGGACCTAATAAAGCCATTGTTAAATCAACCTTCTGGTTGAAATCATACAGGTTCCTTTATGATTATTTTGTTAACAGTTACACTATCAAAAATATCCATACATTCAATAAATGGATAAATAATAAATTTCTTCCTATTTGATTTTTTTAATAAATGTTTTTTAAATCACTCTTTTCAATATATCTCATTTTTATTTATTTATTTCAAAATTACATCTAAAAAACTGCTTCAAATAAAAGGTTTTGCTTTGTAAAAAGATAAACTCCAATTAAAATCTTTAATAAACCTTCTTTTAAAACCTCAATAATCCACAAAATATTCATACTTCTTTTTTATATTCTATATAATTGTTACATTTTTCTTTTTAAATTTCTTTTCATTTTTCTAAACCTCCATATAATTTAACACAGTGGTAAATGACATGACTCAAGATCTAAAAACTCCTGGATCATAGTAGAGGAAAGTAAAAAAAGAATTAGTTTTATCAATTGAATGGGAGTATTGTACTCTCTTTGCTATTTCATTGCTTAAATATCATCTGGTTTTTCAAATAATTGTTTATACAAGTTTTTTTCTTCATAACCTAAGAAATTACTGATCTTTGACAAATATTATATATTATACATATGTGGAACTTCATCTGGCTGCAATAGGTGCCAGAGTTTATCTTAGCTTAACTTTTTATTTGTAATTTTCTTTTTAAAAAAAAAAATGATAAAAATAGAAGATATTAGTTAATTAGTAAATAGTATAGGGTAATAATTATAGTATTGTGATATTTATTAAATTTTGTGTGATTATGCTATGAAAAGTCAATAGATATATGATAATTAGTTTGATAGGAGATGTAAGATAGTAAGTTTACTTAAGGGAAATATTAAGGATAGTTTAAATTAATAAATAGAATTAAATGTATAAAGTAACTATTGTTTTATCCATTTTTAATGTATGACCTATAATAAATTAATATTATAAATAAAGTAAATAGTATTAAATTGATTTAAAAATGATATTTAAATTTATTAAAGCAGTTAGATAATATTTAAATGTTATAATCTAAATTAGCTTTTAATCTGTTTAAATAAAAAATTATTTCAAATATAATATTCATTGGCATTTTTACTTTTGTAGTTTTAAATAAGTTATAATTAGCCAGTAGAGTTCAGGTTAATAGGTCATCCGTGTGTGTGTGAATGTATGGAGAAGTATTAAAAAAATGAATAAATTGTAATTTAACAACAATATTGATTAAAAACAAATGAATGATTAAATTATTAAATATTTAAAAGTTTTGATAATTAAAACTAGTTCTAATTTTATATGTTTTATTTTATTTTATGTAATATTTCTTAAGATGTTACATAAAATAGTTAATAATTAACTTTTAATTAAACCGTTAATGACCACATGATTTTCGAATTATTAGATCAATTATGTCAGTAATCAATTTCACAGCTGATCTGTCAAAAGTGTTAAAGTTAAATATAAAATAACTTGATTGGTTTTTAAAAGAAATTGACAAATGGTTGGGATAGAAATTATCAGATATAAATAGAGGTTTGATTTGTATTTAGGTGTGTGAGCTGCTCTTGAAAACTCTATTTTTTTTTAATAAAAAAAAAAGTTGTAATTTTTTTAAAAGTTTATTATTTTCTTGTAAAAAAATAAAAGTATGTTTAAAATTATAACTACTTGTTTTAAATTGCGATGAAAAACTGCTAAATTAAAGGTAAACCCATTTCTTTGATATTAACTTTCAGTTAAAATTTAAAGCTGTAATGACCAAAATGTTCAAAGGAAGTTTTGCATCTCTTATCTTATTTATGTATTGCCTGTCTTTTATTTATTGGAAACTGAAATTAAGATACAAACCGTTAGTATTTATATGGCTAAATACCTTTATTGTACTGAACTATTTTAGCTGGAGGATATTTAGTATTTATCTAATTAAATTAAAACATAAGCGAGGAAAAATGAAAGACATTATAGTGAACTGTATTATATTTTAAAATGTGTCAATCTCCTTGTTATAAAATTTATTCAAAGCTGATGTTAAGTCTGAAATTTATTACTGATACCTAATGTTGACTTTAAAATATGGTATTATTTTAATAATGCTTATTTCTAAATTTTTTTTAGAAGAAACATATATGCTGTGCTAAAATAAGGAAGAATTAATTTTTTCTGCCAAGCGTTTAGTATAATTTAGTATTCACCTGGTTTATTGTTCAATTAAAAATGTATCAAATATGACAGACTAATTATATACTCCAGAAACTGTTGGACAAACTATTGTAAATTACACTTAGTTAAGGATGAATTTTCTAATGATAATGAACTAAAAAGTTTATTGTTTATATCTTGCCCTAAAATGGAAATAATTTACTTTAGCTAATTGAAAAACAGGTGAAAATATGTACTTTAAAAAAAAAATCCCATCTTATGTTAAGCAGTGGAAAGAGAAAGTTATTTGGAGATAGAATTTCAAAGTACTGTATAAGAAATAATTTTAAAAAAAATTGTGCAAAAAAAAAGCATGCTTTTAAAAGAGAAAAACAGAATTAAAAATAATGAAGCTATATTATTGAACATGAAAACCTGGGATTCTATAAAAATGTAATCAGCTGAAGAATTTATTTTTCCAATGCCAGCCTATTCTTATTATTTCAATGTTTTAATACTTAGAATATCTTTAAAGAAAGAAAGTAAAAATATCTTTAATGAACTATTAAACATATTTCGTTTTTAAGAAATCATTGCCATGCTTATTAATGTTTTGACTAGGAGTTTCAAATACCATCAGATAAATTATCCACAATTAATTATCTACATGTCTAGAATGGAAAAACCAGTATGGAGCTGAACTATGAACTTAAGTTACTGTATTATTATTTTTTGTCTGTTTTATTGGTTTAAAAAAAAAAAAGAAACCAGAAAAATATTTATGCTATATATTTTGTTTAAAATTATGTGTAATATTATTAGCATAAATATACCAGGTAAACTAATGTTACAATTTTAATCTTAGCGGGTTTTATTAAAATGAGTAGATAAACATTCTGCCGTTTACAGATAACTTTTAATTTTATTAAATTTATTAAGCGTTTCACAAGTTAATTTCTATTTGATAATTTCATTCACAGAGATTTAAATATCTCAGTCTTAACTTATTATATGTGGGATGTATCACTCAGTTTTATTTTAAACCAGCCAAAAAAGTTTATCAGAGTTTCCATTCATTTGTTTTATAAATACTACATTAATAACCACAAATTCATATGCATTGAGAATTAATATTCTCGCATTTAATTTGCAATCTTTTAAAAGTCCACTAGTCACTATATTTTTAGTATTTAATATTTTATTATGTGTGCATTGTGCCTTTGCCTAAAATTTTTATATGCATTTAATTTTAGGTATTTCTTATAGTAGTCGTTTGACACAGTTTTGCTTTGTTGGTTCTTACATTGAATATATATGTGTTGTATTTTTAAACTTCTTAGTGATAACTTAATTAGTTCATGTGAAGTATATATTTTGTTATTAGTTAAGTATTTGTTAGCCTCATAGAGTTAGGCTTTGTTAATTTTTGAGTAGGCTTAATGGAGTAGACAAGGTCCTCCATCCTTATTGTATTGCTTTTCCATGAATTGATAGTGCTTATGCCCATAGAGGGTTACTGTATATCCTATAGTTGTATTTTTCAGTGATGATTATCACATTTATAAGTATTGGAATCTCATGAGAGAGGATCATACTTTCCTGGTGCATCTTTCCTGTTCCTGATGTGCTGTAGACAAAGTCTAGGCATCCTATTTTCTGCCTCAAAGTTAGGTATTTTGAAAGCCACCACATTCTTATCCAGCTCTGCAGAGCATATATGTTCTTATATTTTTAGCCTATCATTCATGATGAATTAATGCTAGTTCCACCACAGTAGGTGATGTTGCATTTATTTTAGATATGTGATGACAATATATGTTTGTTTGAGGAACTTTGCTTCTTCAGGTTGTGGATAGCTATTTTAATGCTTATAGGTATATCAGTGTTTGAATTGTGTTGCTATGATAGTTTTATCATTGACAAGCCAACCAACAATGATCTATATTTATTTTTAAAGTATATTAAATTATGAATATGGTATAAGTGGCAATTCATACCGAAACTGTAAGATTTGTATTCAAATCTTAGTTTCACCTTAGTTCTGTCATCATTCTACCTCCCACCCATTATTATAAGTTTACATGGATTCTGACCTTGAATATTGGATTTGGTGCATAATAATATGCAATATATGTACAATTATTTAAAAACGTTATGTATGCGCACATACTTCGATATAGTCTTTATATTAAAAATAACGCACTGCGGAGTATTATTAAATTGCCGTGCATGATTTTGTGTAAAATTAAATAATCATAGTAATCTTACTGTGATCATTAAGTAATATTTTAATTTATAAAATAAACTAATAATTATATTTTAAACGTAAACATATTTGTTATTATTTAGGTCAAATTCAGGTAATACTTAAATTATAAATCTAAAAAGTTCTTTTAAATTGTAAACGTAAAGATATTTTAAAAATAGAAATTCCCCTGCTAATTAGAGTGCAATTCATAGTGGGAGGGGGAAAAGATGACAGGGCTAAAAAGTATTTCAAACTGACAATTGTATAAAAAAGGGTTTGTCAAAAGCTTTTCTAAATTACGTCATGTAAAAAGGTAAATTTTAAAAAGTGGTCAGATTGAAAATTTCAACCTGTACCACTAATGCATTCATGACCTAAAGGGATATATAGCACAGACCAGAGAGACAGCTTGGATTGATGATGCAGTTGTTTGATGGATCCGAGAGATAAAGAAAGAGAGAATAAAAGCAACAACTGGTTATTAAGAAAGGGTTGTTCAGAGCTATTAAATTGAAAAGTATGCTGTTGTTTATTTCTTCTCCTGATCCAAATTTAAATCTAACAATGTGCAAGGAGTAGGTGCTTTGCTGCACTTCTCCAGTCTGATGGCTATACAATATGGAGCTTCCCATAAAATGAGATAAACCTAAACTGATGCTGCTGCCTATATATAAATATTTTCCTAAATGTGACTGCTGTTAAACCAGGAACCTCGGACTCTCCGAACAAGTGTGCACACTTTGATGAATCAATGGTAACATGATACCCAAGATTAAAGTCTGTGTTTGAACTCTAAAGTTAACTCTGTATTTTCTAATGTATTTTTAAATTTCATCTTTCAAATTCCAGTATCGTGTAATTCTAACTAAACTTTAATGTAGATCTGTAAATAATCTTATATTGTAATGAACCTCGTAAAACCATCTATCTCCTATTATTCTACTTGGGTATCTAAATTTTGTTGTTATTAGTTAAATATTATATTTCATGCTCACGTGATTTTCAAGCTGATGTTTTCTTCCCATATATTCGCAGAAGAGTTGCTCCTCTTTTGCGCGACCTTAAATTTAATAAAAAACCCTATCTTTCAAATAAACACTCAGCTCAGAAATTATAAAATTAAATTCAATATATATTATGAAGACAAGATCTTATAATTATTAATATAGTGTATTAGCTACTTGGCGATCATTCATTCTAAAGTTAGTTTGTTAAGTCTTAAAATAAAGCACTATTGTTTTATGAAAAAGAGGGGGGAGGTTAGTAAATAATAAATCGATTACTTAGTCATGTGAGGATTGAAGGTGGGTTTTATATTTATATCATCAAAGCATAGAGTAGATAAATGTGTTGCATTATATGTGTGATCTGTGCTGGTTTATCGATGCCTTAAATTTAAACCGCAGAAATGAAATAGAGGTACTGTAAATGTTTAATTCCCCTAATCAAAGGGCATACAAATGACTCCAATAGCAACTAATCTTGTCACATGGTCGGGGATGGAAAGGCTATGACCTCATACCAATACCGCATTCGTGACCACTCCTAAGAGCTCTGACCCGATGTTTGGCCATCCCTCTCGCCACTCCAATAGTAACTACCGTGTCACACAGTCGGGGATGGAAAGGGTACGACCTCATACCGATACCGCACTAGTGACCACTCCTAAAGGGCTCCAACCCGATGTTTGGCCATCCCTCTCACCTCCAACATTTCTCAGCGGTTATAGCTTAGCAGCATCCAAACTATCACAGGTCACTTTAAATGATTATGAATGTCTATGCTCAATCTAATTCCACTCCTTCACATCTGCTAATTTATTAATATTATGAAAGTAAGGAATGATAGCTGGGTTGACAAATGCACTCATCATTACGATCTCGTAGTGTAATCTCGTAATGTTCGCAACTTAAATGTGAGGCATGGGATGTGATTAAAGGTGATACCCTGGTAGCATAATATATTTACATGTATATTAATTAATCATCATTAAATATGTATATCTATTTCTATGTTTGCGTATCTGCTTAATTTAATAATAAAATTAATGTCTCATTTCATTATCAACTAGTATTAAGTATATAGCAGTAGTCCGTAATATTAAATAATTAATTAGACTCTCTTGTTTACCTGACCACCGGGCCTAGAAAGATGTTGCTATTGTTATGGTAGACACGTTGTCATGTGGGATTTGTTGTGAATGAAATGACTATGTTCAAACACGGTATCGCAGGCCCTGAACCCACCTGTTGTACTGCTCTTCAAACATGGTGGTGGAATTTTGCAACATGTTAACAAGGCATACAAGTTCTTACCGTTACAACACATACTAATTTTAATATGTTCATCCAGAGTTTCGCCGCTGGATTTGTAAGTCTTTTAAATCCTTAATTTTAAAACACTTAGGGTAATAATGTTATGTGGACAGAATTTATTTAAAAGTGTATAAATGACCTCTGATGAGTGTGGGGCCCATATATCTAATTTAATTTAAAGTTAGCTAGAAATTTGCTTAAATATATCAGTAGCTATAATATTAGTAATGTCAGTGTAACTAGTAATAATATTTTTAAAATATATGCTGAATATGCTTATTCCAGCTTAGCGTTTGTTAAGCTCAGGATTATAAATTTAAGCTTCATGTTTGTTATTCTGATTGATAGATAACACTTCCATATTATTAATTATTCTAATAAAAAAATAGAATTGTGCTTAATAAACTTAGTCTATTTTAATTTAAGTTTAAAGATATGGAAATCTCTGATTGTTTAAAAGAGATTACAATTTAGTATTAAATAGCGTATGCTTGCTATTGTAAGTATTTATTATTTTATTTATCAAAACAAATAATTTTAAAAGAGTTTAAGAGGGATACTCAGTAACAATATCCAGAGAAATTGTTATATTATTTTTGTAAACCAAAAATAAATATTTTAAAAGTCAAAATATTTGTAAAAGATTCTAGCGCTTCATTGGCAATGCTTGTAATAAATTTTGATTGTAAATATTTTCTTCTTATTGTTTTAAATAATAAACCATATTATTATTATTTCAAAAAGTTTTGTCTCTGTTTGTTTTACTTTTATATGAAAATATTATTGTCTTGGGTTCCAAATTTCATTAAAACTTGAGTTTCACAGTTCATAAAACTTTCAATACCAAAGTTCACAAACATATTATAAAGTTTATAAAATATATTTTGATACTGGTTTGAATTATAAAACCATGCCAATTTAAGTGATTCTCAGATTGAATCCCTGTAACAGATAATTACATTATATCAGATACTTAATTAAATGCTCATTTAAAAGTTGATTTTTAAGTTATCATTGTATCTTCTCAGATTGAAGATTCTGCAATGTGAGATTAAGAATATTAGTGCGTCAGAAAATTATTTATTATTTTCTATTATTTTAAAAGCTGCACATTATTTTACATTAACTGCACATTGTCTATCATCATCTTTTAGTTTAGAATTTTATAATCCATCTGCATTTGAAGTCTTTAGTAGGTTGTCTGTGAGTATGGGGAATGGCATTAAAAGTACCCTTGCCCTTTTCCTTGCTCGAGTAATATCTTGGGTAATAGGCCATTATTAGTTTAAATTTAAATTGATTCAATAAATTTTTTTAAATTAATATTTGTTTTGTTTATTGTTCCATGATTGAACCATAAGGTAGTTATGGTCAGCCAAGATATCACTCACTTGTTTATTTATCCCAGCAATTATTTAGTAGGCAACTTAAATTTTTATTTTTTGCACAAGAGTTTTAGTTTTAAAACTCCTGAGATTGTTTACTCTTGATGCCTTGTTAGTTTTAATCTAATGTGATAGATAGTCCTTCAAAACAGAGTATAATCTATTCTTGTTCAGAGAGTGGGATCTGATGGTAGCCGATTCCGATAACTATTAACTAATGATTTAAAAATTATCTTTTGTATTATTTAGTGGTAGATTATTAATATGCCATAATAGTTATATATTTGTGTTGGTATTGGATTTGGTCTCTATCTGATTATACATCTCTGGATCATTATTTCTTTTCTTAAATTTATTGTAACCCCACTGAGCCGAGTCGTTAAGAATCTCTATTGTTTTCATTTTTATTTCCTTTCTCTTCCAGTCTAGTATCATCTCATTTCATTTTCTCAATCTTTTCCATTTCATTTTTCTCTTCTTTTATCTTCTACTTCATCCTATCTTCTTTTCTTCTAAACTTTTCTTTTCATCTTAACTGTTCCTCCATCATTTCATTTTCTTCTCCTTCTGTCTTTTCTTTTCATCTTATCTTCTCCATCATTATTTCATCATCACATCTCTCTTTATCTTCTCCATCCCTTAATTATCTCATCTTCTTCTTCATCATTTTCATCTCGTTCCATCTTCTCATCTTTATTTTCTTTTCTTTTCCATTATAATATCTTATCTTCCATCTCTTCCATTTCATCATCATTATTCTCCTCTCTCTCTCTATTTCTCATTCAGCCTAATTATTTTTCTCTTTCTTTTCTTCTTATTGTTTCACCTTCACCCCACGCCCACCCCCTTCATTTTAATTGGTTACAATATATATAATAAGTGTAATAATGCTCAAGTCTAAATGGATTTATAAGTAACCATAAGAAACCAGTCAACCTTTAGACAATCACAATGTAGATAACCATCAACAATCTCAAACTGTTGTCAAGGCAACTTCCTTTTAACAATAAAGGTAAAATCCCAGAAAAAAAACTTTATTGTTAAAAGGTTGCCTTGACAACAGTTTGAGATTTTTGATTGTTATCTGTATTGGGCTTGTCTAAGTGTTGCCAAGTTTTTAATGAATATATATATAAGCAGTTACTTGATAATATTTTTAATCATCATTTTGTTTCATTAATAGAATTCATTTTGTCTTACTTTATATAATTTAGATTACACAAATCTCAGAAACCAGCCTTTTCATTATACTGATATTTGTGTTAATTGAATAATATTGTTATGGCTAAATAGAAAGATTTATGTTTTTGTGATATTGAAATACATTTATAGTATATGAATTCTAATGCATCTTTTATCTGTGAAAATTTAACTTCAATTCATTTATATACACTTATACAAACTGCCTGTTAAAATATTTTTTGCAAAATATCAAGAAAAATGTTATTTTTTCACATTCTCACACCAATAAATAAATAAATTTTTGGATTTAAATCTATTTAACAACATGGATTTGAAAAGAGTACCTTACTTTAATTTTAAAAATCAACAAAAGAGCTATTATAGGTTAATGGAGAAAACTTGTTTAGTCTCAGGAATTGTCAATTAGTAGTAACTGATAGTTTCCTAGCAATCTCCTTATTTCTATTCTTTATTATAATAACAATCCATTAAAATATTTAATTCAGTATATATATATATAATCAAGATTAATACTCCAACACTGGTTTATTAAGTAAATGAAATATATATATATTGATGTGAAATTTTTTACAAATAATAGATGCATTATAACATATAATTATCATTATTTCTCAGGATCATTTTTATAAAATATTAAAAGTACTCATTTGTCTTCAAGTAAGTATAATTATTATTCTATGATTACTACAAAGACGTAAATAACTGTTATATAAGCTAGAACAAAATATTAATACATGGATGATCCCAATAGAATTAATATAGGTTATGGTATATAAAAATAAATAAATCACAATAGTATTTAACTTTTGAAACATTAAATAATAACTAAATTGTAAAAGCATGTTTTTAATTACTGAAACATAATTCTTATTAATTGCATACAAATGAAAAATACATTAACTCCCATAATGTACTTTATTCCCCTATTTTATGCTTTGTTAGCTCCTTGTTAATAAGATATAATATTAGATATATTAGAGAGATGATAAGAACTTTTAAAAGTCAAAAATAAAGATAAAAATGAATTTTAATACCACATAATACAAAAGAAAGGGATAAAAAACATTTGGTCTAAGAATCACAACATTGCATATAAAATATCACCCAATGTAAATAGGCTATTTAATAATATTAAAGATAGAATTAATAAAAAGCAAAAAATAATGTAATATGTAAAATTATATGCCTTTGCAAGATGTCATATAATGGTAAATCTCTGTGTTCATTGAAAATGAGGTTTAAAGAATAAACTATTATTATATGAGAAAATTAAAACATATAAAATAAATAACGCAAGCAATTTCTGTGTCTAATGGTTTGGACAGTTATTCAATTGTAATATAGTAAAAATATGTGAAGAGAATAATAATAATGAAAAGGATGAATATAATCTATTTTTATTAATAAATGATATAATTTGTTGATAAGAAGCTAGCATGAAAATTCTAAAGCAGGAAGAAATATGGTTAATAGTGCATTATAGGAGTTTGTGTATTTTTAAGTTTGTATGCAATTAATAAGGATTAAATTTCAACAATGCAAAGTAGACATTTGCAATTTACTTAATGTTTAATGATTTTTATTTAAGGTAATTGAGTAATAGATTTATTGGTGTAATTTCAAATTGTAATTCTAAACAGAAGGTAATCAATCCTTTTTACATGCGCTATAAATGATCTTAAATCTACATTGTTTTTGTTGAATGTGAGGAAATTCTCAAACCAAGGCTTTCAAAGTCTCTATCATGTGACCAAGACTGAGAGTTTCCTCACATTCAACAAAAACAATGTTGATTTAAGATAACAGTATATGCATGTGTAAAGGTTGATTTTTATTTAGTTTATATATTTTTAAACATCACATGATCACCATTTCTTATGCTTACTCATAACTGTTATTAAATCAGGCAAAACTCTTCAACACAGTAGTGGTTTAACACTAATCCTGCCTAAGAGGATAGTTGGCCTATGGTTATTAAAGAACCAAAGACACCAAAATGTTATCGGTACTGAATTGAATTTGGATCTATATGACTATATAAATTAATGTGCTTGGAATGAAAAATATTATTGTGTTTTCAATTTTAGACTCATAGTTTTGTAGTTAAGTAGAGACAAAAGGTGGCTGCTGGAGGGTTGCATTGGATCCTAAGATCTAGGTGCAGATCTCTCAGATCCAAGGTTCCTCACTGACGAAGACCATAAGCCAGAAACTAGTCTGGAGATATTGGATGAGTAGGAAGTTGATAGAGATTTTATGCACAAACCTTCTGGCATCCATTGATTACTCTGGCTTGCACTGAGTGACACTACTGTATGGAGAATTTTGCATGTTATATATTTTTGTGGCTTATATTGATGATAAATATATATGTTATTGTTTTTAGGTCGTTTGGGTGATGCTATTAATGAAATGAATTGGGCTGTAGGTGAAATAATCGAAATGTTAAAAAAATATTCTTTAGAAAAAAATACATTAGTGTTCTTCTTATCTGACCATGGCCCATCTACAGAACTGTGTTCAGAAGGAGGTATTACAAATGGTCTCAGAGGTAATAATATAAAAAATCACTATGCTATATGTATATTTTTTAAATGTTATCAGCCATCCATAAATTGTTTTATTAAAATAATGTATTTTTATATATTTGCTTAAAATTCCTATTTAACCATCCAGAACAAAAAAAAATTAGTAATGAAATTATCAGTTTATAAATTACAATCATATACAGTATTACAAAATGGCTTTTTTAAAAATTCCTATTTAATTACAAAAATTTATTGCATTCTCCATTAAAAAGTAATGACCTCATTTAACATGTTCATTATGTAAACACCGATATAATCAGTAAATGACGCCATTAACAGTATTGAAAACTTATGACAAGAAGCTTCTGAAATTATGAGTGCATAAAAAACATAATTCATAAATACAAAAAGTTTAAATATATATTTATTGTTCATAGTTAAGTATTTTTTTTATAGAATAGTAATCAAGACCAGTCAAGATGTTACTGAATTGTTATTTCTTTTAATCTGAAGTTATCAACAGTTAGTGAATAATGCAATATTCCTAGACCGCGTTTTTATAAAAGCCTTCAGTATAGACAAAATTCACGAATACCTAACTCCTGTTATTTTTGAAAATACATTTTAAAAGTTATATTTTTTTATGCGATTTTGTATCATTTCATTTCCAATATCATTGTGATTAATACGACAATCCCTATTTATAAATCCTGGAGGAGAAGGAAGCGTAAAGGTCTAAAAATAATATTTTAAGAATTAAAAAATATTACTAAAGATTTATCAAGATTATGTTTAGTACAACTATTAGCAAAAAATTATAAGAAGTTAAACTTCAATGAGGAAGTTTTTTGCAACTTTATTAAAAATACAAATTTGCAGGGGCATTAAAAAAACATATAATCAGGAGAGTATAGATTTTAATTGATTGGCTGAAAAAAATCAGGCGATGCAATGAAAACATCACGTAAACTATAATTGTGAAACAATCTGCAGAAATATGTAAAAGTTATAGTTTGAAGCAGTTAAGATTACCTTTCAATTTAATACCTGAAAGATATTTTTGTAGCCATGATTCACTTTTCAGTCAGAACCAACTCGAGAATTACATATAACATCCTTTTGCCAACAAATTAAAAGATGCTTTCAATTAGCTTATAATTGAACTCAATGAAATATACAGAAAACTGAAATAATTAAACAAATTCCCTTCCTTTCAACAAAGTTAGGATTTTTATATTTTGCAAATTATTAGCATGCATTATATAATATGAGAAAATGATGCAGTTGGATTGATATCTTTAAAAAAAGCAGCACTTTTCACCTGAAAAAAAGATCAGTATGCAGAAAAATCATGGGATTTTACTTGCATGTTGTACTGTCACATGTATTTATGGAGAGAGCTGAGACTGTTGAGAAAGAAGTCACTTTTTCCCAAAATACTTGAATATCTGTTGTTTTAAAATAATAATTAGAAAAGTTATATCAGTATGTATGTATGATTATATAGATTGTTGTTTATAATTCATAAATATATAAAAGACAGCATCTATTTATCAAACAGATAAACAGAAGGCAATCAATAAGTTTCGTAAATTTGATATTTTTCATAAAAGAAATCAAAAACAAACAAAGAAATATGAAAATAGTGTAATTTATTTAGAAAACAAACTAGAAAATGATATATTTAGAGTATAACTGAAAAACAACAAGGTTCAATAAGTGGATAATTCATAAGGTCTAGTGTCCGAATATTCTAGCTCTCCACTGACATGAGCCATAAGCTGGAAACTAGTTGGTTTGGAGATGAGAATGTTCATAGAGATTTTAAATATTTTCTCATACCGCACTTATTAATTAAGATGTGATGTGATGTATTATGGCTTCTCCTTAAACGAAGTCAAGAATATCTCAGCAATTATGCCCAGATAAACCTGTTAGCCACTTTATTTTACATTCCCCACTCTAAATTTACCCATAATTTGTTCTATCAATTTCCACAACATAATCTTTGTCAACTCTATAACCTTTATATCTAAATCCCCCTTATCTTTTCCCAAACTCAGCATAAAAACTAATAATTCACTTTCTGTATAATCACTCTTTTCATATTTACTTTTGCACAACTTCAGTATATGTACGCTCTCTGTATTGCATTTTTGTAACTACAAGCTTATAAAAGTAATGTCATGTTATATATGACTTGCTTTTTTAATTCATAAGAAAGTAATTGTCGGTAATAAATCTAAAAAAGTGTCAGATTATGGAAAATGTTAATGATGTAAAATTACACAAGTAAAGAATTCGGTTTACATCAAAGACGGCATTAGGCTAAACTATGAAGGTAAATAATTTCTGAAAATTCAAAATCCACAAAGATAAAGTTCTTAACTTCACTTTTAAGTGATTCACATTAATAATTCCACTATCAAATCTGCATTGCATGTTGATATTTGGTTTATTAAACTGCTTAAAAACACTTCCAAATTATAAAAACTGGAAACAAAGTTGGAAGAAGTACACTATCTTGTTTGACAGCAGTTTTTTTTTTCCAAATGTCTTAGATTTTCCACAGGTAACAATCATTAGATATAAATATCTAGTCAGATATGTGAGATAGATGATTTTTTTAGATTCTTTGGTAGACAGAGGCAGAAATGGTCTGAGAGAGTGCAAACATCATGATAGCAAATAGCCCTATGATTATCAAGACCCAGAGCCTGCATGTCATTTGCTAAATGTAATTACATTTTCCTTTTTTATTTTTGCCAAAACCATGTAATTTGTAGACTCTATAATGACTATTACATGCAAAGTAATACAATTGTAGATGCACTAGTGTGTGGTGATACAGATTTTTTAGCTACATGTTGTGTGTTTTGTGCAATTTTATTTTATCAATATTTGAATAAACAAAATAAAATACAAAATATGCAAAAAATATTTTTTTTCGTAAACATTTTTTTTTTTTGTGGAATTTTGATTCAAAATAAATAAAAAAATTTAGTGAAGAAAATCACTTTTAGTTTATTAGAATTGTAAAGCAATATAACTATATCTGCAAACAGCCAGTGTTTTTTATCTTGTGTAAAAGAGGCCTCACATAAAAACATTGTACTGGACCCCACTTTTTCTCAGACTAGCTCTGGGCAGGAAGTGGGTCCCTATTTAGGGCTGTGTAAATGTGCAATCTTTGCCCAACTGTAAATTTAGTTCTAATCTAATTTATTAATAGCAGTACTGCCTCAAGCAAAGATCATAATTAAGTACTTCCGATTTATTAAGTCATTGCTTAATAAATCATTGCTCTCTTAATTCATAATGGTTTAATCTAAAAAAAATGGAAATAGAAATTTGAAATCAGCAATGCTCTTATGTGCAGCTAAAAAATGGAAATATGATTACACCATATACACCTTAAATTACACTCTACAATGCAGTTTAACATATGATTTAATTTATTTCCTTCCTTACAGTTTCAACTGTCCAGCAGTCATCATCAGAACTTTTATAATGATGATGACTGCTGGACAGTTGAAACTGTAAGGAAGAAAATAAAATAAATCATATGTTAAACTGCATTGTAGAGTGTCATTTAAGATGTATATGGTGTATTATATTATATTACATATAATTAAGCAATGCAAATAAGAAGTGGAAGGAAATATGATTACACAAATACACAGTTATCACAATCAGTATTGGTAGATAAACAATGCCACAAAAAACTCTTGATGACTGGGCCCAACATTAAAATGATTAAAGAAAAAATGGGACAGGAAAATTTTGTATCAGAAAAAATTATCTAGTCTTTGAATAACCAATATTTTATTTTACAAGGCAACTGGAATAATGCTTTATTTGCTATTCACAGCTAACCTTCATATGTAAAAGTTATTCCACTATTTGGTCCCTGTATTACTCATTGGTAACTTAAGCATAGCCCTAATGTATATATATAAAAATAATAAATATAATGGTAATTAACTATTATATATAGTCTTTCAATCCGTGGAAGTATTTTCAGTTAATTCCTTAACCTGCCTCAACTGCTGTTAAATTTAGAAACAAAATGGAAGCAAACACCAACAATTAAAATCCTATGAATCCGGAATTTTAATGTTAGCAACTTGTCAATTAATTATATTTATTTTATTTCTATTTATTAAAATTGCCTCCTTAATTTTTCTTTTATTATGGTTTCTCTCTTCGTGAAGAATCTTAACACTTTTTAATAAATAGAAATAAAATGAATATAATTAATAGACAACCTGCTAACATTAAAATTCAGGAGTCATGTGATTTGAATTAATGACATTTGCTTCTGTTTTGTTTTTTGAATTTAACTGCGGTTGAGACAGGTTAAGTAATTAATTGAAAGTACTTCTGTGGATTGAAAGACTGTATATAATAGTTAATTACCATTATATTTATTATTTTTATTATTACAATAGTTTTTTAATTAATGGACATTTTATTTGTATTATATATGCTTAAATGTAATTATAGTTTAAATGTAAAATGTTTTTTAGAAAATTAAACTCTATTTATACTTTTCCAAATACATTCACTTGGTAATAATAACACACGTTACTATAAAGTGAATTTAAAAATATATTATTTTTTCTTCAGTTGTATTTAGTCTAACCAGTCATAGTATGACACTATGAATTGATGATCTTTAGATTTATGAATACTAAATTTATAGTTATGTTCTGGCTGTAACCAACTAGGCTATTGAAAGAATAGCTTAATTTATTGAACCATCATCACCTGTTTAATTCCCATTCTAGTACTGTTGTTATTTAAAACCAACAACACATAAAGAAGAAGAATGGATAATACCACACAAAGAAATAACCTGTATATTAATACTACCAGTTGAATGTTTTTGAAAAAAAAATAGAGTTTGAATTTTTCTAAAATTTACTAACCATTAAAACTAGATTCCAAAAATTTATATTTAAAAGTATATTTACTCTCATGATAAATGATTTTAGACATTAGCCGTTGATCGAAAATGGTTTCCTAATGTTTGAAATATCAGAAATATATATAACTTTCATGATTATTTATTATAACTTATATTGTTGTTGTTTTTAGAAGGTATTAGAAAATCGGCACACTTAGTTACAAATGCTTTTATATCATTTAAAATATTGAATATACATAGTTTTATGAGTAGTAAAGAAAAAAATTAACCTTTATGATATGTGCTCTTCTTTATGTATAAATCTCTGCACACTCATCCATTAGAAACAGTTTTCAAAACACAAGTTAATCACTTGTGTTTAGAGCATATTCATATATAAGCCAACCCTTGCTGACTGATGAGTGACAACATTAATGAACAGTGCATGTTGGAAAGATTAATTGTCATTATTTATTATTACATATATATATTCAGTATTTATTTTCAGACTTATATAATTTTATGATTGTTTTTGATTATGATTTGTATTATTTTTAGGGGGTAAATCTAATAATTATGAAGGAGGGATTCGAGTCCCAGCTATAGCATGGTGGCCAGGAACTATTAAGCCAGGAGTTATATCTACAGAATTAGCATCATCGATGGATATTTTTCCAACAATTCTTGACTTTGCTGGCCACACTCTCCCTTATAATAAGAAACGTATTATTGATGGGAAAAACTTAAAGTCACTTCTACTTGGAAAAAGTAGAAGTCCTCATTCCATATTGTTTCATTATTGCTGTAAAATACTTACAGCTGTAAGATATCACAAATATAAATTAATATATTACACTCAAAAGACAGTTTCAGAGAATTACTATACAGAGAACTGCACTAATGGTATTCCACACAGAGAGACATTTGAATTATTTTCATGTAAACTTCAAGACTTAGAAGTTCATAAACCACCTCTTATTTATAATATTAATGAAGATCATTATGAACGCTATCCCCTGCCTGCATCAGAATACAAAGATTTAGTAGCTGTAGTAGATGAAGTCATAAGGCAACATAGAGAATGTCTTATTCCAATACCAGATCAACTAGATTGCAGAAACTCTAATCTAGCACCTTGTTGTAATCCACCTTTATGCACATGCAATTATTACAATCTCACTAAAGTCTAGTTTTATATGTTATTATATTTTGAATGAGACCATTTACATGCTTTCTATTATCTCATTATTTAACTATGACAAATGTTATAACCATATTGTGAATTGTCAACTATGTTAATACAAAACTCACGGAAACAGATCTTTTTATATATACAGAGAAATAAAGTGAAAGTTATAAAAGATTTAGATATTTTCTTATATTTTAAATGTTATATTATTCATACAATCATAGTAGAAAAAGCAAAACTTTCATATACATGCAGTCATCTAGTTCCTTCAATAATCATCTGAATTTGGTTCTTATCATATGATGATCCAAATTTTTGCATCAGTCAATGTGACTCTTAAAAGTAAAAAATGCAGCATTCTTAATTTAGCTTATCAAAAAGCAGACTTAAAGAAAATAAATATTACTCAAAAAGTTACTGGAAATCAGATTTAGAGAGTTGATATGCTACTGCAAATGTTACTGAAGTGTGCTTTCTATATATCATATATAATATGGAACAAGCTCCTAAAGGGTTTTTCTGAAGGTTTTGTATTGGACTATTTCCACCATCTAATACGTGTGTTGAATGTCTTTAGAACAATTTAATTTTATTTAAATATTCCAAATACATTCGACTGTTAGTAATATCACAACAAACAAGTTAGTATATGCACCAACTGTTAATAATATCACAGCAAACAGTTTAATATATGCACTAACTGTTAGTAATATTACACCAAACAGGTTAGTATATGAACGTTTTGAGAGGTATTGTTCTCCCCTCTTTTGCAGAAAATGCTGGCCTGACCAGTGACAGTACTAGCATGGGATTCGAACCTGGATCCTTAGATTCTTGTTTATTGAATTTTAAGGTAATGCTCTAACCAACTGAGCCATCACTAACAGTTGGTGCATATACTAACCTGTTTGCTGTGCTATTACTAACAGTTGAATGTATTTGGAATATTTAAATAAAATTAAATTGTTTTAAAGACATTCAACACACATATTAGATGATGGAAATAGTCCAATATAAAAATAAAGCTTCTAAAGATCTTGATTTTAATAACACTATTAATCTTTTTATATTCCGTTAGTGCACTTTTAAAACAGCTTGTATATTCATGAAATTTTCTAAATCTTTTATTGTATCCTTGTGTATTTATGAAAATAATTTTCACATTCTTCAGTTAATGACTTTGTATTAATATTATGCGGTCGTAAAAAATGAAACTCTGTCTTTAGTCTCTAACAATCAGTAAGTCAATGCTTAAAACTCTTTGCATTTATTAACATATGAGTGTTGTTTATATTTGGTTTCTGGATAAGTTGTTACTTCTTATTAAATTTCATATTCATTAAGCTATGCATATTCATGTACATATTATACTTCATTTAAGCCAATAAAATTTTTTCCCCACATTTCAATAGATTACTTATTCATTATTTTGCTCTTTTACTCTTAATAGAAATAAAATTCAATAGATGTGATTGAGTGAGAAAATTTAACTTAATATAACTACATATATTACAAAAAAATCAAACCGGATGTCACATGACCTAATTAATAAGCTTGTATTACAAATGTTATATATAGGGCAATAAACTCTTAACAAGCTTTACAGAATATCCCCAACATCAGACTGGTTTCTAATACTAGATAGCTGGATTGGAAGACATATGAATGTCTGAAAATTTCAGATTTTCTACTTAATAGTTATCCATTAGATAAAGTGCTGGGCTTGTCCTGGTATTTTTAATCTAATGCTTGAATATCCTAGCACCTCACTGAGGATGCCAGTAGCAGAAACGGATATTCTGTAAAGCTTGTTAAGAGTTTATTTGCGAGCTCTATTTATAACTATATATATACTGAAATAGTAATTTCATTTGAGCAGTGTGTTGGGTAGCCAAAAATTGAAGGGATGTTAGATAAAAAGTAAAAAAAAAATCAGCTAACAAGAAGTAAATAAAATTAAGATTATTTTGTTGGGTAAAAAAAAATTTAATATATATGTTTTTAATACATTGTACAGGCTTAAACCTGCATTTATATATGTAATATATGCGGGTTCGAACTCAGACTTTCACACAACCCACCACTCTCAGTGCCATCTCATATTGCTGACCCACCTGATCACACACATGTTGAAAAGATAAATAATCACCAATATACATATTTCATGCTAAACCAGCAATCATCAGTTGGTCAAGATTACTATCCTCACATATATATATATATATATAATCAGTTCTCAGCTTTATATTATGATAGCCAATCTTTATACTTTAATGGACAGGCTTCAAACTATTCCAACTCACAACTCTTTAGCCTTCCATTTCATTGAAAATCTGATGATGGAACGTTCAAAGCCCTTGTTAGTGTCAAGGTTGTCATCCTACCCATGTTGACATATTACTTATTCTGACCCCTCATGTACAGGAGAATAATCCATTTATACATACATATGTGAGGGATGGGCAGACCTTTTACACACTATTTATATAAGTTAATACATTGTACAGGCTTAAACCTACATTTATATATGTCATATATGCGGGGTTCGAACTCAGACTTTCACACGGCCCACCACTCTCAGTGCCATCTCATATTGCCTGCTTAGCATGAAATACGTATATTGGTGATTATTTATCTTTTCAACATGTGTCTGCCCATCCCTCGCATATGTATGTATAAATGGATTATTCTCCTGTACATGAGGGGTCAGAATGACTAATATGTCAACATGGATAGGATGACAACCTTGACACTAACAAGGGCTTTGAACGTTCCATCGTCAGATTTTCAATGAAATGGAAGGCTAAAGAGTTGTGAGTTGGAATAGTTTGAAGCCTGTCCATTAAAGTATAAAGATTGGCTATCTTAATATAAAGCTGAGAACTGATTATATATATATGTGAGGATAGTAATCTAGACCAACTGATGATTGCTGGTTTAGCATGAAATAGGTATATTGGTGATTATTTATCTTTTCAACATGTGTGTGATCAGGTGGGTCAGCAATATGAGATGGCACTGAGAGTGAGTGGTGGGTCGTGTGAAAGTCTGAGTTCGAACCCCGCATATATATGTTTTTATACATAATTAAATAGTGGTGAATGCTATATTGGTGATAATAAATAAAATCATATAACATTAAATACTAGCAAAATAACAAATTTATACATTTATTACACAAACACATCTCGAGTGAAAATTATCTAAACATAACACAGACATTTTTATATAAAAACAACATACAATCCCATAATTCATTTCAAAAACCATCTACTTTTAATACCAAAGAAAGTTGAAACTTTTAATAGATTGACGGCCATAGACTTCAGAAGATTTATCACCAGAATTTCTTTAACTCTTTTTGATGATAAATCTGATGTCATCAATCTTATAAAAACTTCTTTTGATATCACACGTAAGTGATATTAAAATGAATTATGGGATTGAATTCTATTATATATACACGTGCTATGTTTAGTTGATTTTCACTTGCTAAGATCTATTTGTTCAGTAGAGGAAATCGTGGTCATGAGAATATTTTACTATAAATTTAATAGTTTGCTAGTATTTAATGTTATATGATTTTCTATTTTATATATATATATTGTACCCTGCACTAGCACAAACTTGACAAATCTAACTAAAGACTCTCTGGCTAACTATTGAATAATCTATAATTAAGTTATGTAAACAATAACTATTAAAGATACCATTAGCTCAAAATGAACTTCTGATGTATAATATCTAATAAAATTAATATTTCATAATAATTAAATATAATAAACTAACCAAATTAAGATATAATGCCAATAATAATAAGTAATCAGGGTTCAAATTAAATACTCAGTTCATTTATTAATATAAATTACAGCTAGCTCATTAATTATACTTAAAATATAGTTCGATTAAAAAATACTAATAAAATTATGAAACTCTTCACATGAGACATCCAGTAAGGTACAATGTTGTAACATCGAGGCTATATCTCAAAAGATATACTCTCAATGGTATAAGAATATTATCCCTACTTAAATTATAAACCAAAACCACTTTGTAATACTTTCATGTCTTATATATATATTGTACCCTGCACTAGCACAAACTTGACAAATCTAACTAAAGACTCTCTGGCTAACTATTGAATAATCTATAATTAAGTTATGTAAACAATAACTATTAAAGATACCATTAGCTCAAAATGAACTTCTGATGTATAATATCTAATAAAATTAATATTTCATAATAATTAAATATAATAAACTAATATAATAACCCTAACTTAACCATTTATGAAATTTATTATGAAAGTAATAAAATTACTATTCTTTCATAAAAACAACATTAAAATTTAACATTAACTAAATTTCTATTCATCATCACTTCATACAATTCTATAATTATTTAATATCTCAGATTCTCTCCTAATAATAACAATAAACAAATTAATACCATGTAGTTAAATATAATAAGGGATTTTACATAAATTCAATTACCCTCACAAAACAACAGTGAACAACTAGATATTTTAACGATTCTTAAAAATCATACATCTATTTGACTATTAATATTCTTCAATAAACATAAGTAAAATCATAAATTCTTACAACACATCAGATAAAATCTTTATTTATTGCTATGTGGCATTCATATAAAATATTCTTAATATAATTGCAATATTAAATATTTTAAAATTGGCATTTGATAATTTTCATAATCACCAATAATTAGATTTCTGTAATAGTTGTATTCGTTGTGAGAAATAAACAGCGAGTTTACTAGAGACAATTTACTCCAGAAGTTTTCGATTTATTTTATTGAAAGTAAAAATAATTATAATGGAAAATAATTATAATTAAAAAACAAGTTGTGAAATTATTTTTATCAGAGATAAAAATAACTACTTAAAGTAAGAACAATAAAACGGATTTGGAAAACACGCGATTAAGTTTTCGGAATGTTGCAGATAAGACTTAACAAAAGAGCTCAGAGGGATATATAAACTGCTAGAGGAAAACATCGCGCACTTGTTACAGTCCTGTTAACAGAAGTGGATACGTAAAGCTATTAAGAGCTATTTGCGGCACAACGGTTTTAAGAGTTGTTCAGCCGAGTTTCGATCGGATTGTAAGTGTTTTTCTACCCCTCTGTAAAAGCTTAGGGGCGAAGACATTACAGTAATAATAACAATTATAATGATATACTTTTATTAATCATGCGCAATAAAATAATAATAATCCATATAATTAATCTTTATAAATCATGTGTGTGGATACGAAGACTCAAAGAAAACACTCGGACACATCAAACTCTCAAGACGGTATTAATTCCAAAAACAACAATTTTATTATGATTTAATAATATACTTACTATATTTACAAGAATATAAACTTCTAAAACTCAAAAATATTTACAATATAAAATAATATAAGCAAATTAATCAGATTAAAATATTTACATAATAAAACATATTTCATTACAATATCAACCTTTCAAGCTAATTGAGCACGCGCCTTTTAAGAGTGTTAAATAAATGAATACTCTCCTCTTCAATCCAAAATATAGTATTTATAAAATAAACAAACATTGAATAGCCTTCATTCCGACTATTTAATATGGAAAATAGAATATATGATACATTAAAGCAATAATACTATTATTTTCTATCATTAAGACAACAATCCTCCATTGTCATTATTATAATAAAATAATAAATATGACTTAATTATCTAATAAAAAGCTTCACAGTTTTTAGAAAATAATTATAGTTAGAGTAATGTCTATTAACTATAAAATTATTATATTGAAAAAGATTAGGCACTTCTATACAGTAGTAAAGCATTTCTCTTCACCTTTCAGATAAATTTTATTATTTTAAATAAATTTATTAATCAAAAAAAATTACAAATAGGATAAATCATATATACAATAAATAAATGACTGAAAAAAGGCTTTGATAGTATTTATGAAAAAATTAAAAAAATGTTAAATACTAAAAAAAAAAACAGAAAATTGTTAAGATGGGAAAGCAACCTTAGCCCATGTGTTCATGTGAATAGAAGGTGGGGAAATCTTTGAATCTCTAATCTTTGCTTGATGAAGAAAATCAATGCAAAATTTAAATAAAGAAAAATATAATTTCTGAAATAACTTTAATCATCGCTTTATAAAACTAATTACTTATTTAAAACATTTAAAAAATAATCCTACAACTTTACTCTTCTATAATTTCACTCTTCTTATAGAAAATTTAAATTATATTAAAGAATTATATTGCTTGACATCCTCTATTTATTCATTTTATAATCTATTACCTTAATAGCATTCAGACATTATGCTTTCATCATTCTTTCTCACAATCAAACAAAATATGCATTAATATTTGTGTTTAATGACCTCTAACATTCAAACATTTCTAGAAATATCAAATCATTCCTTCTCCACTTTCACTATAAACAGTAAATAATTAACATCATTTGTGATAGAATTTTTCTCTCCCCTTGCATTCCCAAAAATTTACAACTTTCAACAGTCTAGTTATTATTCTAACCATCTATCAAACTATCATTTACGATGCAATATCCAGTGGCAATTAATAGTGATTATGATGAGGGATATGAATACAATAACTCAAACAAGTATGAAACATCATGGTTACAGTGCTTAAGGTGATATTTATCATGTACCCTAATTTCGGTCATGGCTTCTACCTGAGCTCTTATTGAACTATGGAAAGAATGCAACTGTCCATGTACTAACTATACAGACCTTTGTTACCTGTATTTTAATTCTTAACTTATAACAATATGATTCACATATATTTTTCCTTAATATCCCTAGCACCCAGTATTTCATTTATAATTAATTTCACAGACCACTATCCTTTATCTTCCACATTGTGAAATACTAACCACGCTACATAAAATAATCTCCAAATTACATTTCCAAAATAATTATCTAATATTAAATTCAAAATGGTTCAAAACATTGTATGCACAAATGATTTTAATAAAATATTCAGTGTTATCACACATTCATTCATTTAGATTATAGTATTAGACAATTTAGAGATCAACATTTTCATATTATTTTATTTAAATGGATAATATCCATACTGATATACTATTACCTTTAATTCCAACCATTATTAGAAATATGGTGATCCCCTTCTTGATCGCCTAAACATAAATTAAGCTATAGGTATTTTATTTTTATCTTTCAGAAAGTTAAATTTTCTGACACCTATCTTTTTCTTTATTTTTTAAAAATAAGTTATTTCAATATTAAAATTAACACATATTTCTAATAAACATTTTAACTAAATATTATTAACGATAATAATAAAATGTATTAATACTAAGAAAAAACAATAATAAAATTCAAAGCTACTCAAGTCCTTCTTTGCTTTCAATCTTCCAGTGCCTTGCTGCCTCCCCCATTGCTATGGACACCAGAAAAAGTTTGAATGAAAACTTCTCTCTCTCTCTGCCATCATTAAACAAACTATAAATCGCACAATTAAATCTTTGAAAATCTTGATGGAAATATTATCCATCCATACTGAATAAATGTTTTTCTAAGTCCACTTTCTTAACATTTATCAGGAGAACAAATATTTCAACAAAACATTCATTAATATAATTTCATATCAAGTAATAGATTTCACATACGTATATTTTTAAGGCTAGTCCAGACTTTATGGCAAAATATAGCAACATTAATATTCTTTCATCAGTATTTTATAAAATAAGATTATTTATAGGTTAATTTTTCAGAACAATTTCCATTCTTATTTTCCTACAAATGTATATGCTCATATTTAAAGACAATAATTTGTCACAAGATATTTCTTAAGCATTCAAAATTTTTTTCTCTTTTCAAATGCACACATATTAATCAATAATTTCTTATAAAATTGTACCATTTCTTTATCTAGGCAATATTATACATAACAATGATTATCTTTAAAATCATATCACAATCCATCTTACTTTTAATAAAGAAAATCTTTTAAAAGGTACAATTCATTTGACTTTCTTTGAATAGTTCATTCATCTTTATTTTAAATAGAAAAATCTTTTTTTAAAGTATAAAGTTCAAAAGATATTTTCTCCCAATCTTGCTATGCACAAATTTAAAATATAACATGCATTCAAGCCATTCTCTTAAAATAAACTAGTAATAAAATATATGTATCCACATTCACAAATAATATAATGTATATTCGCATTTTGTAAGATTCCTCAAAACATTCAATTCAATTGCATAGCAACATTTAGTCTTCCTTTTAAAATATACAAAGCTTGTTAAATAACTTTCCACAAATATCCTTTGCATACTTGTAAGATATAAATTTTTTGACAGTATATAATTATAAGAGTTTATCAAAATTATTAAATATAAATACTCTTTCATTACACACACACTAAACATATAAACATAAAGTTCTTATGAATCCTTAAATCACCTTCAGTTATATGGTTTAAAGTCTCATGACTTCTGAGACACATTTGGTCGATATCTCAATGACAACTATTGGTTTCCATAAAAATTATCTTAGTTTTCATCAAGTTTCAAAGTGAAATTTTACTGATAGGAAATAATTAATTTACTCAAACATTGAGTACATTAAAATAATTATTTACGCTTATACTTGTTTTAAATAAAAAATTTTTTTTATAAAAAATTAAACTTTGAAATAAGACCCAATTAGACAAATAAAACAAACTAAGATTAGACAAGAAGTGTTACTACTACCATTACTGTCTAGACTGATTGACCCTCACCTCTATTTATACTTAACCTATCCAGTAATCTCATTGGTTAATCTGAGTTCATATCAAATATTAATTTATATATAAACCAAATTATTTTATCTATAAAATAAGGTACCAATTGGTTAGTTGTACTGTGCCATTAGGTGACACTGCAATACTCATCAAGAACCCTCAAAAGCATGCAAGCGATAAATTTCTATCTGAAATTGCTGAAATCAATGTAAAATTAAAATGCCTAAGGCAACATAAAGAAACCTCTGAAATTGCTCTAAAATACAAATTACAAAAACAGAAATTGCTGAAATACATAAAACACAATCCCCCTCCTTGCAAATAAGTAAAATACAAATTACAAAAATAAGAAATCAAAGAAATTGCTCAGAAATACACATTCCCAAAACAGGAATCACTGAAATACATACACATACCATTAATTGATCAAAAATAAATAAAATACAAATTACAAAAACAAAAAAATCATGAATGCTATTTTCAATACCTATGAAATAAAACAAAGTGATAATTAGAAAAATGGTGGACGGAAAGAAAAATGAATTGCACTACATTTAATAAAAAAAACTTCCTCTGACTTTCAACACTATTTCTTCGAGTATCAACAAACAAAAAAACCTAATTAATCTACTTTTCAAAAATATAATACTAAATTTCATCAATATTTAAAAAATAAACGATTTTCAACAGTAGTTTTGAATCTATATATATTCATTTACGATGAAACTATGGAGAATACATATTTCATTATCTAAACTAGGGAGGAGAAAGCATATTTCATTATCTAATTAAGAGATATAATAATAATTCAGAAATCTTAATAACAGACTAATACATATTAAATAATTAAATATAGATAACAATGAGTGCATAGAGATCTGTTGTTATCTCTTAGAATAGATTTCAAAACAATGATTTATATCAGCTAAAAAGCAATGAGAACATTAGACCAGAGAGCTAATTGTTTTCCCCAAAAAGTTATTCAATTATTCTCTGCTTTGCAATTATGGCATATTATAACATATGAATTTAAAAATGAAATAAAATAATTAGAATAGAAAATAGGCATGGCAGCAGATTATAGAAAGGTTAAAATTTTAAGTGATTATAGTTATAGGAAAAATTATTAAAAAGTTACATTTATAGCTTACATTTATACATTTATAACTTACAATTATCATTTACAGATTTTATTTTAACAAGAATTTTAAATAATTGAGAATTTATAATTTAATAAATATTCATTATAGTTAGCTTCATTTAAATATTATAAGTTTGTAAAATAGATTTATAGAGCTCTGCGGTGAAGAAATATTACCAATTTTATTCCAGGCTGAGTTGGCTACCATTTGTAGTAGGTAGTTAAACTTCTCTATCCTGGTGAAATCAAATTTGGGCAATCCTAAATCTCTCCATTTGTGACAAGATATGGGGTTTATATATTAAATTTTACCTACCTATTGCATTTGATTACAAGCTAGGTTTGCAGCAAATTTAACTTTCTATTGATCACGTTTTCTTTGACTTAAAGTTCGTTATTTTTAAATTATTAAATTTAGAAACTGATAAATAGTTGCGTAAACATTTTGTTATATATATATATATGAGATTCTTAAGAAAATTCAAGATTTAAAAAGATAAATATAATCACACTGTAACAATTAAATCTATTACATGTCACAATATGTACTCACTCTCAATAATTTTGCAGAGCTCGAGTCACATGACAGATTAAAAAATACAATATCAGGTCCCCTGCAGATAAATCAATTTGTACATTTTTAAAATCAACAAAGTATTTTTTTAGATTATTACAGACTAAAAAGTAAAAAGAAAATACTGCATTTAAAAAAAAGATAAAATAATACATTTTCTCATTTTAAATTATAAATCAAATAATTTATATATATATATGGATTTTCTCAAAATATAAAAATAAAGATTGATTATGATGAGTTAGAAGAAGTTAACAATTACAAATACCTGGGTCAGATTATTAATACACATAGAAACATAATAGATTAAAGTAATCATAGAATTAAATTTGGTTGGAGTGCTTTAGGTAGACATAACTTGAAAGGTTTTTAATAAATGTGCTTTACAAGTTTTTACTTATGGATCTGAGACTTGGACACTTAATAGAAGAGCAATACAAAGATTTCAGACCACTCAAAGAAGTATGGAGAGATGCATGTTAGGAGTAACAAGAAGAGATCCAAAATGCAATGTATGGGTAAAAGAACAAACAGGTGTTACTGATCTCATTGAAAAAATTAAAAGACTGTAGTTGAGTTGGACATATTGCTAGAAGAGATGATAATAGATGGACACTTGAAATTTTTAACTGGATTCCAAGAGATTGTAAAAGACCCAGAAAGAGACCACATGTGAGATTGATGGATAAAATAAGAAAGTGTGCAGGGGTGATGTGGAGAAGAGAAGCTAAAGATTGGAGAAGATTGATTGAACTTGGAAAGACCTTCATCCTGCAGTGGATTGATAATGGTTGATGATGATGATTTCAGCCTAGTTTATAAAATGATATTAATTTTAGCTCATTTATTAAATATTATTTAGTTTTCACATGAATACTGCTATCTTCACAAAGCAATGCCTCTTAGTATGTGTGGATTTACATATAAATATTACTAAATAATATTTAATAAATTAGCTAAAATTAATATCATTTTTGTAAATTAGGCTGAAATCATCATCATCAACCATTATCATTCCACTGCAGGATGAAAATCTCTCCAAATTCAATCAATCTCCGATCTTTAGCTTCTCCACATCACCCCTGCTCATTTTCTTATTTCATCCATCCATCTCAAGTGTGGCCTCTTACTGGATCTTTTACAATCTCTTGGAATCCCATTTAAGATTTCAATTGTTCATTTATTATCATCTCTTCTAGCAATATGTCCAGCCCAACTCCACTTCAGTCTTTTAATTTTTTCACTGCGATCAGTAACACCTGTTAGTTCTTTTACCCATATATCACATTTTCAATCTCTTCTTGTTACTCCTAACATGCATCTCTCCATACTTTTTCAAGTGGTCTGAAGTCTCTGTATTGTTCTTCTATTAAGTGTCCAAGTCTCAGATCCATAAGTAAGAACTTGTAAAACACATTTATTGAAAACCTTCCTTTTCAAACACATAGACATATTTCCTTTTAGTATCAAGTTATTTCTACCAAAAGCACTCCAACCAAGTTTAATTCTATGATTAATTCCATCCATAATTCTTTTATGTAAACAGCCAACTAAAAAAAATAACAAAGTAATCAAACTAAAAAACTGATTGTCATTTCATAAAAGCATTTGAGGCCTTTTTGACTTTTATGCCTCAAATGATTTTGTTAAATAATGCAATTTTTTTCATCAGACTACTTTTTTATTCATCTATTTTTTAGTTGGCTGTTTACATAAAAGCAATATTTTAAAAAAATGTTTTTAATTTTTTTGATAGATAGAATTGTATCATCCTTTTGGATTTCCAAGTAATAGAAGCAGCAAAAGATTATTATAATATTTGCATCATCTTAAAACCTCTAAATAGACAGAAACATCAAAAGTTTATATTCATGGAAAGTTCTTTAGTTTATAGGATATTTCATTTTTTTTTTTTAATATAATTTATTGGTCAATTAGAAGTACAATATGAATACGTTTTTTTATGGATTTTCAGCATCTTGTGTTTAAACCTCCAGAAATACCTGCCTGATTGAGCTTGAAAATGCAAGGGATTGTTCATAATTGAGAGTTCTTGGATTTTTTGGGGTGGAATGTTCAGGTTTTAGGCAACTGGTAAAATATCCAGGTATCATTAAATATTCCCATATGAGCTACTATTTGGTCTCTTGTCTTAATTTTTTCTATGATCTTACAAAATGTTGAGATTAAATCACAGTTATTATTTTCGAAGATTAATTGACATCATAATAACCAGATGACAAAAATGAGGAAAAATTGTTATCCTGGTTACAGGTAAGTGTTGTTTTATTATAGTGGCTTTAATTGAAAAAAATTTCCTTAGAATTAACTTTGGTACAAGCTGTGATGAATTTTCTAATAGGGTTCAAATATTGACATGTATGAAGGACATGTTCAATGGTCTCTTCTTTATGTTTGCAAAGTTGACATGTCAAATTGATTTTGGTTAAATCCCTCTGCATGACCAGAAAATTATTTGTTGACAGTGCAGGGAGATTTAATTCAAGTCCAAATGTTTGGACTCCATATGCCAGTATCAACTTTTTTATGATTTTCTTTATTGTAATTCTCAGGGCAGGTTGGGATTTGAGTCATTGTTTATAGGTGATTTTTTTCTTTAAATGGAATAGGATAGATTTGTGTAACCTTTTTAACATAGTCCCACATAGTGTTGACCATTTAGTTTTAAATGGTGGTGGAGTGTCCATAGTGTTCACTAAGGGGGAAATTGATTGTTCAGAAGCATATAATTTAAGGATTGTATTGTGTTAAATGTTTTTTGTAAATAATAGAAGATAAAGATCAAGTGGAGGACCAAGCCATTAAGCTCTTTAGGCCTCTGAACTTTGTGTAAGCTTATCACTATTGTTTTACCTCTCCACATGGAATTTATTTTATTCTGGAAGCTCTTGGTGGGATGAAAAGCAGTTAAGTAATAATTTATACATGGGAAAACCAACATGTTTAAAAGGAAGGTTTTCCCTAGAAGGGACAGATATATTCTAGAGAAAGAGTCCACTACTTTCTTGGTGGAAGTAAGAATTGACTCTTGAAAGTCACATCTCATAGCGGAAGGTGACTTGAAAAACCTGAACTCAAGAAATTTCTGGGGTTCCACTGTGAAAGGAGAGGGAACCTTTTTCCCTGAACAGATGTTCCAGGTTGCTGATTTTTGTGGGTTGAGCTTCAAACCATAAATTTGTGAATAATTTTTGATGATTTTTTTTGGTGATGCAAGGTCTTCCTTCCATGGGAGGAAGATGACCATGACATCCATAAAACAAATATGATGGGCTTTCTCCCCTAGAGCTGAGACAAAAATTCCAGGTATTTTTACTTCTATCTGCCTTAATAAAGGATTTAAGTAAGCAATAAAACAGAGGGAACTAAGGGCTGATCCTTGGTGAATAGGTAGATGAGGCCTAAAACTTGTCAAAAGTTGTTCATTTAGTGATATGAAAATAGATCTATTGAGAATGAAATTTCCAATGATTCTGATATGTACATCTTGAACTGGGTATTCACAGAGAATCTGAAGAATAATAGAGGGCTTAACTGAGTCGAATGCTGAGTAAAAGTCTAACTGGACCACAGTTGGCTTGGATTTTCTGGAGTTTCTGACATGTTCTGTAAGTAGTAAGAATATAGATACTGCTTGATTTGTTGAGGTTCCCTTCCTTGCAAATTGGGAGGTGGAAATGTTTTGGAGTATTTGATCTTGTATTTTATCTTTTACTATTGATTTTATTGTTTTAATTGAAAGAGGAATCATAGAAATGGGCTGCAAATTGATCAATTCAGATGGGATTATTTTTTTCTTGAGAAAGGGAGCCAATGAAATAGGATATAGATCATTGACATTGCAGAAGTCTTCAGCTAAAATATTGATCATTCCAAGAATTATTGGAATGGTAAAGTGATCTTGATGTATAAGGACAAACTTTGGAATAGCATGCAGACCAGGAGGTATATGCTCTGGAAATGATTTTTAATTTGTCAAGAATTAATTTTTCAGTGATACCATATTCAATGGTATCTATTTGAGTGTTTCATATTTGTCCAATTTTGAATTTGGAATTTTGTAATTTCTTTTTAAAGAATTGATGAATTTTTGTAATCATTATTGGGCCTGCATAGCATTCCTGGTCAATGGCAATCATAGATGGTGTAGAACTTTTTTTCCAGCACCAATAGTCCATCATAAATAATGCTGCATCCAATTGTGTTGATTAGTTAGGTAAATCCTGGCCGTCTTAGTTGCCCTAAGGGCCCTCTGTCTATCATGATATTGTATTTTAAGATTCAGGATTGTTTGAATGTTTCTGTCTTGTAGAGGCAAATTGGTGAGATGCTGCCCTATGTCCTCAAGTTTCTTGAGTAATTAATTTGGGCCCAGGTCTTTCTGGTATGGGTGTCTGGGTGTCTATCAAGGCAGCTATAGTCTGGACAAACAAGAACCATGCTCCAATGGGTGGATGAGAAAGTATGTCTACTTTGTTGAATAAGATGTAGAATTCTGAAAAAAACTATTGTTGTGGCTGTTTATTGAGCATCCTAATTGTATGATTGTGATTTATTTGTTGGGTATCTGCTATCGAATTCAATTTTTATTTCTATTACCAGGTGGTCTGAAAAGACTACTGGGGTTAAATGGGCTTCAATTGAGTGATGTAGTTCAGATATATAATACATGAGATCAATGAGAGTTCTTGTGGATTTCATATAAAATGAGAAAGAATCTGGTGGGGAAAAGCCTTCTCCACAAACATCCTGCTCCACATAACACTACATTGTTGATAAGATGGAGGTATTTGTGATTAAAGTCAGTGTACGCCATAGTGAAGTCCCTGAATAAAATGGTGGGGGGAGAATTGAAATAAAGCACAGAGTTGATTATGCGAATGATGTTGAGTACTATTGCCAGAGAGTTTCTTATATAGATTATGTTAAGGGAGAAGAGTCCAACAAAAGTTAACTATAAGGATTTCATTGCTTAAGTATAAAATTTTGAAAACAGAAAATGAAATCCTTTTGCTAATTAAAAAAGCTATACCCGAGCATGCTGAGGTGGAGGTAGAATGATGAAATGAAGTAATTGGATCAATTGTGATTGGAATGAGAATGGATTTTTATCTCAGATAGACATAGTATATGTGGGGGTGAGAAGGCGATCCAGTTCTTGATTGCGAACCCTCTATTCAGGATATTTAGGCCTCATACATTAATGCCTTTAGTCAACCACTGCATTGTGATCAAACATGGCCAAAGCAAAAGAAAATGTGTAATTAGTCATTCTGATAGCAGGTAGAATTCCATAATTGGCCTCCAGGATAGGTGTCTAGATTATCATTATTGATTTGATTGGATTGATGTTGTATTGCCAGAATGCCTGTTATTATTGATAGGCTGTTCTCATTCAAATATGAAGGCTCCATTTGCTGGACTTGATTGTCAGGGGATCAGTCATCACCCCCATCTGTTGATGTTAAAGAATTTTTGTTTTTTTGTCTTTTTTATTTCTTGGTTTTGTTAGATGTGGATTCAGAAGTAGTTTTAGTTTGATCATGACTAGTATCCAAAGACAATGAATTATTATTATCCTATTGAGAACTACTTGAGTCTATTGAATTCTTTTTTATGGCTTTGATTTCATGAATGATTATTTTCTTTCATTAGATTATGATTTGTGTTGTTTCTGCCTCACTGATTTCCTTGCCATCAGAGGATTCCCCATCCAATGTATGGTTTCCCCCAGTTTTATTTTATTATCTCATTGTTGTCAATCAAATACAAATCTTCATAATAATAACTAAAAAGATTGGGAATCTGAAAACTTGGATATAACAGAAATTTTTCTATTAAAATTTATAAATATTATTATATTATTTATGAGTGTGCATGTTTGTTGTTAGAGTATGGTTGTTTGTTAAAAGTGTATAGTTAGGATTAATACATATGATTATTTTACATAATACCATATTTTATTGATTTTTATCATAATTTCTAGTATGAAGTCAATAAACATCACATGATTACCATTTCTTATGCTTGTTTTTAACTGTTGATTTAGCTGGCTTGCACTGAGTGGCAATACGTATAGAGAGTTTATTTCTATTATGTATTATGTTAAGATATTAAGATATATTTCAAAGATAAGATTTAAAAAGTAGAGTAAAGCTCTTTGTTATTATATATTCCCTTTTTGTACACATTAATGTACTACTGCAAATGTGTATGCTTTAGATTTATATGTTTAAATACTTAAATGTAATTATTAAATAACTAAATGTGTGGTTTATATATGTAATAAGATAAGACATTTTATGGTAATATCTCCACACTAAAATTCAAATATATTTATTTATATTATTCTATTTATTTCTATACTTAGCGCTTTCAAAGGAACGATACCTTCATTTTCAAAGCTATAGATAGCTTTGAAAATGAAGGCATCGTTCCTTCGAAAGCACTAAGTATAGAAATAAATAGAATATAAATAAATATATATAGAGTTTTAGTGTGGAGATATTACCGTAAAATATCTTATCTTATTAAATACTTAAAGTTTAAAGAGAAATTATCTTTAGAATTATTTATAGTCTCTGTGGCAATGAATTCTTTGATTTAATGTTGTATAATCATTCAGTAAATGAAATGTTCTGGTGATTTATATTATAGGCTGGGTAAGCATTTTGTGATATCATATATATTTTATAGAGTCACACATACAGGGTAGATACACTTAGTAGAATATGAAATATATTTTGTGTGAGAGAAACACACATGGGTTAAAGACTGATGGTATAATAGTAAATATAGATCAAATAAACATTATTTAGATATATACTAATTATATTTTAAAGCTTATTGTAATGTTACTTTAAACAACCTTTCTTTAATGCATGGTCTGTCTTAACAATACATACTGAAATAATCACATTATTTTAAATATCACTGAGTTTTGAATTTTAATGTTTTATATTTCCAAAGTTTGAGAAAATATTGGATTATTTTATTATTATTAGTAATCTTCAATTAGTATTAGTATTGTCTTTTGTAAATAAAACTTATTTTATATTTGTTAAATTACTTTGACTTTCATCATCTAATTTGTAGTCTATGGTCACATAATACCATTATATATTGTTTTTATAACATGGTATATATATATATAATTTCATTAGATTATAGTTTGATAGTATTTATGCTAAAAATATTTAATTGTAATGAAAATTAATGAAAGAGATCATAGTTAATTATTATTTGTTATACATGGAGTAGTTAGTTATGCACACACATATTTATTATAAGATAATATTATTAGCATAAGTTAAGTTTTAGTTATTGTAGAATATAGTTGAATACAATAAAATATCTTTTCTTATCTAGCTAAAATGATTGAAAGTTTATTTAGAATTAATCATTTTTAAAACCCTCAGATATTATTTAATATTTATCTATATTTTAAAATCCTGAAGAAGTCTATAATCAACATTATTATTAGTTATTTTATTGTAAGAAAACTTCATTTATTTAATTAGGTAGCTTAACTTATGACAGTTATAATTTGGTGACCAAAGTGTTGGCCCATTTTTGAGATTTATCGCTCAATGCTCATATTTAAATACTTTCACTATATATATATACATAAGTGTTTTGAACTCAGGCATAGTAAATAAAAAATTATATAGTAACTGTTTTTGTATTTTATTATAATAGATGCTGAATTTTTCATTAATTAATTAGATATAATTATTAATTTCTCATATCTATTTTTATCAAGTAAATGTGTGTGCACATATTACACTCTTCAAAAGCAAATATTTTATTGGCCATACATGAAATTAAATTTTATTTTTAGCCTGCAAACAATAATTGAGCTCACCAAGTTTTTCTGTGATGTCACACAGAATGGCTAAAAGATGGAACCATCTATCACTTTCTAATTCTCTATAAACTTTATTGTTTTACTGTAAAAATAAAATAATTTCTTACCTCAAAGTAGAATACCGATCCAGAACTTTTTCTCTGCTTAGACATCATACCAAGGTATGTAAAAAAAAAAAAAAAATGTCACTAAAACTATTTATTTTCACATCTTAGTAAGTTCTATGAGGAAAAGAATCTTTAAATGATGTGTTTTATGGTACTGGTAAATAATGTTATATATTTTAATATATTTCATGAATTGAAATCAAACAAGTTGTCAACCTGTGTTTATTTTGTGCAACAAAATATTTTTCTTCTCACTTGCATTGAAACACTATTTTCATTGGATATTTTTTATTTTGAAACATTCCTGGCATTGTAATTAATATATAGTTTAACATAAAATAATGTTTCAAAACAATCAAAAGTTTGCTGTCATAATTAACACCTGAAACTATAAGAAACAAAATTGTCACAAATCAATGTACAAATACATTGTGAGTGTTGTTTCCACTGAAATGAGGGGCAAGTAGATGCACACACATTAAGACTTAAAAAGTAAGATTAATGAGTGTGTGTTTCAGGCCACATATGAAAGCTCCATGGGCTACACATGGCCAAGGGGCCATGGGTTTAATATAGTTGCACTACTTGTAATCTTTGGCTGGCCATTTAATTTGAAAAGGGAAAACATATATTTGACATCTTTCCTTTGAGATGTTTATAATCAAAGGATGGTTCTTCTTTTCTTTTAGTCCATCATTATTTCACCACAATTTATACAATAGTTAAAGTAAAATATTTTAATAACTTGGATGGTATAAAAATTTAGATCACAAAATTTACACTTTTGACCAACGAACAGTTTTTCTTTTCTACACGTTCTGATCTTTTTTAAAAAATAAAAAAAGCAGTTCTGTTTATGAATTAATTCAATAATACAAAAGATTTAATTTAAAAAAAAAATTGTTTTACATGGATAACTTTTGCCTTCCAATTAAAGTATTTTTTTTATCTTAATCTTTATTTTTAAGAACATTATTTTTAATTCAAATTCTTAATAATTAGCCTGGATGTTTCATTTATCCTTTAGCACTGTTCTATTTTTTATTTAATTTACAATTATTCAAATTATTCATCACCCTTAAGGCAGATCCTATCTATTTATTCTATATTCAACATTAAATAATTAAAAAAGGAATGTTATCCCTTAAGTTAAATAAAATTAATATATATATATTAAATAACTTAATTAATTTTTACCAAATTGTATTAGGGAAAATAATTTTAAATAGGGAAATATTTTAATAATTCTTATTGAAATGAATATGGTACTTAATACTAAACCTGCTGTCTGTGTTTGTGATGGCAGTATCATACCTTTTTCCAGTGGGAAGGGGGTGTTTGTGTTGGCAGAATGCTATATTAAAAACTCACAATTACAGCATTCTGCTATGCAAACACCCTCCCTCTCCCATTAGAGAAAGTTATGACATTCTGCCATTGCAAACATGAGCAGCAGATCTAATACATAAGTACCCTGAATACTTCATTAGTAGTAACAACTACTTATCTAAATCAGAGAAAAAAATGCAGAGCAGTATAAAGTTAATCAAAAAGAACGAAAACAACTTAGGATTTTGTTTTAAATAAACTTAATAATAATAATAATTTAAAATTCAATCGATAATCTATGTTCATGTCTGCATAGACATACATTAAATGGATTTATGTATGCATGTTTGTGTGAATATATGAGTTAAATTTCCAACATTGGTTTAAATAATGTAAAAGTTTAAATGTATTTCTAAATAAATTATAAATAGGTTTTCTTGTAATTAAATTTGGGTTTTTTGTTGTTGTTAAACAAATTTAATTAAGAATCATTGTCAAAGATTTAAAATCAATCTTTAATTAATTAAGTTCAAATATTTAAGTTCAAGAGACATTTTTAGTAGGTATTTAATATTTAAGACCAGATGATATGTGGAACTGGTGAATAAATCAATTTAGTTTATCAAATTCTACACAAGTTTAAAAGAATAAGATAATTATTATGAAGTTATGTAAGGTCCCAAAATGACTTGTTTTATTCATTCTAATGCTTTTAGTGTTAGGAATTGTGTTAATTTTTTTGGATTTCTTTCTGCATAAGAGATAACTTGAAAAAAAACTATTGTAAAATATCAGCAAAATTTCAATGCTAGCAAAAATATCTGCTAAATGAAAAAAAGCTACGAGTAAATAAAAAAACCCAAAGAATCTCTCTTTCTCAGATTGTATGCCTCAGTTAAAATAGTATCATGATTATTACCTTCAATACTTACTTATTTTTAATCTCGAACTAGTTATAATAATTAATCAACTTAAGAAAATTTACAAGATTACAATGTTTATCAGTTTGAGACTTTACACAAATAAAATTATCCACAATATTTTAAATACTGTGGGTTTATAAATAATATAAGTGAGTATTCAAAGATCACCTGAGTTTCAAGCCAAAGATCAACTCTATAAAGTATATACATATATGTATTTACATAAACTTTTGGTTATAAACTTTAGAAAAGGAATCTTTCACTAGAAAACTTAGCAATAGATTATAGATAAAAGTTATTTTATGTTGCTCTTATTTTACTTTAAAAAAGGATAAAAAAATGTTTTTTTTTTTGACTGAATCATGAAGGTGTGGTTTAAATAAAATGATTGACATAAAAAATCAGTACAATAAAAGATTTTGAAGTTCATTTCTTTAATTTTTTTTGAAAATAGATCTTACAGGTTCCATGTTAATGCACTTTTAAATATTAAAACAGGCAAAACTCTCCATACAGTACTGCTACTCAATGAGCAAGTATAAAAAATGATAATCATATGATATTCACTTTTAAATATATTAGGGTATCATTGGCATGTAAAAAAATGAATGCTTTTCAAATTATATTAAAAGGTAAGGAGTTTGAAAATAATAAATTCATTTTCATAGTTAAAATTAGTTAAAGTTAAAGCATATATAGTTACTAGAAAAGAATCAGTTAACATTAATATGTGAAAAATGAGTTGTGCAATTGTACATTTTTAATGCAAAATTCAATTCACAAAGTACCTGATTTTGAAAATGAATAGCGTTATTAATTGTAAAAGTTTATATGACTATTTGAAATATTTTCTAATTAGTTATGACTCCATTTTACTTAAATGAAATAAAATTAACAAGATAGAAAATGTTGAGTAATCAGAATTTATTTCTTTTATGGTATTACAAATGTGAATTAATCATGGTTGAATGCTTGCAGAATGAATTAAAAAATTAAGTGCAAAATTGTATTTGCATTTACATTATGGAAGAACATTAATTATAATGTATCTATTATTTATCAGTGGATGTACTTATTGTTAGCCATGTCCATTCATATGAACTGAAGTTTCATTTAATTTTTGTAATCAGTTAACATAGCTCTGCACTTAAGCCCTACATAGATTTTTCAGTGATAGTGTAGATGATCAAGTTATTTCTATTTGCCTTGTGTTCCTAATGTAATCATTCTGAACATGCCCCAAAAGATGTTTTAGGCTGTTAATTTATATACCTTGCATTTTTGATTAAAAATCTAAAATTTTCTTATATATTTGGTTATATATGATGAACGTTAATTAATAGCATGAGTATATATATTCCTTAGTGGTTTAAGTGTTTAGTTCTATCTATAAGATATTTTAAATCTGATATCTTTTAACGGTGTTATGCAATGCAGGCAATATTCTTAAAATGATCTGATTCTGAAAATTTTAAGTTATTACGAAACCATGCCAACAAGGGAAAAAAGTGTAAAATATGAGGGATAAAATTCATTTTTCAAACAGTACACTTCAAAATCATGAAGTTAGAATTATAATAATATGTGTAATATATACACAACATTCTCAGTAACTTTAGAATCAACAATATGAGTGCTAAATAGAGATCATTTTGGAAATATAAATGTGAAAATTAAGCTAATTTAAAGTATATGACTAGATAATATCATTGTGAACTTGATAAAAGTAACTCCTATGGAATGTAGTCGATATAATAAATTGAAGTAGAAGTTCATGACTCATCAACCAATCAAAACAGGCAAAACTCCATACAGTGATCATGTGATGTTTAGTGGTTCATCAACCAATAACAACATTGCAAATAGTTTTACATATCTTTACTAAATAATGTTATCTTAGATATGCTTTCTTTATTGGTGTTTCATTCAACACTTAGAGAAAAATCATGATCCATTAAATTATCCTGAAAATAATTATGCCATATGATTGTTGCAGACTGAAATAGATCTTTAACTAAAAATATATTTTATTATGATGAAGATTATTTACAGTATTATTCATTGCATCAAGGAAAGTCAAAATACAAGAGTGCATATCCCATAAGATTGGGATTTATACCCATTCCAAGTCATCTTCTAAATCTGATAGAATCTGGTTGGCTAAAATGTCAAAAATTGCTGAAAACAGTAATTAAACAAAATATTTTAGTACCTCCAAATTATTCCCTCTCCAGCATTTCAAACACATGGGCATATTTTTTAATATTGTTATTTCTACAAAAAGAACATCTAAATTTGTGTTAATTTCATCCATTATGTTTCTGCCTGTATTAATAATTTGACCAAGATTTTTGTATATTTTTCTGAAAAAATCCATTATCCATTGATATTATACTTTATCTTCTGTTTAGCATTTATTTTTAATCTTACTTCCATCTGATAACTTTTGCAACACTTCCTGAAGAGTTTAAAGCATTATTTTAAAAATAACATCTGCAAAATCTAGATAGCTTAAATAATCTCAATTTATTTTACTCTCTTAACTTTCCATTTGAATCCACAAAATATTACTTGCAAATTGCTATTAAAAAAAATTGAATATATAGAAACACCCTATCATAGACTCTTTTCAATGCCAACTATCTTAGTATAAACATGTAATCTGATCATTACTTTTGCATTTTGATAAATATTCTTCAGAATGTGAGTATCTTGGATCCATATCTTAAAGAACTCATATTTTAATTACTAGCAAATGTTTATTGAATGAAATAATTTTTCAGAATCTAGAAATCCAAAGCATAATAGTAATTCAAATTTATTAATCCTTTTTATAATTTCTTCCAGTACTTAGATGTGATTTACTATGTTAAAACCACTTTTAAATCTAACTTGTTCCTTAGATTTGATTATAATCTAAAATTTGCTGAAACTGAATTGTAATTATTTTGGAAAAAATTTAAGGTTAAATAGTCTGTAATTTCTAATATATTCTTCATCACTTTTCGAAAATATCAATATTACTGCTACATTCTTCCAATAATTTGGTACTTCCTTATCATTTTGGCATTATGCAGATGTCAGACAAAATAGATAAAAGTTTATATTTTTGATATGGTAATGGCTGGCTCTAATAATGCTGATATATATTGACACAGATATACTGTTTCACGTATATATTTAGAAGATCCCCCCCCCCCAATTAAAAAGACTAATAATATTTTAAGTCAGACTAGTAATGTTTTTTTTAAAAAAGGACTAATAACATTTTAAGGAAAACTAAATAATTTAAAGAAGTAATGATAATTTGTTAATTCACAACAATTTGGTCAAATGAAAAGAAAATCAAACCTTTCAAAATGGACAAAAAAAGAAAAAAGCAAATACGTTTATATTTGCAAGTAAAAAAAATATAAATCTTTCTTTATTATCAATTAAATAAAATAATCTTCAAACATTAAAACTCTGATTAAAAAAAAAAAACTTCTAAGACAGAATAAATGTAGGTATCAAATCACCATGCCTCAGGCAATAAAAAAATCAAGATTCGAAAACACATGAAGGCAGATAATCGAAAATAGTCTAATTAAAAGTCTGATCCCGCCAAAGAGAAACTGTCCAATAATCTGGGGGATTAAAAAATGCGGGCAAGGATGAAAAAACTGCTAAAAGGAACATGTAAGCTGAATCCGTTTGTCAGAGAGAAAAAAATATAAATAGTGTGGAAAATCAGTAGAAGATTATTATTAGTATAGTTAATTGATTCAGATATACAAGATTTAGCTACAAGACTACTAAAAAAGTGACTTAATGGAACCATCAAACAGCCTAATGAAAAATCATCATATGATCTTCGGCTAGAGACTGCTTGTCCTCTCTCCATCTGCAAAACATGTGAACTCCAAACTCTGCCTAGAAGTTTTAATGTGCCGTTCAAAACAGACCCTCCAGTTATTTAGTAATGCAGTAATAAACGAAGACTTGAAATTTAGAGGTAAGCAATTAAAAATGATTCAATTACAATAAAATATGAATTAAAATTTAGCTATTAATTTTTATAAAACAAAAGAGAGAAAATGTTATATTATTAGTCTTAAGAAAAGTTTTCACAATCAATTATTAACTTCAGTCAAAAGATGATGATAGTGTTTTTATCTTTATTTAAAAATAAAAACAAGAAATGAAAATCGTTATTATTTAATTAAAAACACTCACATCCATATATATGTGTTATACATTTCATTAGTTAAACACCAATCATTTCATAAAATTTAAGATATGTTCAAATAATAAAAATACTTCTAATAATAATTGTAATAATTATTTCAAATGAACCAGCTAAATGGAAATATCAAAGATATGGTAAAAATAATAACATGTATTTGTATAAATATACATCTATACCGGATTGGATTATAAATGCTCCACACATATGGAATTGCTGATATTACCTACCTGTAATGATTATTAAAATAATAAAATGCTATATGAACCATAAATACTTATATGCATTAGCAGCTATATCTTAATAAAATGTATGTGTATAAATATACATCTATACTGGATTATAAATGCTCCACAAATATGGAATTACTGATATTATCTGCACATCTACTCAAAATGTTTCTACTGACCCGGAATAAATGATTACCAACATTGATGTATTAATATAATATATATACCTACCTGAAATGCTTTCACAAACCCGGAATAATAATTGCAATACTGATATTATATGTACATCTATCTGAAATGCTTTCACATACCTGAAATAACAAGTGTAATACTGATATTATTTGTTCATCTACTTTAAATGCTTCTATAGATTTGAAAATCAATAGTCAAAAACATTTATTTATAAATTGTATATGTATACATGCTTAAAATGCTTCTACAGACCTGGAATGGTTAAAAACATTTGCTTATTAATTGTATATGTATATCTATCTGAAATGCTTCTATCAAGATCAGAAGGTGATTATTAACACATATATTATCTGTATCCCTACTTGAAATGCTTCTATCAGCATCAAAATGTGATTATTAATACTTGTATATTAATTGTATACGTATATCTACCTGAAATGTATTTTTAGATTTCTCATCATGTGAACTAAAAAAATGGGTTTTTGTTGGATAACCTACCTGAAATATTCCTACATTTCTTCTCATTATATGAACTATATTAGAAGGACTTGCCAATGAATTATTGTTAATAAAATTGTTATTAAAAATTAATCTAATTGTTTAGTTCCATTTTTGCATCACTAGTTATTCATTGCATCTTGCTCATAAGAATCTCATGCCTCCTGAGCTATGTTCGGCATAACCAGATGATGGTAAGGTTGTAGTGAGATGAAATTCTAGTGGTGCCATTTGGGAAACCAAACACATAAATTTCTAGATGCTTCCAGTCTCTATGCCACTACATCCTTTGATGAGCAGAAAATATTGTTGTAGGTCAGGTGATGTCTGCATTGGGGAATGCCAATCGATAGTGCCTTCCTGCAATATGCTCATCAGAAAATAAAACCAACCAAGAGCGGGGTTGGGTGGTGTCCGGTTACAATATAGATATGTAGAACTTTTTAAAATAAATATATACAAGAATGAAGAAGTTAAAAATGATAAATGACAATTGCTACAAAATATACCGAGTAATGAAAATAAAATTGATGTGTGCAAATAAGTTCAATGTTGGCTTTAGGGAATCTATAAATCTGAACAGGTTAATCAATATCATGAAAAATAAATTAGATCAATCTAATGTATATGTTGTGTGGTGTAGATAATCACATTTCCCATATGTAATCTAGGGAAATTAAAAGATATTTAAGGATGAGAATGATACTGCATTCTCTTATGTACAAAAAAATAAAAATTAACTTTACAAATATGTATTTTATAATTATGAAAAAAATATAGATGTAGTTTTGGTTAATCTATTGTTGAGAGAAAAAAAATCAAGAAAGCTTGGTTTATTGTGTGAAATGAAAGAGTTGATAGTATTCAAATAAGTAAAAAACAATTTTTTAAATGTTAATAATGAAATATTGATAAACATGAATATGACCATAAGTATATTCTTATAGGGTCTTTATAATATATACATGGAAGTGTGAATGTATGTATACATAAGTTATCTATTTATCTTATTTATATATAGACGAACTAATCAATATATATAATATTTGTTTAATCAAAGTCAAGATAAACAAAAAAAATTGTATCAAAAACATTAAAAAAAAAATTGAATTAAAATTATAATAATAATTGTATTTATATATTGGACTATTTCCATCTTAAGTATTGAATGTCTTTAAAAAAATTCAACTTTATTTAAATCTTCAAATTACATTCAACTGTTTGTAATAGCACACAGGTTAGTATATGCACATTTCAAGTGGTATTATTCTCTCTTCTTTGAGTGTTGCTGGAGCGATCAGTGACAGTACTAGCATGGGAATCGAACTTAGACTTCTTAGATTCTTGAATTTTAAGATAATGCTCTAACTAACAGCCATTCTGCCAAAGAGAGAATAATACCTCTCAAATGTGTGCATATACTAAACTGTGTGCTATCATTAACAGTTTAAATATTAATTACATTTTTTATTTATTTATTTTTTTTGTAAAAGAAATTTGCATATTTTTACAATATGTTTTTGCATGCAATAAATATGTATATGTAATATGTACAAATTGATCAAATACAATCAGTAATTTTTGTTTTCCATTTTTATCAATATTATTATTTAAAAAAATTTGAAAACAAAGCAATACATAATCTAGTATTTATTTTAAGAAGGACCCCCTTTGCAAATGTCTTCGACTTAGAACTGAGTGCCTGATGGAATAATCAAGAATACTTATTTTGGTTTTCAAAATAAAAAATATTATGCAAATCAATTTTAAGTAATTAAAAAAGCTCATAAAATTAGCATATCAAAATTTACTCTTTATGAATAAATTTAAATTAAAAACTAAATATATTTAAATTCTTTATTTCTATATTTTATAATTATTATATTTTCTTAGTTTTATTATTTTTTGTATGCTAGCTTTATAGAGCATTTTATATAGTTTTTAACGTAATTTCAAATTATTGTGAAAATTGCATCTTCAGTAAATGTATAAAAAATATGGGATTTTCAGCAGTCAACAAAAGTTTGGATTTACATTTACTATCTAATGTAATTTTGATAATACAGTAATGAATCTCTTGTTCAGAGCATTTCATCTTAATTCATTTTTGTGCATTTATTCAATTACATATTTTAAATATAAATTAAATAATTTTCTTGTAAATTATACCATGAAATATGTAACAATAAACTTTAAAAGAAAATTGTACAATTCACAAAATCTGCTTTCTCTTGAAACTTGGACTAGCAATTTTTTTACATTATGCTGATAGCATTCAATAAATTCAAAGCTTTTCGACAGAGTTCTTGCCATTAGATTTTTCACAGCATATTCTTAAGTTAGTGTTAGTTAATTAGACTTAAATTAGAAAATTAATTCAGTTGTTTCTTTCATTGAAAAAATTACAATGAATATAAATAAACAGATTTTTTTTCTTTAAAATAATTTTAATACCAGTGAGATGCTCTTTTAAGATTTATAAACTTTCTTTGAACAAATAAGCATGAATTTTCCATCATCCAAAGCATGTTGAATATGTATTAAGTATTTCTTCTACAGATAATATGCATTCTTTTATCCATCAAGTTATATACTGTTTCCTTAAAGCTAGAATATCTTAAAAAATCAATAAGAACAATATATTATAGCCATGTGCTACATTAAAAATAGATCCTTGGCAGCATGCTCCTTTAGATTATTTTAGATTTAGTTAATTAATTTAGGGGAAAATGATATTAAATTTTCCCATGTTTTTTTTTATAAGAATAGTAATTGGTTTCATGTTTTATTTATTTTTCTTCCCACATGATAGTGTGAATATTCTAGACAATATTCTTTAAATAATTTTCAAACATTTTAAGCATATGCAATATAAATTGTAAATGTTGGTAGAAAAGAGAAATATAAAATCAGACAATTTCTTTTGTTCTTTCTCTTCAATAATTTTATTTGATTATCGGTTGTTTTTAATTTTAAAAATGTACTAAGAAAAAAAACTTTATCTTCAGTAAATTATTTAATATTTAATTTTAACCATTTGAGAGAGATAGAGCAGATAAATTTTTAAGTTTGGTAAATTTTAAAAGAGAAAGAAAATATGATTTTAACATTTTATTAAAATTTTACTTTGAATTTTTTTTTCCTTTCTTTTCTCTTTGTAAAAAAAAGGCAGTGTTTATCAAATTAGTGTAATTAACTGATTACTTTGTTGTGATTTTTGCAAAAAAAAATTTAAAAGAAATGTCAAAAATTTTAGAATTCTAATTTAGATTTTTGCTTTGTTTACCAATCTCAATGTTGAAGGAGGGAAATTGTATTTGTAAAATTTGATTATTACTAATTGTATCATATTGGAGACAGATTGTGATTGGCTTAAGCCAAGATTGTGCCCCAAAAAATTAGGGACGTGGGTGGATCAGAAGATTTGTATCTGGTAAAAAGCATTCAAACTTAATGCAGCTGCTGAAAACAGAAGGAGAAAAAAGTTCCAGACACAGCTGCTAAAGAAAACAGAAGTATTATACAAACTGCTGAAGTATTAACCAAGCTGTTAGCACATTGTTTTAAAAATGTTTTCTAAGATGAAGTCAACAATGTGCTTAGTTAAAAACTAAACATCATTCTTCCTCCATGTAACCTGCCTCTCTAGAAAAATGTAGTTACTCCTGAAATAATCTGCAACTTTGTCTCCAGACAAGAACATGAGTGCCTGTGTATTATACTTGGAAAATTTATTGGAAAGAAAATGGATAAATCCTTGTTTGTTAACCTGAAAACAATGCATATCAGAAAAAGAATAAATTAATCATGTATATGGTATAGAAACTTTCAAAAAGAAAACCAATAAAGAAACTGGAAAATTATAACTGCAAAGAATTTCAGAAATTTAAAACAATGGTTAAAGGTATTTTTTGCACTTTGTATTTTCAGTTATAATTGAAAAAGATTTTTTTAATAAAAGTAATGATTTTATAAAAGTAATCATTGATAATTTTTATTAATTTAATGTTCTTATAAAACACAGTTTTTTTAATCCATTTAATTTTCTTTCTTCAAAATTATAATTTTTTTTTTTTGGAAAATTTAATTTTTACTAAATTTAAATTTTTGAAACATTTTCTTTTGATTTTCCCTCCAAAATTCAACAATGGATTTGTTAAGCTAATTTAAAGATTGTTATCTCTGATTTTGAAAATGTTTTTCCAACTTTTGGTTATTTAACTGTTTCAGATTTCAGGCGCCATATTGAAATTTTTAAAAAACTGACCTGAGACACAAAAACTCCAGTTTTAATTATGTTAGAGCAAAAAAATTTACATTAATAGAAAACTAGAAAAACAATAACTCTAAGATAAATAGTGATAACCATTTAAAAAATAAAAAAAAAAAGAAATTTCAACATCCAACATAATTATTACTTTATTGTTTGTTCATAATTTCTAATTCATCATTAACTAAGTTTAAATTACATCTTCAGTGATAATTTCTTTGTATTCCTCACAAAATTATCTTTCAAACCATATATGTCTTACCTGAGATAATCCATAGCTTCAGAATCGCCAAAGTAGTCGCATAAGAATTCTTCATTTTTATCTTGTACCCCAAAAGTTACCAAAACTCAAAGGTGTCTATAAGAAGATTCATCCTTATAAAAGATACAAAACAAATCATTTCCAGAAGATAGATATGCATTTGTCATCATAGCAATTGGCTTCTTATCTATCTAAAACTAGAAATTGTAGGCTACTGTCTGTATCACTGATAAAATTAGTTTTATCTCTTCATTTTATATTTTTTTGTATACATCAGTGATGTTTATATTCTTTATGCACAACAGTGATGCTATCTTGTTATATTTATTGTATCACATAGATATAATTTATTTACATATAGTCCATTTGTTAGCTACAGACTTGAAAATAATGTGATGAAAAATATGGCAAAACTAGTGACTCCACAGATGAGTATCAAGGCATAGGCAAGAATCAGAATTTGATTCTTTGCTTGCATATGCAATCTTTCTGTACATTTGATTAGTTTAGTAAATCATTATTTATTATACAATACGCAAGAGTAAACACAAATACACTATATAAACATAATAAATTATTATAAAATAAGTGGATTGATTAAATTAGAACACACAAAATTACTGGACATATGAATTCATATGAGCATAAATAAATATAGAATTTATATACACAACCACCAATACAAACCCAATAAATCATAATAAATTATTAAACCTTTTGAGAATCATTATTTTTATAAAATAAGTTTTTTATAAAATAAGTGGGATTATATTAAGCATAAAATTACTGTACATATGAATTCATATAAGCATAAATAAATATATAATTTATATAGCCACACTACTATAAATGCAAATTAATAAAAATTAAATGATTTTTTTCAAATAATTTTTAAAAAATTAAAATATTCAAAAAAATTAAAATTGTATACTTATGAGCCCATTTTCTGCAATTACATTTAGACTCCAAGGAATCAGCATACTTTTAATCTGATAAAAGTTTTCTGTCTTTATCACTTCATGGAGATTACAAAATAGATAATAAAAAAAAAATTAAATGCGCCAGTTACGAAAAAAAAAAAATAAAAAATCCAATTTTCATCGGATTGTTTTTTAAAGACAGCATTAGAAAGCTACGTAAAAGATTTATAACATGTATTTCTATTGACGTCATGCTTATAGTTTTTACATTAAAAAAAGAAAACAACATTTCGACTAATCAAATAAGACGTGTGAGTCACCCACTTGTAGTGTGGAAGCAGTTAAATTAAAAATAATTTAAGTAATTAAAAGTTAACTAATTTAATGAATAGAAATCAACTGGTTAATTATAATTATTTTTTGATAAAATGTTTAAATTTTCATACTATGTCATTTTTTTTTAATTTTTGTTTATTGTTAATCAGTTAGTTATTATATAATGATTTGAAAAATGTTTTAATGTCTTTATTCCTGCAACTATCTGTTCCCATAAATTGGCAGTATGTGACTTGATTTCAATACAGCCATGTTCTAGTGATTTTTAAATTATCCCAGTAAAACTATTTAATTACAGAATAAACCTATGAATTATTTAAAATGATTTAAAATAAACTGTTATTTTATTTATTGTTCACAGTAAGAGTTAGTAGAGTTCTTGCTTTGTGAGCTAGATAAGAGCATAGTGGTTGGGTTTATGTTGGTGTTTTGGACATCCAGATGATAATCCTGGATGGTGCAAAGGTATCACCTTTAAAGTTCATGCACTACATTTTATATTTTTTATTATCATTAGAAATTAAGTTTATAGTAGGCCAGTACATTAATGATACTATATAGCCAGGGCATTGATAATGATCAGCATGTTTCAATACCTCAGCATTATTAGATTTTTAATATTCCGATGGATTAGCACATAAGTTTATGCATCCAGAGAATTATGTTGTATTTCAGCCCTAAGTTTGGCAGTGGCTAGAAAATTAGCTTGTCTATAATGGATCCCTTTCAAATCCAGTCACAAAGTTGACTACTAATTAATGATTATTCATTATGATGAATAATTTGATTACTTTTATTTAATGTTGGGAGAATTTAGTTAGGTTTATTTTTTGCTGATCTCTCATATTCATTCATTTAATTTGATGTATTTAATGGGGGATGATGATAATTCCTACCTCTCCATATTGACACCTTATTCTTCATACTGTTACAATGTATATATATATACTGTAACAAGCACAGACGACGTTACATTATTTTTTTTATTATTAAACATTAGAATAAAAAGTTCGCATTTAAAATTATTTTTTTTAAGACAGAAAAATTGAAAATAAATTCTACCTTAAACTCATATATATATAAATCGCACAGATGAGAAAAAATTATTAAAATAAAACTTTATTAAAGAAAAAGTATTTTAAAACTAAATTTTAAAAAGATTTGGAGATAAAATTATATCTTTAAATATATATTTGGATTTAGAAAACAGGTTAATTAATGTTATGGAAATGATTATTTTAATTAGTCCAAGTGAACAAGCCCTTGGGCATTTAAATGTATAAACAACGGTCAGATAGGAAAACAATAGAAACTTTTAGCAAATAAAAAGAAATCCCTATGGAAGACCACCATCATCGATGACGTAATGTTGAGTCAATCCTTAAGATTAATATAAAAGGAAAAGTTGGAAATTATTATGATTATTAAGAGAGGACTGAGATGTGTTAAGTCGGAGGTGAAGGGATTGGAAGACGCACTTTCAATTCCTTCAGTTGTTATAAAAATGGAAAAATGAAACATCGCTTTTCTTATACTGAGAACAACAGGATCGTCGGGGGATTTAATGTGGATTCCAAACGGCATGCAATGAATAAAGAGGAACATTGAAAAAAAAATCGTAAGAACTTTAAAAACATTTTGAAACACTATGAACATTAAATTAAAAACTTTCCGTATTTAAAATAATTAAGAAATAGAATCCTATCTGACCAACGTTATTTATTAATTAGTTATAATTTTATTTAATGTATTTCTTTTGTAAAATCATTTCCATTTATTTATTTATTTGTTCTTTAAGTTTTATTATGATTTCTGGTTTTCATTAAACTAGTTATATAAATATTAAACTTAAGTCGGGTGTGAATGGCTATATAGATTTGTAAAGTTATATTAGGGGAAGGTAATCTTAGGTTATTTGTTTCATAGTTGAATTAGGTCAATGGATTGGATATATTGGTGTAATTAGTAGATGTAGTACGAGATTCGCTATGGGCAGAATCGCTATTATACGCCGCACACTTCCGTTTTGCCTATGGAAGGGATTATAAGATGTAGAACGCTGTTCCTTTCGATGGAGTTTTTTTTTATTGCTCTTCTTGTCTGATAGATGTAATATTCCTATCTGACGAGAAGCAGTTTCTTCTCTTAACCTAATTGTGCTGCCGTATTCGTATTACATTGAACACAGCGATATATCAGATGGATTGAAGTTTGGTTTGACTGCGAACCTTTGGCCTAAGGTTAAACAAGGATTGAATATTTTCTTTTCAAATGCAAATCTATGTAGTCTATTCATACTCGACACTCTAAATAAAGATGCATTAAATTTAAGTTGGGTATAGACGCTTGCATGGGTTCGTTACCGGTTGATTATGTTTTTGGTTTTCATATTCGATCAAAATATATATAGACATTCGGTAAATACTGATACCTTACGGTGAGTATCTAAGATGTATTTATTTGGATGTCTTTTAAGTTATTGGTGTTAATGCAAGCATCTTATGGTGAATGCTATTGGGTTACTTATAAATTTCCCTCTGCAATTGACGGTATCAATGATTTTGTATTTTGATCGTTTATGTTTATTTGAAATGTTTTTGACCGTGGAATATGTAACCGATCTATACTCAACATTTTTAAACAAATCTGTGCGAACTAATAATAGTATAAAATTTAAAATGTAAATTAAAAATCTAAAATAAAAGTAAAAATAATGTTAAATGTTAAAATAAACATATTAAAATAATAATGTTAAATCTTATATATATATGTGCGTAAATAAATTTTTGTATGTTAATTACTGGCAGTGGCTTATTTTATTCCTTTTTTATATATTCTTAGATAAGAATTTATATTATATTATTTAATCTCTGCTACTCCTTGAGCTAATGACTTGGGCTAATGACCGGAATCAAAATTTAAAAAAAAAAAAAAAATTTTTTTTTTTACTTACGTATCTGCCTACTTTATAAATTTTTCTAGGTTCAAATGCCTAGATGGCGCCCTGTAGTGCAGATCACGTTAAGTTCTATTCTCCGGATCGTTATAATATATATATATCCACTACAGCATTTCTTTAAGTCAATAATGGATTTCATTCATTTGTGTATCTATTTAATCAGATTAACTTCATTTTCTTTACCTTACAGTAAATTATTTGGTCAGAAAATATAAACAACTGTGGTCAAATTTCAACCTCAAGACTTGAAATTTTGTGGAAGGCAAGCAATATTAGCTGGTCATAAGATTTCTAGTGATCACTATGAAAGCATTATTGACATGCATCTTCTGGTAGCCACAAACATTGGTTAATGTGAAGTCCTAGTAGCAATGGAACTATGTTTTATAGTGAAAACTTCTGAGTTTAATATTTGCCTCATAAGTTATTATTTCCTGTAAAGATTGTCCAATCAGATAAATAAAAGAAGTAAATAATTAAATATTTTTCTTTTTTTTTTAAACATAAAAAAAAATCTGTAATATAATAATTATTTTCTTTTTCACATTAACTTAAATGAGAGATTTAATTCCCTTAATTTTTGTAGATAGAAATAATTTCTTAATTAAAATTTGCTTGTTTAATCTCTTTTAGATAACAAATCATTTAAATTAACTTCCATAATCCATATGTTATCAAAAATAACCATTATTTTCTATTTCTATAAAATAGTATTTTTGTTTTTTTCAGAATCAGAAAAAAATTGTTTATACTTAATTCTGTAAATTTTAATGATTCTAGACTTTTAATATTAATAGATATAACTTTTGTGTGCTAATTTCTTATTTTCCTTTATATAAATTAAATACATATGCGCAACATACTCTCAAGATGTCTCATCAATTGTGTTGTGTGCAGGAGACTATTTCCTGAAAACAGCACCTTGAGAGTATATGCATATATAAAGGAAAAGAAAAAATTAATACACAAAAGTTAAGTGTATTAATATTAAGTCTAGAATAATTAAAATTTACAGAATTAAGTAATACTATTCTTGATACTTTTTTTTAAAATATATTTTTTAAAATTAGATAAAAGTGTATTAGAAACACTTTCCAACTTTATGAAATATCAAAATTTTCACTCATCAAATTTTTCATATTGCTACAAATTTATTTACACATATTTGTAAGAATTATACACTTGTACTATTTTTTTTTTTGTTGTCAAATGTGAGTTATAATAGATTTTTGTTGTTGTGATTATTTTTCCACTTTACAAACGCAGCATTCAAAAAATTCTTACAGCTAAATAATACTTATGAAAAATCTTATATCTGTTTGACATTTATGGATTTTCAAATTTGATAAAAACAATATCAGCTTATCAATGTCAAAGATTTTGAATATATAAAAGTAATTTAGAATAAGTGAATAAAAATGATTTCAATTAATGATTGAATAAAATATCAAACATAATAAATTGCATTAAGCAAAACCGCCTCAATTTCAATTTAAAAAAAATTAATTTGATGAAATCATAATAGCTATTCAATTTCCAAAAAAATATTATGTTTCTTAAGTTTAATAAAGCTAAAAAAAACTGTGCAATTTTATGTGAACTTAATTTTTAAATCAAATATATAACTTTGGCATAAAAAATACTTTCAAAAAAAAAGTTACACAAATTTTTACATCATAGTTTTTGAATTAATTTAACATTAAATTTAACATCTAAATAATGTAAACATTTCTGATATTTACATTAGCCAAGATTTTGTATAATCCGTATTTGAAATGAATAAGTTGTAATGTATATATAAAAAAGACAAAATTTCATTCTAATAAATAACTCTTATTTAATAAGAAAATATATATATACACATAATAATGGATTTCAAATGCTGACACTTGAGACAACTTTTATGAAATTAAAGCATGTTTTTCAATTATGACTGAAATATTCTAAATAACAATAATAAATATATATTAATTTCCATCTTCTTTGATTACTACATTAAATTTTGAATGTTTAACATTATAATAAATAATATTTTTAATTCCAGGACCAATAATAATTTAAATTACTATAAAAACTATAAATTTAATGCTTCTTTCCATTCTCAAAAACTAAAATAATTTAATATTTTACAAATTAAATAAATAAATAAAAGATTTTAATTATTCATGTCAATTTAAAAATTAAAAAAAAAAATTAGATTAATAAAAAACAAAATCTAATTAAAATGACTAGCGCAAAGAGCAGCAATAAAAAAATTTAATGCAACTCAAACATAAATTTTATGAGCCTCATGGATTCCTCTAGTTTTTTTTTCTTAAATACAAGGAGCACAAAAAACAGCTCTAAATGATATTTTGTTACAAAGCAGGCATAAAACAAACATCTGGTTTACAAGTATGAGAGGAGAAAAAATTACGACGAGAAAACTGACCAATTGTTGAACTTGATGATTGCCTATTGCTTTCTTGTTCAGAAATAAATAAATCTTCATTATAAGATTTGCTAATTTCTACATCAGATGCAGAGATATTATCTTCGATAATTTCTGGTTCATCAGAATCTTCAAATAATTTTTTCATATCCATTAAAGCAGTACTCAAAACTTCAGAAAAAGTGTGAGATCCAATCATAGGATGCACAGATTTCCAAGTGAGAATATGAAAATTAACTGAAACAAAAATTATATATCAATTAATAAAAACTTGAAATAAGACATGAAAATAAAACGAAAAAAAACAGAATGGTCTAGATTTATGAAAATACCTAAAAAAATGATTATTTAAAAATAAAATTTAAACAGAACAACATAAACATATTCAGAATAGAGATATATTAATGTATTTAATAAAAACTGGCACAGCTATTTATTAGACATAAATATAAATAACTGTATGTTATTATAAAAGATTCTATACTTTATACAGATAAAAATATAGTACCTTAAATTTTTTACTATTTCAAATTTAAATTACAAAATACTCCTTCCAAAGCTTCCCATCTATATGTTTGATCTCAGTATACAACATTAAAAATTTCTAAATAAAACATTACATTAAAACTTAATTCATATTCAGTCTACTCTTCCATGTCTATATGCTACTCACTTTTATTCTTAAATAACTCGGACATTTCACTATTTTTATAATGCTCACTCTAATGATTATCCTCTCTACAGAAATTAATTAATCATTTATATTCTGTATCAATGGTTCAATTCTTCAAACCCCAGAAATGCTCCTCTATAATTAACATTCATATCTCCATAGTTCATTAAGTGATCTGAAAACCCCATATTGCTTTTCTGCCAAAGTCTCAGATCCATAAGAAATTGTGTAACACATTTATTAAAAATCTTCCTTTTCAAACACATGGGCAAATTTCCTTTTAATATTATTTCTACCAAAACCATTCTATGATTAATTTCCATCCATTTTAATGCACAGAATATTTATTGTAAAACTGTCGTAAAATATTTTAGAGATATAGAGAACCCTGTTACACACCCTTTTCAATGCTAATTTTCTTAATATCATTATGTAATCTAACTATTGTTTCAGTTTGATAAAATATTCTTCAGAATATGACAAAAACCTGAATTTATATTTTAATGATCTAATGCTTTAATAATTGTAGAAATCAAATAACTTTTCATAATCTACAAATCAAATCAAAAGCATAATGGCAACTTATATTCATTGGTACATTCTATAACCTCTCTTAATACTTGGATATGATCCACTGTGCTAAAACCGTTTTAAACTCCTGTTTGTTCTTTTGGTTGGTTAAAATTCACTAATTGTAATTATCTTGATAAAAATCTTGTATAGAATTGATAAAATATTGATAAGTCTGAAATTTCTAATATCTTTTTTAAATAAATCATTTTATTTTTATATTAATTAAAATTAATCTTCAATACATTTCATGTTATCATCTTTCTTTTTTTGTAATATTAAATTTTTAATGTTGTATACTGGGATCAAACATATAGATGGGAAGCTTTGGAAGGAGTATTTTGTAATTTAAATTTGAAATAGTAAAAAATTTAAGGTATTTTAATTTTATTTTAATATCTTTTTTATGACTTTTTTTAAATATCAAAATTATTGATGCATTCTTCTAATTAATTGGTACATCTTTAGCATTTATATATTTGATATATAACTTTGCTAACAATTTTTCTATTTCTTCACTTGCTTCTTTTAAGATTTCGATTATAATTCCATCATTACTGGGAGTTTTCCCTTTTTCATAGATTTAATTGCATATCTCATTTCTTCATTTAAAATAATGAGCGATTCGAGAAGATATAGCAATTGTAGGAGATACTATTTCTTAATCTTCAACACATTTCATGTTATCATCTTTCTTTTTTGTATGTTCCATCTTTTCTTCTTAATGTAGAAATAAGTTTCCTACTAATTCCAAGATGTTGTTTTACACTTTTGAGATTTTTATTTTCTTCAATAGTTTCCTTGCTATGTCACAATTATATTTTACAAAACTCTAGATGTTTAATTCTTCTTAATGAAATATTTTTATATATTTTCACATTTCTTCTTTTCTTTATACACTGTTTTGTCTTGGTAGAAAATTTACTGGCAAACCACTGCTTTTTTGTACCAGCTATCTTTGTTGCAGTTTTTAATAGTGCATCAGTTATCTTCCTATTGATTTCATTCAAATTAGAACAATCTTCAAAATAAGACATTTTACAAATTCTAATTTAAATTCATTGGAAATTTTCTGAAGCTTTAGGAATATCTTTCATCTTTCAATTGTTATCCAATTCTAGTATTAAAATCTCCCATGACAATTTTCAAATGTTGTTTGAGCTGATCAAAAACCCCTTGTACATCTATATAAAAATCTTCTACTTTTTCATTAGAAAGAGAACTTGTTGAGGCATAAACTAATCTTGCCATACTGTCTGATACACCACCAATCTCCACAACATTGTTTTTCCACTATTTATTTATAATAAATGCAAGTTTATTTGTGCTTCCAATATTTGTGCCTTTATAGTAGAATACATATCCACTTTTAAAATCAATTGCCTCTTTAACTTTTCTTCTAACTTCACCAAGTCCAACAATGTCCCATATATTATTCCAATTCATGTAATCTTTCACTTGAAAATGATCTGCAATTGTAAGTCCTATATAAAAAGTTATCATCAAATGGCAGCCTGAATCCACAATCAAGGGATTCTTAGTACCTTCCACCATTGGCCATTAATCTTGCCTTAGCTGGTGACCTTACAGCCTCCTGCAAATAAAGATCCTGATTTAGTTTTATCTGTCATGATTGTAAATATCTATTTAAAAAAAAAAGTTCATTCCTTTCTGTCAGGTAAGTGAGATTTTAAACTTGAGATAAAAAGCCAATAAATACACAATGCTTGCTGATATACTGTAAGCAGCCCATCCATGTTTATAAAATATATGATCCATTTAGTAATAATAGGTGTAATGGCAAGAAAATAAAAGCGGACATTTAGGAATTTGCCCTGCTTGGCTCCTTTAAGGCCTCAAAAGGAAAGAGTTAACAGCAAACTTTTTTCAGCAGGAAGTTATTTACATATATATATATATCAAAGATATATAGTTATATATTTGCATGAGCTAATATTATGAGATGACTTGCATTTAAACTAGATTAGCACTACAAAAAACATTTCAGTATATATTTTACAATTTGCTACTTGTCAAAATCATTTTGATTATGCCCTTTAATTTCTTTAATATTATTTATTTATCTTAATCTTGTATGTGCATATATGATATGCAAATGGATGCATCTGCAAATATATTATCAACTATTAAAAAAATGTGAGTTTCCAATAAAAATACATATGTAGCATTCTCCCAAGTGTCATTATAGGAGATCCTGTTTTTTAATGGTTTATATATATATATACTGAAGCAAAGCTTCATTGTCAAAACAAAATGGAGTATCAGGATTTAAAATATAACTTATGAGATTAGAATAATCAAGCACCCAAGGATAGAACTGTTAAATTAGTAGTTTAAAACATTAAGAATTAGGTTCAATATACATTTATGTGTCTGTATGTGCATGAAAAATATTTGGCAAAGACACTGACTTTAAGAAAAATAAAAGTGTGAAATACATTCAAATTATATTCTCTCAATATTTAAAAGAAAATATATATATATATTTCATTTTATTTACTAAATATTTAAATGAAAGAAAAGCTGAAAGTATTTTTTATTGGTTTATTATGAATTAAAATTGTGATTTATATCGATTAAAATATTAATTATTATAATCAAAAAATGTATTTTTATACTTGCAAAAAAATGTCTTTATTTAAAATTTTTTCGTAATACATTATTATTAAGAGAGAGAAAAATAATTAAAAATAAATTATTTTGATCAAAAATTTTTAAAAATAATATATATGCCTATAAAAAGAAACATTTTAATTAAGAATTAATGTTATGATTATATAAAACTAAATGAAAAAAATTATTATTTGATTTTGGTTTGAATTGAAAAACATAGAAATCTCATATACGTATTGTGATGTACTTGATTTAATGTTACTTACGAGAAACAACCAAATACACCTAATTCAAATAACGATTACTCTCTTGCATAAAATTAAGATATCCCGCCTAGGTCGGTCTTTGGTACCTTCAGACCCGAATATCTGGTTCTCCTCCCATCGTTGGTCCTGTTCTGAATTTGCACTACACTTTAGTCTCTCAGAAAATCAGGACTCACACTAATCTGTCCTTTCTCTGCTAGATTATATCTACTTTTTGTTCTATTGTTTATTCCTTATCAATTTTAATCACCAAATTATTCTGGGCTTATTTCTGAACTAATTAATTAAATTGTTCTTTACATTTTTAATCCTTCATTTAATTAATTATTTATTCGGATCTTCCATCTTGTTTTACACCTTGCTTTTAATAAAATATCTATATGAAAAACCAATTTGTAATTTCTAATTTTCATTTTTATTAAATCTACTTGTTTACTTTCACATGTAATTATTTAACACTTTTAACTTCTGGAGTACACAGTTTCAAACGTATTTTCTCTTAATATTAATCGTACTACAACATAACACGTATATATATTTGTATTTATAGTATTTAATTAATTAGTAAAATATAAGTTAATCCCAGTGATAATAAAATTCTTTTAAAAATTTACAGTCTAAAAGCATCTGGTTAAAAGTATAAAAAGACTTAAATAAGCAAAAAAAGTTTCAGTGGAGTTCTAGATTATGAAGGGTAGAAATACTGTTTTGTGATTTCAAAAAAATGTACGTGTTTTTTTTTAGTGATGAATGTAAAAATTCATTCTAATAGCAGCCTATTTTTCATGGAGGAAAAAAAATTGATTTTTCCCAAACTTTCCGAGAGCCATGAAGTGAATTTTAAATGTCAGAAATATAACTAAACTGCAGAATAGAAATCAAAGGTCAATCAAATGAATGGTATATCTATGACTATAATGAAATGTGAAAATGAACATGATTTAATTTTACATAAGCTGAAGTTCCACCATTACTCAAGAGAGAAAAAAAGAAACATGTATACCATCCAGAAAAACTGCTAGCAAACCAAGTACATAATTATGTATATGGATTGAAAGATGTAATGTTATTTATGCTTAATTCAAACTATATCAGAAACTCTCTAATTGAATTGAGGAATGTATTCTTTATATATATTTTTTCAAAATCAATTATGAAAATTACTGCTCAATGTTAAAATTATATTTCATAGAGATATTAATTTTCTTTTATATATGCAAATGTATTTATGTATATAGTTTTTATTATTTCTTTTATGTAAGAATTTTGTTTTAATAATTCTATTTTTTTAAAAAAAAAAAAATAGTCAAAGAAGTTCAATTGAAAATAAAAGTTCTTTTTCTAAGTATTTCAAATATAATTAATTTGAAAAGTGTACTTGCTTAACAACCATCCAATTTAGTTATTAAGAAAAAGAAAATATATATTATTTAAATTATCATTTAAAATTGCTTTATATAATGTCTAGGAAAGTTATAAAGAAATGATTTAAGATTTTAAAAGGAAAAATATATACAACCTTGAAGGTTATGCAAACAGCAGATAAATATGTGTGTATGTATAGTCCTGCACAAGCACATTAAAATATGAAAGTTTTTTATTGTGAAATTTAAATAAGCTTAATCAAAAATATATCATAGGCAAATTAAAATATTTGTGCTAAGAAAGGAATGTTTAATGATTGATTATTTATTTTATATTCATATGTGAAGACAAGTATAATATATATATGTTTTTGAGCATGCTTTCATTTCAGAGGCAAAGATCACTCATAAATTATATATTATTATAAGACTTGTAGGAATAAAATGTTTTTGAATGTGCATTCATTTCAGAAACAACAATTGATCATAAAATATATCATCAGATTTATTGTTACATTTTTATTTGCCATTGTCAAACTCACTCCATTCACAACTTTGACACCATCCACCTCAGATAAAAATCATTTTCTAAACTAGAGATTATCTCTAGCACAGATATAAACTTTAAATCTCAATTGAAGATTAATATATCTGATTTTTTAATTTTAAACATACACACACGGAGTTATTCACCTTTCTCTTTCCCATGTGTAATATCTTTATAGATATATTAAATAATTTCCATACTTACCCATTCTTTTCAAATTCATATAAATAAAGATACAATAAAAGACAAATGACCCAACAAGAATGCATCTTGGGAGTCATTTATCTTTTATTGTATCTTTATTTATATGAATTTAAAAAGAATGGGGAAGTATGGAGATTGTTTAATATATCTATTATCAGATTGGTACTTTTCTATTCTATCATGTCAGCTGCTTGATGGCATTGGTGCTAAGCAAAAACACATACATATAACATTACAGGGCCCACGCTGTTCTTTGTGAAAGAATATAGAGAAATCGCACAGGTTAACGTAATTCATTAATTTCCTTAATAACATTTACTGGAACAATTTTACACAAACATACATTATAGCAAATATTCTATTCTAGTAGACTTGCCCTTGTGGCAACCCCCCCCCCCCCGCCGCAAACTTTACAACTAAATTGTGGTGGTCAAAAAATGATGCTGAGAATGCTTTAATGACTGAACTGTCTTTTACTTTTCGGGTCATTTTTGAAAAAGGTTAAAAAAAAAAAATTATTTATTAATTTTATTTATTGATTGGTTTCTTACAATAGCTATCTTTGAATGATAATATGTGTATGGATTTTAATGGCACACCTATTAAAAACGATTAATAATTTCCAACTCGATCGGCTTTTTTTTTTTGTTTTTTTTATTACGCCTTTTTGGCTGGGTATTTCAAGATGAATTAATCAATGGATTTGGTATTTGGGCAATTACTTTTGGTTTCTCCGGAAAGAACTACTAGAATTTTCACACTCAGATATCCTTTTTTTTTTCTTTTGTCCGAAGGCTTAACGTAATTCATTACGATTCCCTTCATCAATTTGATGCTACCAAAGTCACCCCGAAAAGTCAAATCTTAGTCCTGCAATGTAGGCCAGAGGGCTATTCCTTTTTCACATCCGCAAGAATTAAAACTTTATCAATTGACCTATGTTATTAAGGAAGCGTAGCGACGGGGGACAATTGTTAAGAGGTAGTAGTAGATCAAATGACTTGTAAGTTAATTCCTTTGATATGCATATTTGAAGAGTTGTGGCAGGCTGAAGTCCAGACACCCTCACACGATACTGTAGCAAACACTGAACTGTGAGCATTGGAATAAAGTGCGTAACACTAAAACAGGCCGGCTGCCGCTAAACAGCATCTTTTCTGTGGTTTATACCATAGAAATTGATGCCATCTCTGTGGATGCCGGCTACCATGTACTAAACGACCTCTTTCTGTGCTTTTTGGCATAGATATATAGGCCTAGAAGGCAGCAGCCACGTAAACAGCATATTTTTGTAGTTTCCATATAAATAGCGCCATTAAGTGGCTGATACGATAGAATAGAAAACTACCATCAGGGTTATATAAATAAAATATTTTGTTGAAAAGTAATAGGACTGAATACTAAATGATTAAGAAAATATTCATATGGTATAAATATATACTTAGTTTTAAGAATGAAGTTTATTAAGTTAACTTTTATAGAAAAGATTATATTAAGTTAAAAAAGATTGTAGTTATAAATGTTATTTTATAAATATATATATAAAATAATATTTAATGTTGAATATAAAATATGTGAATAATGGTCAAAGTTAAATAATCAAGATATAGCAGTAATTTAAAGTTGTTTCTAAATTGATCTTCTATATAGAGTGAAATATTCATTCAAAAAATTGTTTTAATAGAAAAGAAAGTCTTCATGTATTTGATAATTAATGACTGAGTTTAACTATATCATTGCGAGTCTAATTATCAGTGCATTATAATCCTTCTCGTACATTATTTGCTATGTAAACATCATAAAATATTATTGGGGATATATATTATAAAAATTTCCATACTAGCCTCAGTTTTAGAATGAAGTATTTAATGGGATCCTGTTAATATGGTTCAGCACAGAATGTTTAAAATGAATAAATGTGAATATATGTCACATTCTATCCCACATATACTTTTGTGAAACATTTAAAAGAATTGAATTATATAAAAGCTAAATTTATTAAAGAAACCAAGAGATAAGTAAAATTAATGACATTAAAAATAGAGATATATTAAGAGAGATAAATTTTATTCAATTAAAATAAATATGATAGATAGAATTATATGTACTTAATCTAAACTAACATATTAATAAATTGTATATTCTCATTTAATTTGCTTTTGTGTACTTTATTATTTTAAATGTAAACTTGAGATGAACGTGAAATCATCCACAAAATAACCAAGAAATCGATGAGACTAAAAATAAAAATATAATAACTATATTGTGTGGATAACTATTTTTTTCTCTATGGAATCAAGTAGATGAAGATAGTAAATCACTTTTAAAGTCCATACACATATTCCATGTATTGTTTTATGATGATGATTTGCTAAAGATGGTATTCATAGACTATTCATCAAATACTTGCCCGATGATGACTTGTGATTGTTAAAGTATATTAATGAATATATTCACACACATAAGTTTGAATGTGTTTATACACTGTAAAATTTTTAAACATACATTAGCAAATAACTAAAATTTATTTTTTAATAATTATCATTCTCCAAATATTTACATAAAAAAATATTGTGCCATTATTACAAAAAGACATATTATCCTCTTTATTATGTTTATATTGCTATTAAACATCACATGATCACCATTTCTTATGCTTGCACATAACTGTTATTAAAACAGGCAAAACTCTCTGTACAGTAGTGCCACTCAGTGCAGAGTAATCAATGGATGGGGATTTTATGCATACACTTTCTGGCATCCATTGATTTCTCTGTCTGGCACTGAGTGGCACTATTGTATGGAGAGTTTTGCCTGTTTTATATTACTATTATTAATATTAAAATATTTTACCTAATTCATCAGAAAAAAATATATATGATATTGAATAAGCATATTTAAACATTGGAGTCATTCCAGTTCCCAGACTACAAAGTCGAGGGCACCATTTGTCTGTAATTCTTGTTGGAATATGTGTAGTAAAAAGTATATCAGACATTAACCAAGCCTGAAAAAAAAAAATAATAAAACTTAAAACAATAATTTATCTACCCTTTCATCAATTACTACAACAAACAATAATTAACTTGTAATTTAACTGAATATTCATGTAAATATGCATGAGATCTGATAAAAAAAATTCTTCAAATATAGCATTTCAGAGTAATAGCACTTACCTATTAAGTGATACCTTCAGAACTCTTTTACTTAGCATAATTACCGAGTTGAAGTTTTTTTAAATAAATTTATATTTGCAGTTGTAACTGTTTTTTGTTTATAAAAATGTCTGAATTTCACTACCAGAAAGTTTGTGTTATATTGCAAGTCAGCTTCCAAAATTAAAAACTTAGGAAAGTTTTGAAGAAACATTTTTGTAAATGAAATAGCAAATCACCAGACACTATATTTATACTTTTAGTCAATGAAATATAGATGAATAATTAAGTAAGATAGACTATGTGCAGTACTGAACCTTGGTAGACTAATATTACTATTAAGAAATATGAAATGCACATTCCCAATGCATGGAATATTTATAAATAAAGTGTCTGAACAGAGTTTATATGTGTGTGTGTGTAATAAAAGATTTACTTATAATTATAAAACTACTGAATTAGTATTATAATGCACTATACAATATTCAAATTACTATTGTTTTTAAAGAATTATTTATTGATCACAAAACTACTTACATAAAGTTATAGGTTACATTAAATTAGAAAAGATAAAGACTTAGATCTAATAATATAACTTTTCTTTCTTCCAAATTTGGACATTATAGGTAAATAAATAATTTAAAATAGCATAAAGAATTAAAAGATAAAAAAAGCTTAAGACAATTACAAAATATGATGAAAAATAATATTAATCATTAATAAATAAAATAAAAAGATATAATCAAATAAACCAAAGTATATATATATTTACAGGCATATTATTAGTACTTCAATTTTTTTTTTCAAGTTTATTAAGAAACAGAGATTTATTTTCTGATATCAGATTGAAAATAAAGTGTCACTTCAAAAATCAAAAGGATAAAGATTAGAAAGATAATGATTCTAATAAAATAAAATGAAATGATTCTAATAGAAAGAAAAATCTTTGTGAATGTTGTTTATTTGTGATATTAAGGAAGGGGTTGGAAATTTAATTATTGAATAGATTATCATACAATAGATTTGGAAGAAAGGGCAATGAAGTAAAAAATATTCTATTGATCTTCTTCATGATTACAAAAAGAACAAATAACATCAAAATTTGCATTGATCATCTTAGAGAAAAAAGGAATAATGAAAAGGGCTACAGCATTGATTTTAATCAGAAAAAAACAAGTATTTAGTCTCAGTTGCAAAATTTAGACCTGTTTGATGATTATTCATAGGATGGATGAAAAAAACTTTCTGGTCCACGAACATTAATGATCTTATAAGATTCCAAAAATTTTATTTTTGTGTGCATGTGTATGAATAGGAATTGGGATGGTTGGACAAAAGTACATATGATATAATGTAATTAATAAATTATTCTTAATAAGGTGACGATCTAGCAATAGGAATGTCAGGAATGTAGGTTTTATTAATCTATACAATTCATTAATTATTCCCTGCAAGTGGAATTAGGAATTAGGTGAGCCCGTTAAATTTTGAATTTTTTTAGATCAATTTTGATGTGGATGGAAATTGCTTTTTTGTACAGTGAATTGATTTTTGGAAAAATAAGTATATTCTTAAGTGAAAACATGGAATAAAAGATAATTTCTGAAAATTGAATTAATGATTTTACAAATGAAGTTATAAGACTGATTTGAAATGAAGTTTTCTAAGATGCTGTAAAACCGATGTAAAAAAAAAAACAACAATAAAAAATTGTAAGGAAAATGGTACAAGAAGACAAAATTACATTGCTCTCAAGAATATTATACATTGATGTTGTGTTTTTTTTATATATTATTTGTAAGAGCATGCTTTCCAAAAGTAATAAGTTTAGCATGTCAAAGTATTATTGAGTGTTTTTTGGAAAAAAAAAAAGATTGTCAAATCATCCATGAAGATTATATATGTGATGGATTGATTGGGAATAGAAACACAAGTTCAAAGTATTATTTTTTTTTATTTCCAAAGATAGAGAATTAATGTAATAAAAAATTAGCTTAATGGAGAGCTTAAAGAATGAAGTTGTGAGAGATAAATTCGGATTTCATTTTATCATTTAGAGTGATGTGAATTTCCCTATTTAAAAAGTATCAACAGTATTTAGAATGATAATAGAAATATTATATTCATAAAGAATTGTTAGTAATTTAACATATACCCAAATCAAATTCAGAAGCAATATTGAAATTACTAGTGACAAGGACTGACTTCCTGTATTGATGGATCTGGACAATCACAACTTTAAACAAGGTGATTGCATCTTAGATGCATGAACATTTTTTGGAAAACTGAAATTGGGAGATAGTAGAAAGATGGGCTATATTTTGACCTTTTTTTTTTTCATATATTTTGTCCTTTATTACGCATTCTATTTTTTTTATTAAGAGTGAAGACATGAAAATAGGATACAACTTATCAAGTAAAATAGAGAGAATATCTTTCTTCAAAAAGAAATCATGTAAACTAAAACGAGATTATTAATAATGCAAATTAGATAATTGATTAAATTATGGATGATAGGTATGGTGAACCAACCTAGATGTGATAATAAGAACATTGGGGTAACATGGAAACCAGAATATATGTTATTTGGTAAGAAATATAATTTACCTTTTTTGATGAAATTAATTTCTGCAGACTAGATTAATTTAATGATTGACTTTTGTCAGGTGATGTTCTCTTTTTCATGATCAATAGTTTTTTTTCCTTCTTATTTTCAAGTTACCAGAATCTTTCTTTGGAACTATCACAGCATGATTGTTTATTTCATTATTGACTTCTGTTTGTGAATCATTAGAAGATTCAAAGAAATTGTTGATGCTGTTTAATTAATAAAAATAATTAAGACGGTTAAGTATTCTTCAGGGCAAGATTCTATGAGTGTTCTCTGTTGATATTAAGGTAGGTTATTTTGAACTATTCTGTTATCTTGTAATGAATAGAAGTTTTTCTCCTTGATATGCTCTGTGTTCTTTCTTAAGTCCACAAAGAATGCAAACCTATCTGAATAGTCTTGATAAAGCACTGAAAAGATTCTAGGAAACATTACCAAAGGTGAAATCTCAGTTGCATGCAGATTCAGAATTGAGAATGAATCTCATTTTTGGTTAGGATGAGATTGAAAATGACTGCTTTTCATAAAATTATTGATAATTACAGATCATTAATAAACTTTCAATATTTATAACTGTAAAATGTATGCGGCAATTTTTAATTGATCCTGATAGCACAATTGATTAGTTAAAATCAATAACACAATATTTTTGTTAAGAAATGTTTTTTTGGAAAAATATCTTTTAATATGGAAATATAAAATTCAAGAATAATAACTACTGGGTGATGTAGTACTTTGTAGATTATTTTTCATAATTTTTAACAACCAAAGAATTGATAAAATTATTCAAGAAATTTTATAAGTGAAATATTAGTATCTTAATTGATATAATTAATGTTTTGCTTTTGTTAAATTTATAAAATAATTTTAATCATGTAGTTGAATAAGACTCATTGAAATTGCCATTAATTTGAAAATATCTTTTTTGTTAAATTTTTTGTTTAGTCTCATTATTAAGTAATTAAAATCATCTTCATTTTTAAAAATAATATCTGCTATTTTCTCTTATGACAATTTATTGTTAATTACATGTGTATTTGATTCAACAGTAAAAAATTTGGAGCAATTTTTGCCATCCCGAATAAAGCTATAATATGTAAAGATTAATTATCCTCATTACTAATATAAGTAATTTTAATTATATTTTTTGTAAAGAAAATAAAATCAGACAAACTGAAGCATTTTTACCCATTAGTCAACAATAGACTATTATATGTATCAGCACAAGTAAAAATGTTGATTTCTTATTTATAGATAAATCAGAATGTGTGTATTTATTTTTAGCAGATTTAAACAAACAGTATTGGAAAATTATTTCAAACATTGTGATAATGCTTAAAAAAAGTTAATTAAAATACAACTACACTGCCCTCACAAGAGCCTATTGTACGCAAAACATTTCCTGTATAAATTGGTAGATATTTGAATAATTAACTTCTAGTATGTAATATATAGTTTATTGAAAAACTATTTCAAATGTTTCATAGCATAAAAGTGCCCTCTATTATTATCATGTGATTATTCACATGGTAAACAAAAATGAATAAAACAGGCAAAACTCTCCATACAGTAGTGCCACTCAGTGCAAGCCAGAGTAATCAATGGATGTCAGAAGACTTGTGCATAAAATCCCGATCTAGTGCCTACTCATCCAATATCCCCAGACTAGTTTCTGGCTTGTGGCCTTGGTCAATGAGAAGCCTTGATCTGAGAGCACTGCACCTAGATCTTAGGATCTAATGCAACTCTCCAGCAGATCTCTACTTAACTACAAAACTATGAGAATAAAATTGAAAACGCAATATTTTCAATCTAAGCTCATTAGGTTATACAGTCATATAAGTCTAAACTCAGTTCATTACCCATACATTTTGGTGACTTTGATTCTTTAATAACCATAGCACCACTATCCTAGTAGGCAGGATTGGTATTAAACCACTGAACATCTCATGATCACCATTTCTTATGCTTGCTCATAACTGTTATTAAAACAGTCAAAACTCTCCATGCAATAGTGCCACTCAGTGCAAGCCAGATTAATTAATGGATGCCAGAACGCTTGTGCATAAAATCCCTATCTAGTGCCTACTCATTCTCACTGACGAAGGCCACAAGCCAGAAACTAGTGTGGGGATATTGAAATGAATAGGCACTAAGTAGGGATTTAATGCACAAGCTTTCTGGCATTTATTGATTACTCTGGCTTGCTAAGAGTGGCACTACTGTATGGAGAGTTTTGCCTGTTTTAATAACAGTTATGAGCAAGCATAAGAAATGGTTTTCATGTGAGGTTTAGTGGTTTAATAAAAATTAATAAGTTGCTCAACAATATATATTAGCAATGTAGTTAGTTTACTGGTTTTTATATATAAATTTAAAATCATAAAATCTTATAATCTTGGATTTCTCAGCTGTCTGAGAATTCTTAACTGACACAGAAGTCAAGCTTTCTGGAACACAGAGTGAATGAATTTATATGTCTATGAATATTCATTCTTTTTTATATATATACATTTATAATAATAACAAAAAAAACAAACAAATATTATGGCCCTCATATCCTAGTGATTATAAAGAAATTAACCAAAATGGTAAGTTATTAACCTAAGCTGCTATTTGATGATGAACTTTTATTTGGCTGCCTGCAATTGTAAATTACCTTTTGAAAAAAAGATTAATTGAATTGGAATAGTAGCTGTCAAATATTAACTGGGACATTATCAGAATATTACACAATCACCATTTTTTATCCTTGCACAAGCTATTAAAATAATAACTACTTTCTCCATATAGTAGTTAGTGCCAATGCAAGCTATAGTAATCAAAAGAAGCCAAAATGTGCATTTAAATTTCTATCTAGTGCCCTCTCATCCAACATCCTCAGATTAATTTCAATCTTAGTTTAGATGACACTACTATATGAGAGTTGCTAGTATTTTAATAATTGTGCAAGGACCAATCCTAATCAAAGAATGTGGTGACTATGGTTATAAAAAAAAAAAAAAAACTAAAGACAACAAAATGTAGATAGTGAACTGGGTTCAGAGTTGTTTGACTATACAGGCAAATTAGCTTAGATTAAAAACATTGTGTTTTCTGTTTGGTATCATTGCTTTATAGTTGACTAAATTTAATAAAAGGTAGTTGCTGGAGAGATGCATTAGACTCTAAGATCTGGATACAATGATCTCAGATCCAAGCCTCAAATCTCTGCATATAGTAAATGGCATTTAATGCAAGTTAAAGGTTGTGCATTTAAATCACTATTTAGTGCCTATTTATCCAATATCTCCAGGCGTTTAGTGCAAGTTATTAATAGATTCCAGAAAGGTTATGCATTTAAATCACTATTTAGTGCCTATTTATCTAATATATCTTGGATAAATAGGCACTAAATAGTGATTTAAATGCACAATCTTTCTGGAATCTATTGATTACTATAATTTGCACTAAATGCCATTTACTACGTGCAGAGAGTTGCTGCATTATCAGAATTTCTCAAATTAAAAGACAAAAAAAAAATTGATTTGAAAAGTGAATATATATTTTAAGATATAAATATCATAAACATAAGTGAAGAGATTCATTATGAAAAAATGTAGAAAAACATTGTGGAAATTGACTGTAACAAGATTAGTTATTCAAATTAATGAAAGATATCAAATCTAGATTTAATTTTGAATATGAGTATAAAATAAATACTCCTAATCTATAAATAATTCAGAACTATCAAATTTAAATATGTAATGTTGAAAATATAAACTTTATTTATATACTAATTAAACTCAAATATTAAACTACAACTTACAATAAACAAATTAATAATATATACTAAAGCTATAACCTTAAGACTAAGCGCCTAAAATATGACAGTAGGGACCTCTACAAATCTAAACACAAGATTAACGACTTTAAAAGACAAGAGCGGCTACTCTTATCTTCGATCTAATTTCTAAATATATAGGTGAATCTAAAGCATTTTGATTTGAGAGCGTGAAACTATTAACTATTTCACTGATTAAGTCCACAATTTCTATACAAACTAACATACGCGAAATCTTTCGATTTACGAGTCAGTATAAAGTTCTTATAATTAGAAATCTTTTAAAACAATTTAAAGTTGTAATTAATTTATAAAGTGCATAATCATTACATAAGTAATATATATTAAGGCTATAACCTTAAGACTATGCGCCTAAAATGTGACAGTAGGGACCTCTACAAATCTAAACACAAGATTAATGACTTTAAAAGACAAGAACAGCCACTCTTATCTTCGACCTAATTTCAAAATATATAGGTGAATCTAAAGTATTTTGATTTGAGAGCGTGAAGCTATTAATTAACTACTTTAATGTTAAGTCCACAATTTCTATACAAACTAACATATGTGAAATCTTTCAATTTACAACAAGTCAGTATGAAGTTCTTATAATTAGAAATCTTCTAAAACAATTTAATGAATATGCGCCTTGTAAATTATTAATTACAACTTTAAATTGTTTTAAAAGATTTCTAATTATAAGAATTTCATACTGACTCGTAAATCGAAAGATTTTGTGTATGTTAGTTTGTATAGAAATTGTGGACTTAATCAGTCAAGTAGTTAATAGCTTCAAGCTCTCAAATCAAAATGCTTTAGATTCACCTATATATTTAGAAATTAAGTCAAATATAAGAGTGACCACTTGTCTTTTAAAGTCATTAATCTTGTGTTTAGATTTGTAGAAGTCCCTACTGTCGCATTTTAGGCGCATAGTCTTATGGTTATAGCCTTAATATATATTACTTACGTAATGAGTATATGCTTTATAAATTACTAATTACAACTTTAAATTGTTTTAAAAGATTTCTAATTATAAGAACTTCATACTGATTCACTGTAAATCGAAAGATTTCGCGTATGTTAGTTTGTATAGAAATTGTGGACTTAATCAGTGAAGTAATTAATAGTTTCACGCTCTCAAATCAAAATGCTTTAGATTCACCTATATATTTAGAAATTAGGTCGAAGATAAGAGTGGCCGTTCTTGTCTTTTAAAGTCATTAATCTTGTGTTTAGATTTGTAGAGGTCCCTACTATCGCATTTTAGGCGCATAGCCTTAAGGTTTTAGCCTTAATATATATTATATAATAAGTATGCGCTTTATAAATTATTAATAACAAATTAATAATTTATAAATAATATTTATTCTTAATAGTCTTAAGAAATTAATTATATTTGAGGATTATGGCTTTTTATTAATCTATATATAATCATTATAACCTGTAAAATATAGTTTAAATTATTAGAGTGTCTAATTTTCTAAGTTTTAATATTTCATGTGATGCCCAATATGTTATGTATCTTTAAGTTCGCACCTTGTTGACGAAACAAATCTTTTCATTTTCTGATAAAAATTTCTTCATTTATCTTTCTCCCATTTTTTTTATTTCTTTCTCATGTTTAACGTTTATATTGGTAAAATCAAAGATTAAATTTGTTGATTGATCATTTTATTTAACTTCACTCTCTCATATAAATGTTTATACACACATATTTATATTCAAACATATTATTGAAATATTTGAATCAAAATAAAAAAGCATTAGAACTATAATAAATAAATTTAAAAACCTTTTTTTTAATATACATTACTTATGTTAAATTTGAAATTTCATTCATAATTGATTAAGATTATTTATTACATTCATAAATAGAGTAATATAGTAAAGTGTAATACCTTATCTTTAAACAATGGAGGTATTCGAGTATTAAGTTCTTTTGCAGCACACTGTAATCCAAATAAATGTCCTTCCCAACTATAACCATTCATAGAATCTAATCTTAAACTATTCTGATAATGAATGCTTTCCTGTAAGCGTGATAATTTAATATTACGCTGGATTAATGGATCATCCATTATTTGTAACCATTCAACAGTAGCCATTGAAAGTGGCCTGATAACATCTCTATAACCTTTAACAAACAATCTGAAAATTAAAATAATACTTTTGATAATCACAATAATAATAAAATATATACTAACCATAATTATTGAAACAATAAATAAATAATTAAATGATTTATTGATCGAGAGTTTATAAAAAGTTTGAGCAATGAAAATGACAACCTCCATAGTCTTTGAGCTCCAGAACCTGCCATTTTACCATTGCAATAAATCACGAATGGGGAATTTTCTGCCCTGGGGCCATTTCTGATCCTTGAAACTTTCAATTGGGTCCTTGGATATTTTCAAAAATGAATATAAAATTTCCTTGTATAAAACTTCTATTTAAACACGTGTGTCGTTCAAATATTAAATTAAGAGTTAAACAGAAAAAAATATTTATTTTTTCAATTACATCCAATCTTTATAATAGTTCTAGTTCATTCTATCAGAGATGCAATATTTCAATAAATTAACAATATTGTGTGGTATATCTGACTACAGATTTAATCTACAATGCTGGAAGCATTTTGTTTGCTTTTATAATTATCTTTGCAGACTAATTTATATTCAAAAAATAAAATTAGAATTTTACTTTGTTTTAATATTATTATTTTGCATTTATTTTATTTCTTTATTACAATGGCTACACCGGGTAAGAAAATAAAATTGTCACAGAAAATAGTGTATTTCAATAAAAATGGATCAATATATTTTTTTTTAATAGAAAGAGTAAATCAATATGTCTAATGTGTCTAGAAATTATTTCAATAAATAAATAACACTATTTATTAAATATTCTGACTACAACAAAATTGGTGGGAAATAAATAAATATTAAAATAGAAAACTTGATCATCAAGTGATCATAAAAAGTCCAAACAAGTCAGAAAATTCTGTGAAGCAAATTATTTTTTTAAAAACAAAATATCATTAGAAATAGTTGTAATAAATTAAATAATTACATTTCAAATTCAATATCATAAAAAATGAAAGTCATTGAAACAATTTCCCCCTGAAACATCAGTAAATCATTTCAAATAATAAAATTATGTGGAAGTTGGATGATTAAAACTAATATAATGCTAGTTATATGAGACTTCTAATGTAAAACTTATCAGCAAATAACAAAAAAGATCTGAATTTCTGGTATTTATAGTAGTAAATTTCTTAAAATCCATTAATAGATTTCTTACTATAAGATCTTTCCATTGACTTGTTGTAAATCGTAAGATTTCGCGAGTATTAATGTGTAATAAGAATTGTGGACTTAATTTATGAAGTATTGAATAGCTTCACACTCTTAGATCTAACCACTTCAGCTTCACCTATTCATATATAAAAGTAGGTTGAAGTAAAGAAGGTTTCCCTCTTTTCTTCTGAGCGTAAGCTTGTGGCTAAGACCTGTAGAGGTCCCTTACCTTCGAATTTTTCAGACGCTTATTCATAAGGTTACAGCCTTAGTAAATATTAAAATCCATTAAGTAACTCTATTCATAAATCCTGCTTAAAATCAAAATAGTATTGAATGTATATATTGGATCACGAAGTAAAAACAGTTTAAGATTCCCAAATGGCTAATAAAAAATATAATCAACTAATAATAAATAAAATAAATGATCCAAAAATAATCAGTAAAGACTGGAAAATGTTTTCTTAAAGACATTCAAAATATTTAGCTGTCATCCATTTTTATTATGACCTGACTAAATCATTTCTGAACAAGGTAGCATATAAAATTTCACTACTATTCAATCTGGTTAGAAATTACTATCTGAAATCCATTAATTACTCATACTTACACTAGATGACTTTAGAGTAAATTGGTAGAATGGAATAGTATAATTAAGATTGTAATAAACAATAGCAAATTATCACTAACAATAATCAAGTTGTAGTTATTCTTCTAGCTTTTGGGGAGAAATCATTTACATAGATATCTAATTTAATAATGATTATTAATACGAAAGATAATCAAAAAGTTTAAAAAAAAAAAAAGATAAAAACTTAAGATTTTTTATGGTATAACAATATAAATAATAACAGAATTTATTAAAATTATTAAATAGCAATTTCAAGGATAAATTTTAAATGTTATAGATAATAAAATATTAAAAAACAGAAATTATTTATTAATTTCAAAAATTAAAACAAAATGGCATTTATGTAGTTTGCCTGACAGAAACTTGCCATTCAGTTTTTTTTTTTTTTAAAAAAAAAAACCCATTTTCAAGGGCTTACAACACATGGTATAAACAATATGGCTGACTCTACGTTATTGTGTCAATAATTATGTTTTTTTTTTTTTACTTCTTAAAATGATAAAGAAGCATAGAAGTCCAAAGAGTTTGTAATTCAAAATTTTTTTAATGTAAATACAATATAAATTTTTTTTAAAAAAAAAACAGCATTTATTAGATTATAACAAACGGGCAGGCAGACATCACTTTTTGGGCATGTATTATTCCATAATTTTGAAAATATTCCATTGCATCTTGTTCTGTCAATGAAATATTCCAAATTTTAGTATTTCCGAAAATAATACAGTAAAGAATGAATGTTAAAAAAATCATGTGTAAAACAATATAATTTTAGTCACAAGTTATCTGTTAGCCTCATGTTAAGTGTTTACCGAGTATTAACATTTTGATGTTATCTTGTGAATGGAATTTATGGCAGGGTTAATCTCAAATTTTTTAATAAATTCTATTCACAATTCTAAATTGTATGTTAATTTTTAAAAAATTCAAAAACATTTTTTAATAAATTCCATTTTGAACATAACTTTCAAACGTTAATACATGGTCAAAACTTAAAACTTGGCACTAAAATTGTCATTTTTTTTACATTCCCTTCTTTTGCTCAATCAGTTTTTTAAATATGATTAAAATTTGGAATCTGACATTGATAGAACAGGATGCAGTGGAATATTTACACAGTTTGCCTGCCGTGATTATAATTATCATATTTTTTTTTAAACATTATTTTACATGTGATTCCTTTACTGTATCATTTTTAGAAATATGATTAAAATAGTTCATTGACAGAACAAGATGCAATGGAATATTTTCAAAATTACAAGATAGTGCCACCTAAAAAGTATGAAATGAGCATGAAATTACACTTTGTGTGTGAATGGAGATGCAATGTTGCACATGTTCTAAGCGCCTATCTTTGGAAAGAAACATGATTATAAGGCTCCAAAACATCATTTGTGACTGCACTAACATTAGTTTACAATTGCTGTAGTGAATTTACATTTAAAAAAATGTTAATTACAACCCTTTGGATTTTTTTGTGTTTCAGTGAAATATTTTTAAAATTACGGGATAGTTCACACCTGAAAAGTGATGTCTGTCTTGCCCATTTGTTAAAATCTACTAAATGCTGTTTATTTTTTTTAATTTTATTTACTGTATTTACATTAAAAAAATTTTTAATTACAAACGTTTGGATTTTTTGTGTTTCTTTATCATTTTAAAAAATAAAAAAAAGACAATTATTGGATACAATAACTTAGAGTCAGCCATATTGTTTATACCATGTGTTTTAAGCCCCTGAAAATGGATTATTTAAAATAAAAAAAATACAGATGGCAAGCTTCCAGCAGATAAACTATATAAGTGTTAAAAAAAACAAAACATCCAAATAGAATAAATAGTGCTAAGGAACATGATACAATAAGATTGTCATCATCATCATTTTCAATCAATTGATCCACTGCAGGATAAAGGCCTTTTCAAGTTTAATCTAGCTTGTTTGATTCATAGTCTCTCCACATTCTCTAACAAACTTTCTTATTTCACCCATATCTCACATGTGAGCCCTTTCTGTGAATTTAATTTAAAACTTCAATTTTCCATCTATTATCATCTTTGCTAGCAATATATCCAGCCCAATGTCATTTTAGTCCCTTAATTCTTTCAATAATGTTACTCCCAATCTTCACTTTGCTGAATGGTCTACAAATCATCGCTCTTTTATTAAGTGTCCAAGTCTCAGATCCATAAATAAGAAATGGTAAACACATCTATAAAAATGATACTTTTCAAATCCATAGACATATTTTATTTCAACCAAAATCATCCCATCCAAATTTAATTCTATGATTAACATCACCCATAATATAATCTAACCAAGTTGTTTGAAATTGTTACATGGTTATCATTCATTATTTTCTTTTAAAATCCATTAAACATTACTTTAATGTTTTTAGTATTTATCTTTAGCTCTATTTTTTTTATTTTCATCTTGTAACTCTTGCAACATTTCCTAAAGTTCTAAGGCATTATTTAAAACAGTCACATTATTTGCAAAATTTATGGTTTGTGAATAAAATTTCCTTTGAAAGATAATCTCCATTTATTGTTACTCTCTTAGCTTCCCATTTTAATCCATAAAATACTTCTTGTAAAACTGCTGACAGACATACGGAATCCCCATCTTGTATCCTTTATCAATGTTTATCTTCTTAATTATTATATAATTTAATCACTGCTGTTGCATTTTGATATTCTTATGAATATGACTAGGATTTATATCTTAATGATCCCAAGCTTTAATAACTGTGATCATGCTTATAAAATGAAATACCTTTTCATAATCTACAAATCAAAAAAAAAAAAAGGCAACTTATAAACATCGATTCTTTCTATAACTTCCCTCTGAGATTGTGCTAAAATACTTCAAAATTCACTACAAATGAATTGTTATTATCTTGGTGAAGGTTTTATATAGAACTGATAAAAGATAATTTCTAATATCTTTTTTATCAATTTTCTTGAGTATCAATATTACTATTGCATTCTTCCAATCATCTGGTGTATCTTATCATTTACAAATTTGATAAAATGTTTTGCTTATAGAGAAAAGAACTTCTGGGAAGTAGGTTTTTCTTTGGCTGATTATCAATGGGACATCCATGTCTTTCTTCAGCAAATAGTATCAGTAATTGATGTATCTTAAGAATATGTCTGCCTATTTGTTATTTTTAATTACTTTTAATAATTTAGTTAGTCTTTTTAGCAATTCTGCTGTCCTTTTATTCTTATTTCTATATTTAGATTATTAGTTAGCTTAATTATAGTCTAAATATTTTAAATCACTAATTTATTTAGTTTTTTTCATATTAAGTATTGTTAATTTTATTGTGTGACATAAATTTTCATTTCTCATATATATTGAAGCAGATGATCTGATGCTCAGATCCTGCTTCACAGCCCACATCCAATCTCCTACCACCTAACCGTATTCAAACTCGTCCTTACGCACGTACACACATAACTAATAATATATTTCTTTACCCAATAGTATAAAATAATGTAAACGTATGTGTCTTAATTTAATATTTAATCTAATAATAATATTCTCATGTGTATGCGGGCGTAAATAATAAATATATATGTATATTTTAGCGTAGGAGATTGTGATTGAATTAATAGTATATTATATATATAAGATATTATATATGATACTTATTATATTTTTCATATATAAGTTTGTAGCCAGAAATGATGCAATCTTGTTAGTAAGTCTCTCGAAAAACAATAACCCGAAAGACCCTTTAGATTAAAATAGAAGATTACAAATCAGTAATAATAGAAGAAACCCATTAGTGGAAATTGTCCACATTAGCTTGTTTTAAAATCACAAGATGTATTTTAAAACAATCGTTCGAGAAACTGATAACAAACTTGCATTGTTTCAAACATCTTACCAGATAAGAGTATCCGGCTAAACGATTCCAAATGAAATCTAAGTGCTTAAACCGCCTCAGGTCCAGCAGTAGTTGCCTAGTTACAAATTCAAATTAAAAGTATAAATACTGCTGGATTTGAATCCACGAGGGGAGATCATTAAATAGCCATGCTGGTGAACATAATCTACGCCCGATGTAATTTTCACGCAATGTGTTGTGAATAGTAAATTTCGCCTTGTCCCTCCGTTCTAACATGCTGATCCCATGAACGAAGCTTCCGTACTCCGTGCTACTGAACTTTACATATGTCTTCCCAATGAAATGAAGTGCTATCACAAATCATCCCGCTACCCTAGATCTAGTGACAATACCGATGGACTGATTCCTAGTGAAATGCTTTTCTCAATCATCAAGGTAAAGAACTCAGACCGCTTATAATTCCTAAAATCCTGCCTTCTATGTAATGTGTAGATTTTAAACTATATCTTTTAAATGTCTTCAAATATATATATATAACTCTATATAACTAATCTATGCTAAGCCTCTTATAAAATGTTTTTCTTTTATTTTATTTAAAAGCGGCCAATAATTTTTTATTAACATTTTTACGTATTTATATTTTAAAGTTAATGCCAATAATATTCTAAAATCGCCAGCATATAACTTATTTTGTTTCCCCCACCCATCATTTACTGGGTAAATAATTTATAATTGATAAAAACAAGTCTTATTCGGCTTGCCCAGATGCTCGCGGTTTTAGAGAAATAAATTAATTATATTTTCATGTTTACTGTTGAAAAACAGATTTGACATCTGTTTTTCCCATTCTCCTTCCTGAATAATGCGCTATCTTTTATCTTTCAACTATATTATATATGTAAATTTCATCTTAGCTATTACAACCACCCTTTTTATTTTGCAATCAATTAATGTATTTCCACAAGGGCATAAATCAACCAAAATTGAGGTTTAATGTGTAAAACGTAATGAATAATATTAAGTAATATAATGTAAAGGGGGGAGGGGGACCTTAATCTTTTATTCTATGTTTATATGTATAATTATTATCCCTGTTTGCTTAAAGTGAAGCCATGTCATTACGCTGAATAGTTCATCATTCGTGGGCAATAAATATGTCCCAATAATCTTTAATTTCAGAAGTATATTTATGTTATGAATAAACGTTTAGTGCATAAAGGCCATTCAATTTTATATATATGTTCGTGCTTCTTTATTACATGGAGGCAACCACAAAGTCGGACCCCATCGTTGTCTCAATGTCCTTGAACCAGGCTGTAAAACCACCCTGGGGACATCCTTGGTTCGTAATGCTTTATACGGGGATCGCTCTGGAAAAACCAGCCCGATACTGACATAGCCGACCACTCCTCGTCATCCACGATTCGCCTGTACCTCATTCCAGGGAATCTGGACTCTTTTCGTTCGTAAAACCGACCCTGCCAAAGTTTGCAGAAGCGGTCACTTCTTAGAATTCATGAAGCACACTCCAGGATCCATAAAAAGGACCGATAATAAGCCACCATGCACGCACCGCTTTTCCCTTATCTTATCATTCGCCCAGAAGTATTCATAAGCCGTAATGAAATGATTTATTTAAACAAACATATGTCCCTTATTTTAATATAAGTATTAATCCGATAAATTTAGTATCGTTTGTGTAAATTGTTCATAACCCATCCCGCGCATTAATTATCTAAAATTCCCAGTTAACCGTCATATTAAATGTAATCAAATATTATCTGTGTTAAAATTATTGTTTGAAGTAATCAAATGCTCTTTTTGTTTCTGGGGGTGTGATAGCGTTCTAATAATCTATTCTAATAGCGCTAATTTACTCAAACACATACATATATTATTGGCATAGCAGCTATTATCATGTTATTGTATAAAATGATTCAAATAAATATCTATAATAATCCTGAGGCTCATGTCGGCTAAATGACCCGACATAATTATTATTAATAAATCGTAAATATATATATACATCAAACTCGAATCAGTGCTTTCTTTAGTTAAGATAAATATTAAGTTATTTCTTAAGCTTAAATATGACTAGATGATCTCCGCTCTGCACATAATTAACATGCTCGTTATTAAGTTATTCTATTGTGAGTTAGCCTTGAGTCTTTTGTGTCTCCGATGATCGATGCCGGCGGATGAGAAGTGGATTAATCGATGTCATCGGGATTGTTGCTCATAATGTTATAGATCTGGTGAATAGGCAAATAGGGCAGAATTCATGAGGGCTCCTGATCTGTGTATCTTGCGCACGATTGGATTCGAGGTATTTTTGCCTAGATGCTAGATCTTGTTACGTGATCATACAAATCCGACCGGCACAATATATTATTAGAAAAATTAATTTACATCTTGTTCACTACATAAATTTAAACTTGCAAATAATTTATTTCTGAAAACTTTCACTATTTTCTTAAAAATTATTAACTAAATTGTAAATTGCATTACATTATATCAATTTTCAATTATACAATAAGTGATTTGGTATTTTATTAACAAACAGACTAAATAATACCATTTGAAAGTGAAACATAATAGTAGTTAATGGCTTTATTAAATTGTTTAAATAAAGCTAAAGTTATTTTTTAATATAAAACATTTTATTTAGTTTTGTTATTGTAAATTCAAACTTGAAAGATAGTATGTTCAATATCTGATTTGAAATGATACTAACATTATGAGAAACTGTTATTCAATAACATTTTGGATTATAAAAAAAAAAGACTCATTTTTTAATAAACACTGTCTGCAACCAACTGCTTGCTTGCAAGGTAGCTGCGCTGAACTCCCAGCTAACAACGCTTGACTATAAACACTTTTAGACTACTTATTGTAAATTTGAGGATAAATCAATATGAAATAAAATACTTTGTCATTTTCTCTTATAGAAAAAAATATATAATTTTTAAATGAAGTAAAAAAAAACTGCTCTGATTTATACTAAGATCAAAAGTAATACTAATATGTTTATAAATTAAAACTTCTGTGTGTCAATGAATGTTTTAAATATTTTATTTAAATGTTTATGATGCATCAAGAAATTGCGAACAATACAAAAAAAAAAAATAGAAGTAGCAAGGAATAATATAACTACTAGAATCTATCTGCCAGAGATAATGACAATAAATTATATACCAGATTTAATATTAAAAAACTACCAAGATTGTAAATTATTATCAACAAAAACTTAAAAACATTCAATTCAAGGAACATATAATACCAAAAACTTAAATTACAAATTTTTGTAATTAGTTTGTATATATTTAAGACATTTTTATTTACAAAGTATTAAAATTACAATATAAATGTCAGTTTTATCAAAAAATTGTGTGAAGGAATCTATACAATAAAAAAACTAATCAAAACTATATCTAGAAATTCAACTTGAAATCAATTCTACATTAACTCATTCATGAACTTGGCATACAACAAATTTAAGATTACTGCTAAATAAATATAATTTAGACCGTATCAGAAACAGATTTAATAAACATTCTAAAGGAAATTAACTGATTAATAACAAAAAAGATGCTAGTCTGTTGAACTCTCACCTCTGAAGTTACTTATTCAGTTTTATTAAATAAAAAAATGAGGACTGAAAATAATCTAAATGAAAGAAAGTATTAAAAAAATTATTCTGTTTGTGCCAGGTTTAATGAAAGATCCAAATATTCTACAAATCAGACTATAAAGCCTAGATTATATTTTACAAACACTATAAATGATACATCTGTTTAATCTCGAAATAATAAAGATTATGCATGGAAAACAGACTTAAATATTATTAAAAAAGCATGTCATTACAGATCACTATAATTTCAGAATTAATAGCCATGGAAGGCCTTCAATCAGCTGCAGTTTCAGAGTTGCAATAATAAAATGCTACATGTAAATCATGCACTAGTTGGAGCTAATCATTACCATTGTTAATTAATATTAGTGATTTGTCAATACTTCATTCCACTAAAGTGAAAATTCATTAGTGCTGAAGATGGCTTCATCATGAACTGTCAAAGCTTAAGATATCTTCATGATCAATTAAATAATAAATTATATTTGAACATTATAATATTTTAAATACTTATTAAAACTTATTTTTAGTTTATCATCATTCCAATCAGTAAAATTGAAGAAAAAAAAACATTCATTACCAAAGAACACACACACAAAAACAATTTATAAAAACAAATTAATAATACTTTGCCATATATTACAATAATGAGAACATGAGAATACATAGGTTGTCTTCTTTAAATAATAGCACCTTCCAAAATAATGTAAATATTATCCTCATAAAAATGCAAAGGATCAACCTCTTTATATGATCTGAGAAAAGAAAGTACACTAGGGCAGAATCCTGAGCTAGTTTTTTCTAGTTGAAATGTTTAAATATTTTATTAACATTCAGTAAATTAACATTTTTAATTCACATAGTTAATTAGTAAATACAACTACTCAATGAATAAAAACAGGTATTAATTGAATCAAAATAATTTGGGTCTAATTTAAAAGCACATGATTGAAAAATTCTGAAAACTTAAGTATATATTACATTACAAGATACATATTGAGAGTTTTGCCTGTTTTAAGTATATATTATAGCAGATTTACCAAATATAAAGAAACAAATTGATAATTGTAATATTATGAATATAATCTTTTTTCAATAGACCCTAACAAAAATCTTGTCAATATTTTCAATTGGGATCAAAATGTTTATTAAAATTAAAATCAACTGAATACTCGTATTCATAACTTGAACTGCATTCACTGCTAATACTTTCAGAAATGTTTTAGAAATGTCTAAAAAAAAAAAAGTCAATACATTTATTTTATTTTCTGCCAATATTATACTACCATATAAATGTCTAATTTCACTTAAGAAGTATTGATATAATTGCAAATAGATTACTAGAATAGAATAATTATATTTCCTACATCCTGAATAAATATAATTGGTGAAATGAAATAGTATTACATCTACCTAAAGATAATTGCATAATACAATTACATAAGGAACAATTTAGTCATTTTTAACAATTAAGTATATCTAATAAAAATGTTTTATAATAATTTAGATAATCCAGCACTGGAGTATTAAATCGTTACTCTTTCAAGTATATATACTGTATATTTTTAGAGACCTATAAAATGAATATTTGAACTACTTGTATAAAACTTAACAGTAATGCAAAAACATAATATACATCATAATAATAATAATAAAGGTATATGTAATATAAAAAAGAACTAACAAAATTATTATTAATCCAGAAGGCATAAAACAAACATTTGACTATATAGTGATAATTAAACCTATTATCATATGTTATCTTGTAGCCAAGCATAGATCCTATATTTATGCATTTTTTGATTTTCTAAATTTTATTTTTGGAAAACAAACAACATATAATTTAAATCATGAAATAATACTTTATCAAAATTTTAAGGTACATGTATTCACCAAGTTTTACCAAGTGTTTAAAAAGCTGAGTTAATGATATATAATTAAAAAGCTGGATTTATTTGAGGAATCATTATGATATAACTGTTAACAGTGGATAAAGTAAATAATTAAAGTTATTCAATCAGTAAAAAGTTTATATTTAAATACTGATGTTTAGTCACATTTGTTATCTTTCCACATCGAACAAATAAACTCATTATATTACCAAATTCATCACTTCCTTTATTTTGCTGTAATATCTTATATCAATGCAATTGATCCACTCTTCTTTGACCGTAAAATTGGGTGTAAAATGTTTTTTTATTTAAGTGTTCAAATTAGAATGGATAAATTTCATGCAAACTCATTATATTTGAATGTAATATTCAAAAGTAAATATAATATTTTAATATAAAAATGCTTGACATTAATATAATAAAACTGAAAGTAAAAGATGTTATAAATCACAAATAAATGTTTATGTGTAAATCTGTAATTGGTACATTATTTATTGTTTTGTTAATAACACATTTCATTTTTGTACAAGTCTTTCATCAATTTTAGTTATTATTTAAAATGAGCTTATTATTAAATAAAAAAATAAGGCATGTGTGAATATTGAAAGCTTTATGGCTGGCTAGTAATAAAAAGAAACATCACGTTAAAGATATATATATTAATAGGAATGTATGTACTGATAATTGTCCTATATATATAATTTATGTAGATAAAATGACAATATGAAATAAGTAGTTGGTAATTAATAATCTAAATCAATATATTTATTTTGATGACAACTAAACATAGGCTTGGATATATTTTATATCAACTGGTTCATGAATTATTGGTAAATAGCTAAAATCACATGTGAAAAAATATCATGGTTCAATTGATAGTGAATAATAAAGTTTACTGATATCATATGATTTTGAATAACTTTAACAGATAGGAAAGAACATTTAGATTTGTTACCATTTAATATTGACTATTTACTGAAGTAAATAGTTTAAAAGAAAAAGTACAAAAAGCCTTAAAAAGATATTATTACCAATATCATCAAATATAATAGACCCACAAAATAATAGATCAGTTTAAGATGAGTATAAAGCTACAATAACAATAATAAAAAAATTCATTATTGCTGATTTATAATAAAATTAACAAGTAGCCTAATAATAAACAATTTATCTAAAAGATATGATATTCAACACAATATTATATTTGATTTCTTTCTGATTTTCTCAGTAAATTTATCTGATTATTTAAAACTCATATGATTAATTTCAATATAAACATCAGTCTTTGATTATGCTTAGAATAATTAAAAAATATTTACCTAGATGATAAGTTTTCACAAGCTTTTGGAATCTCATTCCTTAATCGATAATATGCAAGTAAAATTGCCATCTATAATAAAATTAAATAATAAAATATTAAATATATATAACTATTTTAAATGCTATTTGATTTATTAATTATATGTTTTAAGATAAAATGCATTTTTTATATATTTTTTTTTTACACACACATGCAGTTTTATCCGTTATTATTAATAATAACTAAAGATATACAAATATTTAAAAATCTAATTTTTGAGATTTTTATCTGAGTCAAGATCAAAATGAATGCTAGTGAAGACATTTCATGAACAGCAAGAAAATGCATTCAGTAACTAAAAATGTGGCTTGAAAAATTCCTGTCAGTAATGTAATGTTGAAATCTAAAAATATAAATACATTTGATCAAAACTTTTAACATGTGGCAATGGTACTACAACATTATATTAGTTTTAATAGTTTATTTATTCATTTATTACAAAATATTTTTGTACTTAATAATTTTTAGTTTGTTTTGCTATATATTTATAAAGATAAATCTAAAAGAGTGAATTTGTGATTTATTAACTTCAAAGTTTATTCATCAATAAATTTTATATAAATTTATTTCCTATCAAAGGATATAGAGATGAAAAAAAAAAAAAACCTTAAATTTATAGTTTTCTAATTTGACTTTTCACTAAATGCATTTTGTAATTACAAAAAAAAATCATTAAATTAAAAACGAATTGGAATTAAGTCATTAGTTATTTGATATCCTAATATTCTAATTATACATTATTGAGCATATATTTTATCAAAGTTTCAGCAGAATAAAATAAAAATTGCTTTCTATAAACCAGTGAAATATTTGCTAATCAATTTAAGCTTCCAATAAAAAAATATCAAATTTTTGTTGTTCAGGAAACCATATGATTTTCAAATAAGTGACACATAAAGCTTCAATCCAGGACTTTAACTGACAGGATAAAAATAATTGAATGATTATTTAGAGGGAAAGTTATGTGATATTTAATCACCAGACATGATAGGTTAAGTTTTGATTCAGAAACTTCCATCTAAAATCCATCAATTTGTCATTGTACTAAACCAGTAAAATGGTGGCTTTTCATTTCCAATAAAATCTAATTTTCTTTTAATATATATATATTTCCTCCTAAAAGTTGCAAAGGATCAACTTTCTATTTCACAAATTAATTAAAATTAGTAAAAGTATCCAGAAAAGATTCTCTTCAGCACTTAAATCTAAAATAATTTTTTATGACAATGAATAGGTTATCTTCATAAAAAGACAATTGAATATAATGCGTAAATACTCTGTAATTTGTGCATATACTGTACAAATTTCAAATAATTAAAAAATATGTAATTGAAACAAATTTACAACAGAAAGATTCCATTCAGTTACTTAATAATTTTTAGATGAATATGGAATTCCTTTCATCTTGTTCATAATAGAATTATTAAGATCTTGGCATCCAGACTGGGATTGCAAGATAATTATATTGGAATTCTTACATTATGTCTGATCTTATATTTTTATTATTATTTGCATTATTTTCAAAAACTAATTTGGCTAATTATTTGATATCCTAGAATTTAATTACATATTATTGAGCATACATTTTATTTTAAGCATTCCATGATAATTGCAGAGAAAAGCAAAATTTTGTTGACAAGTGAATATTTTTCTAAGAATTATAAAATTAAATATGGTTTCAGTCTCCCATCCATAATTCTATTTTAATTTTCTATTATACTTATGTAAGACAAAATTCTTAAAAAAAATTGACTAGAATCACAGAAAGAATATACGGAATAATATTCCAGAAAAATGCTAATATATTACTTAATTGTACAAATAAGCCAAGTATATCTTGAAAGCAAATATTGATTAATTTCTAAAAACTGATAAGCTACACTAAATAATGTTAAAAGAGTGCCAAGCAATGGCAAAATTATCCCCAATAATGATCAATATTATTGTTTGACCACACTATTCTATTGTAGATTCAACAATTTTATGAACTATTAAAAAATAGCAGTCAGTTTATCAGACATGAAAAAATAAAAAAATGATTATTATTTTTCAAGGTGACATGAATGCTGAAGTTGGTCATAGATAAGATGATGGAGTAACTGGTAACCATAGATTGAGGTTAGTAATAGAGCTGTCAAAATTTGTTGGATTTCTGTTGTTCAAATAAGTTACTCATTACAAATACAAACTTTCCACAACAGAAAAGAAGATATATATGAATATTGCCTAATAATTTTACTAAAACCCAAACTTACTATATCATAATAGAAAGGAAATGGAGAAAGAGTATCAAAAAAATGTAAACATATCCATGAACTATAAAGATAAAATTATGTATTATCAGAAAGAGAAATGTTAAAAGATTGAATATAGATTACATAATTGGTAATAAATTAACAAGTTTGCAAATATAATTTATTTGAATGTCTGACTGAAAATGGTGATGTGGAAGAACAATAGCTACAACTAAAAATCAACATATTGGAGGATACATGAAAGATTGTACAAGAGGAAAGAAAAACAAGGATAGTTGGTTGATTAACAAGAAGAAACAATGGAAATGATTGATGAAAAAAAGAAGAGTTAAGAATTGTGATCCTGTAAATTATGTAGAGTTGAAATAAAAGGTACATAAGAGAGAGGGGAAAGATAAACAACTTATTTAAGGCTTAAAAAGGAAACTGCTAAGACTAAGAAGTGTTTCATATTGTGAAAAAACTTACAGGAAGTTTATACCAAGATTGGTTATAATAAAATATAAAGCTGGTGGACTACTGACAGATTCAGAAAAGGTAGTCGATGAAGTTTTGTAAAGACATGTACAAAAGTGATGCAATAGTATTTAACATACTAATGCAAAATGTGAACCACTGCCATTAAAAAGTAAAGCAGTAAAAGCAATATGAAGAACTAATGGAATATCATTGGACCAGATAAAGAAGCAGTAGAGATTATGCTTTTGAAATAAAGTGTTACAAAAGAATGCTTGCCATATCTTGGACAGCTAAAAAAATTAATGAATGGATTTTGGAGAAGATAGCTATAAAAATACAACTGTTGGAGATGATAAAATGATGAAAATTACAATATTTTGGATATGTGGCAAAGTAGAAATAACACTTGAAAAGAATGTCATGTTTAGTATGGTGAATGGTTCATGAAGTAGAGGGTGAACACAATTGTTATGGATGGATATCATTAGAAAAAAACGGGATTGACAATTTTGGAGGTATACAGAAAAGCAGTGAAGAGAATGCTCTGGATGTGCTTCATCTGCACTGCTGACTATTGTCGAATCGAGGGATCAGATAGATAATGATTAATAGTATTTTAACAATTTCTTTCAATATGAATGAAAAATATCAGCTGTCATTGTTCAATTCTTTATATTTTTAATGAAAGCAGTTCTCTACTCCAGTACCATTTGTTTTAAGCTTGAATAAACAATAATTACCTGAAGTTTTAATTTAATGCATTTAAATCCTCATCCCAAGATATTTTTGGTTTTTGCTTTTATCAAGGAATTTCAGGATTCAATCTACAAATAATATAGTTATGCATTCAGCAATATCCTCAATTCCATTTTATTATTCAAACTAAAAATTGGATTTGAATTTCAAATTCTCAGCTTGAATGGTGATAATGACTGATGCATAAATGCATTATTTCCAGTTTTGAATACAGTTTCACTGCTAAAAGCAAAAGCTAGTAATTAGTCGGTGGATAGAGATTTAAATGCACTAAGATCTGATAATCACTGATTACTCAAAGCTCATAGTAAACAACAATGCAAAGCTGTTCGTGTTTTACCATATATATATGTGGGAAATTAAATGCTTTGTTGTTATTATGCTTTAAACAATATCATTTCTCTTTTTATTATTATTATTATTAATCTAAAAATGGAATTATGAAAAAATTAGTTCCCATGATTCTATTTCAACAGATAATTTTAAAATAAAAACGAATGCATTTTATTTATTTATTTTTTTGTTCTTTTAATATTACTGTATTTTAAAGAAAAGTAAAAATACAGCTTATAACCTAAAGTGATGAATTTGCCACTATGTAAATACATATATATAATTTATCATAGAAAAATAATCTAATTTTATTATCAAATATAATACATATTTAGATTTTAGTAAAATTACATATAATATACATGTATTTTAAAAAAAAGTTGAAGTACCTGTAAAAAGCCATCATGATTTATCATATTTTCTTTTAGCCAAGTTTTTCCATAACTTGAGCACCAAATTGATATATCTAAATCCAATAACTACACAAATATAATATGTATAATAATATGTTAACATATATAAATACAAATAGTAAATTAAACTGTTTTATTATATACTTAAAATATTGACAATTTTGCAATTATAATCATATTATAATTCTTTATATCACAATTTTTTTTAAAAATTTTTGTTTATTTTTCTTTTAATAATTTTCATTAAACAGCATAGATCACTGCATTTTTTTTTTGTCACATACATATATATATATTCAGATGAAAATGATAGCCTACAGATAGCTAAATAGATAAAAAAAAGTTTTTCGTAGAAGATATTAATAAATTTTAAAAAACATTAATTTTACAAAAAAAAATTTGTATTGTAAAAAGTTTAAAAGAGATCAAAAGATTTTTGAGATCTTTATAGTTGAACAGCAACTTATAGTAAACAGAAAATTTAAAATATGTAAATCTAACCCTGATAACATTTAAGAAAAAGGATACAAATTCCTGTCATTTTATGAAAGCAAAAAATAAGCTCAATTATTAATCATACAGCAGTATAGTTAAATAGATAAAACACTGATATTATCAAGTTAGATGACTCTAATGATGAAGCCACACACACAACAAAATCAGTACAAGCAGACTGCTTTCTAAAAACATCTCAAAATGAAAATATTGTTTTATAAACTCTAAACCTAGTTTAAATTTGTAGCAACTGAATAACTAAAAATTTTCTATATCACACAAAAATTCTTCATTATTATAAATTATCAAAACAGTCAATAAAAAGAAATTAAAAACTACTAAATTCAATTATTCTGGCATTATATGTCTTAATTTCAAATCCTAAGACTTTATTTCACCATTTATATAGATTATAAACTATTCTAAAAATTGAAGCTTAAGCATATCCACAATAGTCATTATTTATCTGTTTTCCTGAAGATGGAAAAAGTAACTAAGCAACTGGATACTATAAACAAGCAACAACAATTAATTATCATCAGTGATAATTTGTGATTACTTGACATTTCCTTAATGTAATATGTTCAAATATTTCAATGTTAGATCTATAATATACAGTTTATAACTAGAGACACTCCAATATCTTTGATCGTCAAGGATAAAGCTTTTATTTCTTTAGATATTGAGCTGAAAGCTATCTGGTAATTAACTGCACAAATGCAAATTAATCATATTAAAAATAGTATAACTACAAATTGAAAGTAATTACTATTACTTTTATTAAAATTATATCTAAGTCATTTAACATACTTTATTTAAATTCAAGGTCTGAGATTTCCTCCCATTTTGTTCATTTATAGCATTTTCTAATAATGAATCTACTTCTTATCAAATAACTGATTGCAATTAAAAACAATGAAAAAGAGAAAGAACAAATACTCAAATATACCTAAACAAAAATTTCCTACGCAGCATATAGAAACTAAAGGCTTGCTATAAAAAGTCAGAGAATAGCAAAACATTTTGAATTTGGAGATATATCCCTAATTTAAATCCATGCAAAAATCATAGTATGTCTTGGATATTCTCAAACTAGAACGACTAATTTTTTTTGTTATCCTCATCTTAATAGTGTATCAGTTATCTTCCTAGTGACTTCATTCAAATCTAAACCATCTTCAGAATCTATTAATATTTTAAAACGATTTGCAAGTTCTAATTTAAATTTATTGGAGTGTTTCTAAACGTTAGGAATAACAACTGTGAGTACAGTTTTTCTTAATAATTTTTGTCTCTAGTTTTGCAATAATATGTGTCGTACCTCTTACTAATCAATGATCACTTTGTTTTGGATCAATTAAGAAAACTATAATCTTGAAATACATATTTTTTGTTAGTTAAAATGTAATCCAATTCTACTATATCTTAATTATTATGCTTCCATGTCCATTTCTTTTTAACATAAAAAAAAAAATTCAGAATATAGTTTTCCTTTTTCTTCAAACTCCACCAGAATATAAAAAGAAATTTTGAGAATATAAATTTGTCATGAATATTTACAAGATGAATTGGAAAAATTGTCATTAAATGTGGAAGTCATTATTAATAATGATGTTCCTTTATTTTTAATTCACAAAAAAATTGTGACTCTCATTTGAAAAGAGAAAGGTAAAAAGATTGTCAACCCCTAATGATTAGGAGTAAATTAATTAAATTTTTGATCAAATATAATAGGCTAATTTTTAAATCGATAATTTTGTATGGCTTACGAGTAATATTATAAATATCCAAACGGTCTTTGTCAGAAAAAAGATTCCCTACTCTTGCATTATAACTTCAGAAATGCATATTAAAATATTTTTCCCAACAAAAGTCTGTCTCAAGTAGACTTCAGATGAAAATGACAAACAAATTTTTAGATGAGAAAAGAATCTTAGATATCAAGTGTTGTGATGTGATATCCACTGACTATTAAATATTAATGATATTTTTATATTAAATATAATAGACATTATTATTATCTTTTTGTATCATTTTGCTAATATTTTAAAGATGAAAATCCCATGATTAAAATTTTCTCAATATTTGCTATCAAAATGATCAAAAATAATGTTATAAAAGAGAGAAAACAACACTAAAGTCTATTACAGCACTAGTTTGATCTTAGTCCTAATTTTAAAATCACTTTTCTTTAGCTACTGTTATACGTATGAATTACTAATACACTTCATTAACTTGTTAGACAATATTTTTCTTAGAAATAGAAACTAAAACCATAGATAAAATAGCATTAGAAAATCATTTATTGATGAAAATGACCACTTAACAAACTGGAAAAGTATTTTTTTTTAAAAAAAAAAAGAAAAAGAAATCATTCTAACTAAATCAGAACTTCACATGATTACCATTTCTTATGTTTACACAAACTGTTTACAGAGGCTAAATTTTCCATGCAGTAACGCCACCAGAGCAAGCCAGAGTAATCAATGATGAAAGCCACAAGCTAGAAATTAGTCTGGGGATATTGGATGAATTGGCACTAGATAGGGATTTTATAGACAAGCCTTCTTGCATCCATTGATTATACTGGCTTGCACTGGTAGCGCTACTGTATGGAGAGTTTAACCTCTGCATAAATCAGAACTTACAGTATCGAATTTAGCATTTTTATCTTCTGATGAAATTTGACTTGATGAAATAAAATTCTAAATTTAATATTTGATAGATGGCTATAACATCTAAACTTGACACTGTTTTGAGAATAAATTAAACTGACTTCTTTAGAATTATTTAGATGATCTTATAAAAAATAAAAAAGTTTGGATGTAAAATTTTAATTTAATACCGAAAAAAATAAATAGTCCAAAAAATTCCAAGTGTTCAGACTATAGCTGAAAATAATTTTATCCAATCTGTATCAAATGAACTATCACCAAAAATTCTAACTGGCTGCACTTACAAACTACTAATTTTGTAATTAATTAATTTTCTAATTTTGCTGCAGCTTATTCCATGAGTGCCTCACATCAGTGATGTCTTAAAATATAAAATACTTTTTAAAATGTTGTTTAAAGATATGACTTATCTTAATTCTAAAACTACAGTATTTTTATTTTTTAAGTTAGTAGTTAAAATTGATTAAAAATTAATCTCTAGCTGAAATAGAAATAAATGATGTTCTACTTTCGTTAAAAAAAACTACATTAAATTAAAATAAAAAATTTCAAGAATTTCAACAAATTTTAATTATTTCATTAAATCAGAACTTTTAAGTTCTTTGCTAGAAACTTAGTTGAAAAATTAACATTCTTTCTCCATATTATCATTATGCTGAATTAAATCTTAAACACAATTACAAACTTTATGTAAAAAAAATAATTAAAAGCATTAGAATTTTTTAACTTCAGAAATATTACAAAATTCATCACTTCAAAGTAGGATGGATAAATTGAAGTCTTTAACTTATATAATCCACCTTTTTTAAAAAAAAAAAAATCAAATAGACAACTATTTCTTTGATTCATATTTTTATTAATTAATGATAAGTATTTTGCAAAATAAATGGTTAGAATATATGAATATTTTGGTCAGTATAAATAATTCTCAGTAACAAATCACATATTATCATTACAATTTTATTTATTTCGTTATTTGGTCAGTATAATTTTGTTTTAGTTTCAATCAAATTTATTTTTTAATTAGGATAATAAAATTGTAGTAAAATTTTTTAAACAGTAGTTTTTATTGATAAGCAAAATAAAACTAAGTAACAAATAATAAAATTAAATATTAACACACATAAAAGAAACTTATAATATTAAAATAGAAAATGTATAATTAATCAACGAAAAGAGCATGGATTGTTAATTTTGACTTTCCCTTTGAACGTTTCCTATCTATAGGTATTTGTTTAACTGGTCAGGAAGATTTGACATATTTTTAAGCACATGCTTGTGTATAAATTTTTTAAAATAAGTTGAACAAGTGCAATGACCATACACCTAGTCTTCTGTTGCTTTTGGTAAATTCATAATCCAAACTTTGAAAAAATGTAGGCTTAATAAATAGCAACTTTATTAAAATATATGAATGTGTATTTAAGGATTGGATTATTAAATCTAGATTTTGACTGTTTTATGGTCAGAATAAATGGTAGAGTTATATGTATGGAAATCTGTCAGGTGTGCGTGTGTATGAATACATATATATATAATATTTAAATACAAGTATATTCTATACAGAACTCGATGTAAGTAGAAGGGAATCGAATTCAGAATTTCAAATCTATCCACTCCATCATAAACAACTAATACACATGATCACATACATATGAAAAAGATAAATGATCTCCAATATACATATTGAAACAGTAAGATTCGTATTCGAATCTTAAGTCTCACCTTTTTCTGTCGTAATCTCACTGACCGGTCTATCCCGCCCAAATTTAAACTTTTTGATATCGAATTGTGTGTGTAACAATATTAAAAATGTATAAATATATGTAGAATTCAGCATAAACATGCACACATTTCGATCTCAAATTAAACGCAATAAATAGGGATAAAATAATATAATTTAGATTTCTTTTAGTTATATAATTTTGTATAATTTTAATCATTTATTTTGGATTATAAAGTTCGTATTTATTGCTTTGTTTAAATTTCATTTAATAATAATTCTAAAAAAATCTGATGTAATATTTAATTAAAAGTTAAAATAATCTTATGTTCCCTTTTTGTCTTTGAAATTGAAAAGCATCGGTCAGTGATAGATATTAGATTAATTAAAGAAAAATTCCCCAAAGTATAATTAGTAAATGTAAAATGTAAACAATAGAATGGCAGCTTTCTTTAATTAAAAACCAACAAAATGCGTTGATTATCCTCAGGGCAGATTAAGTAGAACCTAAAATATATTAACAAAAATGTGAAAGATCAAGATAAAAAAAAAAAAGAGGCCATCTTAGACTTGCTGGAGACATTCACTTAAACTTTAGCTTTGCTCTCGATCACTGAGAGTCTCCAAAAATAATAAAAATAATTTGTTCCTGCCAAGGTATGACCGAGTAAAGCACTTAGATTATTCTCCATCGGGAGATGGCCCATCGGATGCCGAACTTTCCATTGCCCGTCATAAATTAACCATGAAGATCTGCTGCCTGAAATAAATGAGAAGGCTGTTGCTGCTGTGAAAGTAAAATGAAACGTCTAAATACAAGAAAGAATTGCCACTCATGAACTATTTGCTACTTAACCAATGGACTCGGAAAACTTCTTATAAAACAGGTACCTGTCTGTGTTCAAACTCTAGAGTACTCTAATAATATGCTATAGCTCTTCTTCATACTACTTATCTAAATTATAAAATGTAAAACTATCATTTGTATAACTAAAATTGAATAATTAATTTAATGTGTAAATTTCTCTAATAATCTAGCTTACCTCACTCTATCTTTCTTGGGTGCGTATTTCTCAAATCTACATTTTATCTATAGTTATTATTTAATTATTGCCTGTTCATAATTGTCTCAATTTTCAAAGTTTAAATCTATGATCGCTTGGAACAATGAATGCGTGTCAAATTTTCATTAATATTTGCTTTCATAACTAACTTAACTTTCATATAAATCGACACGCATTCAATGCTTCATTTATTGTAATGCAGGGGTCTACAACTTCGCAAATGGCTGGCATATTAGTTGTAATAACTCCCAGTTTAGATATGTTTTGTATATATTAAATCTTAATGAATAATTCCATCAAATTACATTTCTTTGAGAGTCGCCAACGTTCTTTAGTAAATGTTGATAATGTAGGGCCTAGTTAGAAATCTATTTTAAATCTCGTCATAATCGTTTATACAGTATACATGTGCCACGTTTTAGAGACGCGATGACCCATTCTGCCGTGAAATTTCCGGATTCTTCAGGGTTGAAATTAACCCCAGTCGTCCTACACAAGCGGGCATAATGGGTGCTCCCGTAGGATTTGACGTCATGCAGCCAGCCGGCAAAACTGCGACACGGACCGCTTGTCCCTGGTTATGCGTATGTGACACCTTACTTCGTCGGGTCGAGGCAGAGACCAGCCCGACACTCTTATAAACCCATTCGCGGCATTGCAGTTTCAATATACTGCCATTCCATATCGCCTTTCTAAAGCGTACCACGTGTTCCTTTACTTAATTTTATTCTTCTATATATCACTCTGCCTCTGTATTATCTTCATAAATCACTCTCAAATAAATGTTTGCCCTTAGTTATAAATAAATATTTTAATTAAATAAATATATGTCTGCCATTACTCTTATAACCCATACTTTAGACTCTTGCATTGCAAAGGTATAAATCCCTCCAGGCATGCATTAGAAATACTTACTCAAGAATTTTAGGTAGCTAGATTACGCCTTCAAATAAGTGAATTCCTTTTGTAAATAAATAAATGTATTCTTTAAAATATAATCATGTCGCAAATCTCGCTACTGAAGCTGTTAGTCCATAAAATATTATTAGATTGTTTTATTAAAATGTATTAATAAATAATTTTAAACTATACGTCTGCAGTTACGTTTCATTTATTCGATACCCATTCTATATATTTCCTCGATTATGTAAATATGAATGTTTAATTAATATTAGTTTGATTATTGGCTAACTCGAGAATAAAATCATGAGTCTCTTGCATATCCCTGACCACCGTGCCTAAGGAAATATTTACTAATGTCGCATCAGATGCGTTGTTTTGTGGATTGTATTGTGGAACCGATAAACTATGTTCGAACTCAGTACCACGGGTGGCTTCGCTAATCGATGGTGCTGCTGCTCTGTATGGTGGTCGAATTCTGCATTATGTTTACGAGTCACACGTTTTCTGACCGTTACAATATTTCATGCTGAAACAGCACTCATCAGTTGGTCCAGATCATCATCTCCCACATATATATATATATATCAGTGCTCAGTTTACATTAAGATAGAAAATCTTCAAACTTTAATGGACAGATTTCAATCTTCTCCATCCTCCAACAGGTTTCAATCTTCTCCACTCTCCAACTCTTTAGCCAGCCATATCATTGAAAATCTGACAATGGAATGCTCAAAGCTCTTGTTAATTCCAATATCAGTCATATTCATGTTGACCTTAAGTCACTCAGTCCCCTCATATATAGGACCTTAATATGTCCATTTAAATATAGAGAAAATGAATGGGCAGAATACAGGCTGAATATGTAATATTTAAATACAAGTATATTGTCTATATTGAACTTAATATAATTAGAAAAGATATGAACTCAGACTTTCAAGCTCCCTACATGTATTAGTTGCATATGAATGAAGTGGATAGAGATGTAGAGAGAGCTTGAGAGTCTGAGTTCAAATCCCTTCTAATCAAATTAAGTTCAGTATAAACAATTATTTGTATTTAAATGTGACATATTCAGCCTGTATTCTGCCCATTCCTCTTCTGTATATTTAAATGGACAATTAAGATCCTATACATAAGGAGACAGAATGAGTTATGGTCAACATGAATATGACAATAATAATGGCATTAACAAAGGTTTTAAGAGTTCCATCATATAAATGGCTGAAGAGTTGGAGGGTGGAGAAGATTGAAGCCTATCTGTCAAAGTTCGAAGAATTGCTACCATAATATAAACTGAGCACTGATTATAATATATGTGGAAAATGATGATCTGGACAAACAGATGAGTGCTGGTTCAGCATGAAATATGTATTGGAGATCATTTATCTTTTTCACATGTTTGTGCTCATGTGTGTAGGTTGTATATGATGGACTGTATAGATATAAGGAGCTTATATATATATATATATATAATTAACTTATTCATTCACTATATATATATATATATATATATATATATATGCATCCAGTAGACTACTTAGGGTCTTATTCATAACTTGTTTGTGTTTAATACATCTTTGTACAGTATAGCCTGCAGAATTTAGTGCAGTAGTAGAGTAATGGACTCTGGAGTTCAAGGTTCATGGATCATAGTTCTGCTCTGTCATTTCTGTCACTGAATATTCTTATGAACTTTTAAGCAATTAATCATTTGATTATTATTTTTATTATTACAACATCTTATCCATATTGTGAATGTTTTGTTATGACACACTTTTCTACACTCTGGTTTCTTAACATTTCAGCAATTAAGATTCAATATGACAACAATATCTGATCACACATATTGGTTTTCTTTGTTCAAGCCAAGGATATTTTCAAATTATGGTAAGAATCAATGATTTGAAGTTTGGTACTTTATTTACAACATACTTCTAGTAAAATCACATGTACATAAAATAAAATTCAAAAGTTCCAATTCATTATCATTGTAATTCTTAAGATTCCTTTTATCTTACAATGATTTCTACAGATAAATAAATGTTTAAATCACAGAGATTTGTGAGTTTGATCTTTGCCAGACAGACAAAAATTAGTTATCGTATTTGGAGTGAGTATAATATGAAATAATATGAATGATCTATTGTTTAGAAAAAATAAAATTCCAATAGATGTATTTGTTAATGAATATTCAGACTTGTATTATGATTATAATTAGATTCAAAAAGCCAAAACACTGAATGGATTTCTTATATAAATCTGACTGATATGTGTACTATCTTTCATTAGCCATTAACATTTAAAATGTTGTTTGTAATTTTATTTATTTATATAATTTTAATGCGCAAATACGCGCACAACAACCGAGCTTCATCAGGATTAAATAACAATATATTATAAACTCAAAATAATTATAATATCTAAAGAATAATGCCTGAGCGCTTTCAAGAGAACTTAGCTCTCATAATCATGGGCAACAAAAAATAAGCATAGCGTGTTGGTATATGCTAAAATATGCTGATATATGTAAATTAGTTGAAAATAAATGCGTCAGCTCTAAATGATCCATTTCTTAGAGATTTTGTAACACGCATCTTTCCTATTCATAGCCTTATCATCAATAGCAATAAAACATGCTTCTTTAACTTTTCTCTTAATGTCATTTCTCTCCCTGCAAACTATTCTTGCATTTTAGGTTCACATGCATGACCAGCTGATTTCTGATGTATTGCAAATATTGAGTTGCAATTTAGTAGACCCAAATTGCAACTCAATATTTGCAATACATCAGAAATCAGCTGGTCATGCATGTGAACCTAAAAATGCAAGAATAGTTTGCAGGGAGAGAAATGACATTAAGAGAAAAGTTAAAGAAGCATGTTTTATTGCTATTGATGATAAGGCTATGAATAGGAAAGATGCGTGTTACAAAATCTCTAAGAAATGGATCATTTAGAGCTGACGCATTTATTTTCAACTAATTTACATATATCAGCATATTTTAGCATATACCAACACGCTATGCTTATTCTTTGTTGCCCATGATTATGAGAGATAAGTTCTCTTGAAAGCGCTCGGGCATTATTCTTTAGATATTATAATTATTTTGAGTTCATAATATATTGTTATTTAATCCTGATGAAGCTCGGTTGTTGTGCGCGTATTTGCACATTAAAATTATATACATGTATAGTAAGCACCTGAGTTTAATAATTTCTTTTTACAATTTTATTTATTGTGGTTATTCTTAGGCTTTTTATCAAAAACTTATTTTTAATTATTTTAAGAATCCCACTAATTTAATTTCTAACCCATTCTCAACTGTATGTTTAATTTGATTAGATGTAAAATCATTCCCAGGGAATGAGTCAATCAATGTATTATTAATAGTGAATATTTAGCTCCACATATTTTGGTGCAGTAGTAGAGTGGTATATTGGAGTTCAAGATGCATAATCCATGGATTGCATCACAGGACTATTATTTCCAGCTCTCAAACTTCTTATAAACTTCAGAGCAATAGACTATTCAATGATGATGATTATTATTGCTAGTGAATACATTATTTTTTGAATATCAATTTTACAATTTACACTGTAGCATTCAATAAGAAATTAACTGCATTATTTATAATGCTTTTTTGTGAATTGTTTAACTTTTGTCAAATTTATTTCAGGTTACTTACTTTTTGTAACAATAAATTCATTCTAATCATTTGCGTGATTAAAAACAGCAGTAAAGCAATGAAGTCAAGAGATAAAAGTCCTTGGATTAATGTTCAACTTTATCACATCCAATATTATAATATCACATAAAATCCTGAATGATGAATTGTTATTTTATCAGTGCTGATGCCAGCAAGACAGATTTCACATTGAAATTATTAATTACAATTATGATAGTGATATGTTTACCACAATAAAATGTCTGTACCCAGGTTATCAAAATAATTTTATAAAAGCATATTTATCATTGAAATGCTAAAGTATCATATGATCTGGTCGGTAATATTTTAAACCATTCAGTTTCCCTCACTTGTAATTTACAAGATACAAGGGCTCTGGCAAAGTTTAAAGATTACCAATGATTATCTTGTATAATCAGTTTAAATCTAAATTTAAAAGTGATGTTTTATAAATTCATCAATTTTTGAATAATATTTGATTTTTAAATTGAATTTGATTTCTTTCAATGCATCTGAGATCATAAGCTATGAAAACGTTTTCTGATACTAATAAATCCAGATATTTCAATACGGAATTTGCCTTCTGACTTTTAAATGCATTCTTATCTGTTTTTGTCTGTCATATAGATATATCGCTGTATGGCAGCATCAAAAAATAAATTAATGGTTTCTATAAAATAAAACTTGTTCAAGATTCTTGAGAATTTTTGTTGTTCTAGCTTACTAAAATAAATCAAGGAAAATATTGATTTTTCTGAATATCTGGACAAAAATTAAATTTTTCACAAATATTTTTTTAATTAAAAAATACATCAGAAGAGGATTTTTTTTTTTTTGATAATCAGTTGATTATCAGTTATAATTTGTAAAAGACAGAGACATGACTTCTTTGTAGTATAATTTATATGAACAGTTTTAGTTATTAATCCATTGCGTAAAAAATTGTTTGTTACTACAATAGAGTCTGCTACAATGAGCATAATTGGGTGCAGTAAGTAGTTCATTATATCACCTGTTTGTAATAAATTACCATGAGATACAAATTTTTAATAGTAATTTATTCCAGCATACACTACTTAGAGCAGCGGTCCCCAACCTTTTTGCACTTAAGAGCACATTTTACAATACCAGCCAGGTGGCGGGCACCATTTATTTTTTCAATGTAAATTTATAGTTGGATATTGTTAATAATAGACTCTTTTACACTGTAAAAATATAGTATGACCTACAATTTGATTAAAATATAATACAATAATTTATAAGAAATCTTAAAAATTAAATTTATTTGTATCAGATAAATAATTTTTTATCGTGTTCGGATAGCGGCGGGCACACGTAAAATGGTCTGCGGGCACCATGGTGCCCGTGGGCATAGGGTTGGGGACCCCTGACTTAGAGCATAATAACCATTTAAATAGAAAAAATACAATACAAAAAATATAAATGCAAAAATAATATACAATTTAGTTAACTTTTACATTACACTTTATGCATGCAAGTTTGAAAAGCTAAATCTTAGTAAAAAATGATGTAATCTCTAAATCATGTGAATGATTTTAAATGTTTAAAAATATTGATCTTATCAAAATCTTTATCTTGCAAATAGACTACTTTTTTTAAAATATGCTATTTATTGAATCAATATTTTTAAACACTTTTAATCACTATTTTAAAAAAAGTCAGTGTTTAAAATAAACTATCAGTACACAATACAGTTGGCCAGTATTTCACTGATTAATACAAAAATTCAATATTTATAAAAAAAACATCAGCATGTAATAACAGAAGCATGTAATAATACAAAAGTATTTATGATGCTACTAATGGGTTAGTAGCCTATACTAGCAACTTATGTTTTCACATACTGATATTTTATTATAAATACTAACCATCTGTTTAAATATTGACAAATTATTATATTTACAAATATTTTATTAAAATGTTGACAGTTTTGGTGTAATACCGACTACTTATGTTTTCATACTGATATTTTATTTAAAATATTGATTTAAAATGTTTAAAAATACTGACCCAATAAATAGCAAACAATTAAATATAATTCAATTTACAAGAATCTTAAAGGATAGTGGTTAGAGGATCTGCCACTTTATGCTCATGATATGACATACAAGTCCAGCCAGGTGAGCCTTGAACTTTTCCAATTAAAAATATAGTTTAGGAATTTTTTGCAAACAGCCAGTCCACAAACAATCCTTCTAATTATTCATTATAATTGGTAAATGATTATTTAACTATTATTAGCCAAAAGATAAAGATACTATGTTAACCTGGGTTTGTCAAATGTCAATTACCTAAATGTAAAAATAAAAAATTTGTTTATTAAACAAAATTATGCATACCAATTTCCTATGCTGTTCCAAAGCTACTTCCAGAGCAGCATCAAATGTCTTCAAATCCCAGTTCAAACTGAAAATCAACATTTTTATAATATTTACTATATATGGATATTTTAAACAAATATACATGAACATTAATAGTCATTAAAATAGGTATAAATTTATATATAATTATCTATCTAACCATTAATCTACTTATCTCTAAATTCATATATATATTAAATTATTTATATATTATAATGGTATGCAGGATGGAGTGATAAAGAATGGCCATTCTCGTCACATTGATTGCACCATTTGTAACAATACATTGCATGGGGTGTATTTAAACAAGAAAAATAATACTGATCTTCAATTTTCAATTAAATGAAAAGGTTTACAGACAAACAGGGATTGATTAACCAGTTCAGGCTTAAGAATAACATGACAATAATGATTTTAATTTATTGTGAGTGCTGGCTATAGCTTTAAAAGTATAGCATCACATAACCAATCAATTTACCTCTCATAATTGATATTACTAATCATACAAATAAAATAATGAAATTAAATTTGATACAGTAATATTATTAATACATAGGAGAAAAAAGATGTTCAAACACTTTAAATATTAATGAAAATTTAATTAAAGAAAAAAAAATAATAAAATAATAACAAATGTAAAATCGGTTTGAATATAGCATAAATGAGCATTCTACTACATATTAAAAAAACATACAAATATAAAATATATAAAATTAAATTATAATATATGTATATACCATAAACAAGAAATTATGTACATTAATAAAAATATATATATATTTGCAACAGAGTTGTATAGCTCCATTTGCAGAGCTAAATCTATTCATATTATAAAAGAAGAGCTTATAAATCACAACTCAGCTCAGCCACTGATTGACTTTATTATAGACTTTTTATCATGGTTTGATAAAAATATCATGGCCTTCTTACACAACCAGTGGTTTCATGTGAAGGATGGTTGGCCAATGGGACTACCTATGATCGGCATAATCTCAAGTATAGTGTTAAATTACTTTGAAAAACAAGTACAGTAATTCCAAAATATCAAGACTCTAACTTATTATCCATCTACATTAAATATGTTGATGATCTCTTCATAGCCGCCCCCACTCCAATTATTCTACAAATTAAAACTGAACTCCAAAATGCCACAGGACTTACGTTCAACTTAGAGAATGAAAACAGCCATAAACAAGTTAAATACCTAGACATGCACATTCAGCAAGAGCACACACATCTTAATTACAAGATGCTCATCAAATCCCTTGAAGTTAGAGGACACTCCCACCCCATCTCCAATTCACCAACTAACCACAAACTCTCTGGCTTAACTTCATTTTTGTATAGAAATATGCACCTTTGTAAATTTGAGGCAGATAAAAAAGCTAATATAGCATCATACAGGAATGACCTAATAAAAGTTGGTTTTAATCAGAATTTAATTGACAAGAAAATAAAACAATTTTGCTCTAAAATCAATAATCAGGCCCCTAACACAGACAAGCAAAGACTTCTACTCCCTTATCTGCCTAATGTGCATAAAAGTTTTTACAATATATTCAATAATAAATATCATTTATGCTTCCACACACCTCCCAACTCCAACAAACTAATCAATAACACTAAAGACAGCCTACCACCCTCGCTGACACCTCAGGTGGTCTATAATATTGCCTGCCCTGAAAAATATTGTAAATCATCATATTATGGTGAGACCAGGGCCTCTCTGTCCACTAGGCTATCCCAACACACATACTCCTATAATAAAGCACTGGTGGACACTTCTTATAGTTCAGTTTTTGCACAGCACCGCACTTCAGCCGGTCATGATTGCCAACCTAGAGATCCGGTGGTGATTTGCAGAGAGCGACATGATCTCAAAAGAAGATAAAAGAGGCTTACTTTATCGCTAGAGATAGCGACACCATAAATAGAAAAGACTCTTGCTACAAAATATCCAGGAAATGGAATACGTAACTATCGCATTTGCATAAATTTACATCGCTCCTAATCAATTTCTTATCTATTTACAAAATGGCTATGAATATGAGGGCTCTGACCCTTGAAAGCGCTTAGCCACTTAATTAAATATATGTATTAAAATAAAATATATATATACATTTCTTTATTTTGTCTTCAGGTTTGTGTGTTTGTGCGTGTTAGCGCATTTTATATTTTGCACTTTAGAACAATTAGCCACGAAGTTTTAACTGTTTGCTCATTTCAATACTTTCTTATTTAAAACTATAACAAAAACTAATAGCAATAATAAGATGCTACATAAATCTAATACTTATAAAAAAAATTGATTAATAAATTATACAAAAATAATTATTTTCCCCAGGTACTAAGATTTTCAACTTATTCTGAATTTGTCAATTCAAAGAGAAAAAACAAAAAAATAAAGTAAATATTGTTTATTTGTTTCAGGATACTTTGCTTTTTAAAAATATAAACTAACTGAACCCTGATAATTATTTACTCTGATTATACAACAAATTCACAGGTACATCATTATTAAAAAATTAGCATTTCTATTGATTAGTCAAATCTATAAGTGAAAAAAAGCATTAAAATTAATCCGATCATTTGGCAGATTCACAGGCTTTTAGAAAAAGGCTTTAAAAGATTTACATCTAGACAAGCTTCAATGTAAACTTACATTCTGGGGATTATCAATGCTGGTATACTTACTTAAATCTAGAGTTCTATTCTTAACTTTCTAATAGAACAGTGAATTTTTTCCATAACAATACGATTTTGCAGTCTATAACTGCTTTATAGTTGTTTTTCTTTGCTGACTATTTTATTTATTGATTTTTTCTCTGGCAATGATTTAATTGGCAATACTTTTCCTCCAGAAGGCAGTCTGATATGTTGTTTTATGTGTACGTGTGTGTATATGGCTTAAATACTCTCAATTATAAAGTAATAAAATCAACAACAAGCTCAAATCTAAAACATAAATGAAATATTATTTAATTTTTATTTTCACATAATTATATATATTTGTAAATAAAATACCATATACAGCTTACATAAACATTTTTCAATGCAATTTAATATAATAGAATTTATTTCTCCTTGCTTACAGTTTCAACTGTCCAGCAGTCATCATCAGAGCAAAAAGAAATAAATTCTATTATATTAAATTCGATTGAAAAATGTTTATGTAAGGTGTATATGGTATTTTATTTATACATATAAATCAATGCAGTATAGGATAACAAGTGGAAAGAAATTATATATTTGTCTTTTATCTGTGTTTATTGTTACTTTTCCTTTTTTAATCTTTAATATACATATATATTATTGTAAAATGATATTCAGGATGGCAGTCATATCATAAGCTGGCTATAGTTATTATTTACTATAATATATTGGTATTTTGAAAATTGTATAGTTTTTTTCCAGCTTTTTTATTAATATATATATATCTTAATGTTAATTTCTATTTAATAAATTGATTCAAAATTATTAAACTTCAAATTCATTAATATTTTCTTTTATAAATTTTTCCAATAATGAGTGTTATGTATGTATAGATTTAGTTAAATTTCTTCTCAGATTTTTTTTAAATATAATATTAAATAATACTAATATTATTAATGTAATATTAAGAAAATTTATTTCTTTGGCATCTCAACAACATTACTATAATAATATTAATTTAAATACCATTATGCAGATATATCATAGGGTGGATATTTATTTGTATAAACAGCATTGGTATACTAAATTTTATAAAATTTAGAAACTGCAGATGTGCACAAGCTGGCTATAATTTAATACTTATTTATATAATTAGTGTTGGCATCATAAATTTTATTAGAGTAAGTGTAGATTTGTTTTACTACATATATATTTGATATAATATATAAAATAATAGCCTTAAATAAATCATTATAGTACAAAATAATTTTCCACAAGAAATTCTAATCTAACTGCAGACTAATAATATTTTTATGGTCTTCATTTCTTATTTTATTTTCCGCTAAAAATAGTTAGACATACATTTTCCAATCAAGAATAGATCGTTAGATGTACTGTCAGATTTTAGCTATCTAAAAATTTATTATAATAGAAGTTATAAACCATTGTGCTGTAAAGCCTTAATAAAAGAGAATACATTGAAATAGATGGATAGATAGCTAGAAAAACATTCATTCATACAAATATCTAATCTGAACTCACCATTCAGGAGGTTTAAGATATTGGTTAGGAGCTTTATTCCAATCAGCAATGTAACCTTTTTCATCATATTCTTCTTGAAATAATAAATATTCCCAAAGATGGCAATAAACCTAAAGTTAAAAAAATTAAATATACAAATTCTACAAATTTTTAATAAGCTTTTTGACAAAAATTATAGCATACATATTTATATTGAAATAATGTATTGGATATTTTTTTATTGTTATCACTATTTAATTATTTTACATTTAAATATATAAAAATAATAGCAAATATAATAGTAATAATTTTGATTTTTTAACAATATTAGTTTTACTGATATATTATTTTATTCAAAAAACGCAACAGCAATAGAAAGGGAAACATGAAAATAAATATTATTATTTTAAAAAAATATAAACTCTTGGTCCCATTATAATAGTTTTACTTCAATTTTTTTTAAAAAAAAAAATCCATTCTGTGTACTAGAATACAATACTTTTATATTACAATTGTGACTTATTTAGTCTTCATCAAAACAATTGCTTAATTTACTTGAATCCACTCAGATTAAGCAACAACTCTGATGACAACTGTTGATTAGTCAAAATTGTTTATAAAACATTGCATTCATGTACATACGGAGTGGAATTTTTAAAAAAATTTCTGAAATATGCTTTAACAAATGTTTTAAATTATTAATACTATTAGTTTGATTTGTCATTTTATGCAAAAGTTAAAGAAATGAAAAGGTGATAATTATTTCTCTTAGAAAAATCATTTGTGTTTATCAGAAATGAGAATTGAAATTAAAAAAAAAAAGTTTATCAATGTTATGTCTAATTTGTTCAAGTATACTGTATGAATTATCGATCAGGATGAAACTAGTTTTATGAAAAGAAGAATGGAATTTAGTAATTTTCAGTATCAAATGCATAAAATAAAAAGAAGCTTTACATAAATGTAAAGATTACAGCAAAATAAAAGAAAAAAAACATTAGTACATATTGCTTATAAACCTATTACTTGATTAAATTCACTGTCAATCTGCCTTCATTTTCTCATCAAATTTCTAATATGATTTAGATAAAAGATTATTAATTTCATTCAGAAATATTGTAATTTTACAATTAATAAATAAAAATGCTAATTTTGAACAGTTATATATAAATCATATATTGTTATTTGCTTGTATAAATTTTGTTGATAGGGTTATGAAAAGTTAAAGAAATAAATTAATTAATTAATACCTTCTATTTATTTTCTTATTCCATCATGTTTATTACACAAATAATGGCAATAAAAAATATATACCTACTAAATAATATCAAAAAAATTTTTCCCATAAATAGTAGCACCATCTAATGTAAGCTAAGATAATCAATAGATGCTAGAAAGTTCAGTGCCTTCCCAGTCCAATATCTCCAGACTAGTTTCTAACTTATAGCTTTCGTCAGTGAGGAGCCTTGGATCTAGAAGCAATGCATTTATATTTTTGGATCTAATGCACTCTTCCAGCATCCACCTTTTATTGTTTTGGCTAACTAAAAAGCTATCGGTCCAAATTGAACACACAAAAATGTTTTCAATCCAAGCTAATATACATGTATAGTTTCAGATCTTAATCCAGTTCAGCACCTATATAATTTGATGTCTTTGGTTTTCCAATACCCACAGTTATCTTTATGTTTTGGCTAGGATTGGAATATATCTATTACTGATGATGTCTAACAAAAAAACATCTATCTATATATTAATTTATTATTCTTTTCTTTATTTAAAAATTATTTTTAGAAAACAATAGTACAAATTTATTCAGTTATAGAGATGTTCCAGGACAAGAGATAATGTATAATATCAAATATAAGCTTAGCAAGAAATAAAATGAATGAAAGAATTCTTAAAATTAACTATAAGATGATTATAAAATAGAACAGATAAATGTATACTTGATATTAAGTAATAAAATTGTATTAAAAAATTGAGTGAATGAATACCAGCTATTACATATCAATGAAATATGAACATCTATGTTACATGTTGAAAGAAAGGTTTATTAAAGTTTATTATTTAGCTCTTGTCATAACTTCATATAGTGTAATTCTATTTATACCATTGCTTATATACTTTACTATTATTATTATTAATAATAATAATATAAAAATAAATTAGTGAATAATGAATTAATATATCATTTAATTAACCCATTTCTCTAATCGTAATTATTACATTAGTAGATATAAACTAAGTTTTGTGGAATATTAAATTTAATTGAATCATAACAATGAGTATAATATTTGAGAATTATACTTATGAGCATAATTTTTAAGGATGTAACTTATAGTATAATCCCAATATATGCTTTATATTTATTTTATTAAATTAAAGTTTTATATTAGTTTTGTTTTAATTTTTTATTAATAAGTATAATTCATTAAAATTAAAATGTTAAATATTGACTTTTTAAAATTTTATCTATATCTTATGGATTATCTCATATATAAATAAAACAATTAATGAACTTAGCAAATGCTAATGATTTTCGATGAAGACAAATTTTTGTGCCTTTTATCTTTTAACATTTATCTTTGCCTACTCCTTCTATCCTACTACAATATATAAAAGAATTGGATAAAATAATGAATACACATAGCATATTAGCACTATTTCTGACACAATATTTTGGGTTCATATATGGCATAAATATAAAAATATGTACTAACATTTTTTTCTTTTACAAATGGAGCATTAAGGAAGTTGACATTACTTTCATAAATCTATGAAAAGAAATGTCAGACTCATCTGAGTTTAAAAATTATAAAATTATTAATTAATGATTAGCAAAAGTTATGCAAGTATTTAATGTTTCAAGATCAGTAGTCTCAGAAATGATAATTCATTTTCTAAATATACAGAAACAAAATCAATAAAAAAAAAATTTCCTGTGCAAATATTATATATACTATATTTAAATATATATAAAACCAGTCAAATTTTACATTTTATAGTGAATTAATCAATTATTAGATGTATATTGTAATGGTTTGGAGAGAGGGAAACATATAATCATCATCACTTTGGCTGCCAAATGTATTAAAATGCATAGATGACTCAACAGAGAAATAAATAATTAAATAAATATTTTTTTTGTAACCAAAGACAAAGTAATTATAATCCAAGAAGCATATGCCTAAATGACAAATATATCACCTCCCAGTTATAGATCTAGGAAAGTTAAACTATTAAAAACCATTCTTAAGGTAATGCAATGTTGATGACTTAAGTTTACAATTGATGATACCAGATAGACACCACACCTATAACCTACATTACAGGGTTATGACTACCACATAACCAACCTATATAATTTGAATTGCTATGTTCCATAATGCTAGCTTTATATACGATGGTAGTTAATTACCATAAACCAATTTGAAACTTAATATTTGATGATTGCACACCATCACACTTCATTATATAATTCAAATCGTATAAAAAATTGAGAATTAAGAAATACAAGTTTTAAACATTAATAAAATGAATAATTTAATAAAAATAGTTTGAATATGGTACAAAATGAGCATTTGCATTTCAGAAATCAAATAATAGCCTTATTGCTTATGTTAATTTTAAAATAATAATTTTAAGACTAATGTATACTATTCTCCTATTTCTACTATGACAGATATTGGCCCATATAAAATTTCTTATTCGATAAAAATGTACAATCTACATTGACATATAATTTTTTAATCTACATAAACAAATAAATGCAACTCAAAGTTTCTCCTCTCTTCTAAAATTGAAATGCGATCTTCTAATCCTGCTTAAAACAAATATATATAAAATGGAGAAAATGAACAAAATATTCCAAATCTCAGTTTTAATCCAGGATTCACCTCAAGAAAAAAGCATAAAACATAAGAGATTTGATTTTTTTTTAACTTGAAGGCAAATAAATGAAATTAACTCTCTCAAATAATTTTTAAAAAATTATATAATATTTTTATAATCATTAGCTAAAATATTTTATTATATAACTTTGATTATGGGTTATTCATATAATAAATAATGACACATACTTGATGTGAGATAGTTAAAAAGTAGATTAAGATATAGTAATATATATTATAATTAAATAATTTTTTCCCCTTTCTTGTAAAAAATATATAGAAATAAAGACTTTTCCTTAGTTGTCATTAAACTTGAAAATAAATAGGTTTTTAAAGGAAAAAGTAATTAAGAAAAACTTTTATCAGAATACAGTGATTTTAAATGTAATAAAATGTGGTAGTCAATAAAAGTAAAATTATGATAAAGTTATTTTATTAATACCATAGTTACAATATAAAATACAAAGTTGGAAAAAGTTTAATAAATGAAATCAAAGATGTTATATTACAGACATCTAATTTAAATACTTAACTTACTATTAGTACATGCTAACTATTTAAAGATATCTTTAAGAGACTATATGACAAATATGATATATAAATAATAACTAAATGCATTATATTGTATTAGTTTAATATAAAACAATTATGACAAAAAAGCCTAGCATACAGTTACAACTTTAAGTTTATAAAATAGATTAGTATTCAACATATCTACATCTTCAAGTTAAATGCAGATAATAAATTTAAAACAATAGCTATTCTATATTTATTTTATAAGTGTAAAATCCGCACTTACGACTGTGCCAAGGTTATAACTGCAAGTCATACTGTGCGGTCAGCAAATAACGTTATACAATTCCCACGCTGTTCTTTTCCAATGAAGCTCTCCAACGAATTGGTCTGCCACGAAGCTTTCCAAACGAATTGGTCTGCAATGAAGCTCTCCAACGAATTGGTCTGCAACGAAGCTCAGCCACGGATGCTCTCCAACGAATGGTCTGCACTGACTGCTCTCCAATGAATGGTCTGCAAGCGGATGCTCTCCAAACGCATGGACTGCAACTTGCTACTGCGTGACTGCTCTCTACTGCTGTCTATATTACACTGCTCAATGTTACCCAGTCTTCTTATCGCTCTCTGACAACTGCAACGATCAATCAATGCACTGACCAATAAGGTAACGTCTCTTATCTAGAAACATTTGTAATTAGCAAATATTTCTAGGAATTGTCGATCGCCATTACGTCAATGCACTAATTAAATTCCTCAGCTATCAGAGCGCGATCTAAAAACAGCCTTACGAATAAATTCTAGTTTTTATGGAGTGCACAAAAATGTCTGCCATTTTTACAAACACTACACATCTCCCTCCACTCCAGAAAAACCCTTGTTGCAATTCCTTGATGTTTTCCTGTAATTTCACTAAGAAATGTACGATTGAACTCTGCTGCCGAAACTTTTTCGCCAGTAACAACGTTTAATGGTGACTGCGCAAGCGTGGTGGAACTCAGCTTCCGATATTAACGTTATACTAACTGGGCTTTCTATTTTTCAGATTTCTCCAACTGTAGCTAAACTTGATGTAATTAAAAACTTATTCGCTATTCACAGGTTCAAATGCAACTGCGCCATTGTAAAATCCGCACTTACGACTGTGCCAAGGTTATAACTGCAAGTCATACTGTGCGGTTAGCAAATAACGTTATACAATTCCCACGCTGTTCTTTTCCAACAAAGCTCTCTAACAAATTGGTCTGCCACGAAGCTCTCCAAACGAATTGGTCTGCAACGAAGCTCTCCAACGAATTGGTCTGCAATGAAGCTCAGCCACGGATGCTCTCCAACGAATGGTCTGCACTGACTGCTCTCCAATGAATGGTCTGCAAGCGGATGCTCTCCAAACGCATGGACTGCAACTTGCTACTGCGTGACTGCTCTCTACTGCTGTCTATATTACACTGCTCAATGTTACCCAGTCTTCTTATCGCTCTCTGACAACTGCAACGATCAATCAATGCACTGACCAATAAGGTAACGTCTCTTATCTAGAAACATTTGTAATTAGCAAATATTTCTAGGAATTGTCAATCGCCATTACGTCAATGCACTAATTAAATTCCTCAGCTATCAGAGCGCGATCTAAAAACAGCCTTACGAATAAATTCTAGTTTTTATGGAATGCACAAAAATGTCTGCCATTTTTACAAACACTACACATCTCCCTCCACTCCAGAAAAACCCTTGTTGCAATTCCTTGATGTTTTCCTGTAATTTCACTAAGAAATGTACGATTGAACTCTGCTGCCAAAACTTTTTCGCCAGTAACGACGTTTAATGGTGACTGCGCAAGCGTGGTGGAACTCAGCTTCCGATATTAACGTTATACTAACTGGGCTTTCTATTTTTCAGATTTCTCCAACTGTAGCTAAACTTGATGTAATTAAAAACTTATTCGCTACTCACAGGTTCAAATGCAACTGCGCCATTGTAAAATCCGCACTTACGACTGTGCCAAGGTTATAACTGCAAGTCATACTGTGCGGTTAGCAAATAACGTTATACAATTCCCACGCTGTTCTTTTCCAACAAAGCTCTCCAACAAATTGGTCTGCCACGAAGCTCTCCAAACGAATTGGTCTGCAACGAAGCTCTCCAACGAATTGGTCTGCAACGAAGCTCAGCCACGGATGCTCTCCAACAAATGGTCTGCACCGACTGCTCTCCAATGAATGGTCTGCAAGCGGATGCTCTCCAAACGCATGGTCTGCAACTTGCTACTGCGTGACTGCTCTCTACTGCTGTCTATATTATACTGCTCGATGTTACCCAGTCTTCTTATCGCTCTCTGACAACTGCAACGATCAATCAATGCACTGACCAATAAGGTAACGTCTCTTATCTAGAAATATTTGTAATTAGCAAATATTTCTAGGAATTGTCGATCGCCATTACGTCAATGCACTAATTAAATTCCTCAGCTATCAGAGCGCGATCTAAAAACAGCCTTACGAATAAATTCTAGTTTTTCTGGAGTGCACAAAAATGTCTGCCATTTTTACAAATACTACAATAAGTAATATGAAGTCCATAAATAAGAAGTTAAAAAATTTAAAGTATTCTAAAGGATGCAAATATTTAATCATTTAAATTAAAACCGTTTGTGAAGTTTACATTTTCAATTATAATTATTGTTGCTATAACTGAATTTTCACTGATTACTTGGATACTCATTTTTATAAAAACTATTAAAATATAATTATATAGTGGAACACACTAAAATTATATAATAATGCCATTCATTGTAACAGTAATTCCATATAGTTTACATCAAAATATATACATTTAGAAGTACTCTAATTCCAGATCCACTGTCAAGATCAAAGATACCATCCAAAACAATAATTTGAGCAGAAAAATCAAAAACACAAATACAAAAATACATTTAAAACTGTTATACATACTGCACTGTTACATTTAAAAAAAACTAAGTCATCTTTTAAAAACATAAAATTAAAATATAAACATACATATTCAGAAACTGGAAAGGAATAAATATCTTTATGCTGTTCTTCCATAAAATAATAATCAGAAAATAATAAATATTGTTCCAGTACACTGTTGAACGGGATGGAACAATATCAACAAGTACAATCACTAATAAACAATTATTGATTATAACCATGGAAGGGTTCATGGTTTATATTACAACCATCATTACATGTTATCAGCCAGGTAGCTATACTAATTTCAACTAAGAATATAAACTCTATCCAGGTGGAGTATCTGTCAGCTACGGCTAGCTTGTGGGATTTATTGGTTTAAGCCAACAGATTCCCCAAATTTCCATACCATTCAAACTTGTGACTGCACAAATATAATTGATATACTAGTTTGAAGCCAAGATACATCTCATTAAATTTACCCAAAAAACTCTTATACTATAAAGAAAAATATCCATGATCATCATCAACATCAAGGCAATTGCTGGTCCATTCATCAATAATTTAAACAAATAAGTCTAAGATATATGTGACTAAGTCCTTCTACAGAGACATAAGTGAAATCTATTATATACCTCAAGCCCCATTTGTCACACTCAATAATCAAATAACTTGTACAATTTACATATTTATATCCCATTTCAGTTGCGGGTGTGGGACTATTTCTAGAAATCTCTATAATCACTTAATAATGTTATGACAATTTTACTCCTAATATTCATATAAACACCTTATACAATCATCAATGATGATGATGAATAAATTATAACCAACTAATATAATTCATATCTATCATTCGAAATAAACATGAATTCTTAGATCCCTATTAATTATGAGATTAAATCAAACCAATGATGATGACAACCAACCATCCCCTGATGATGATCAGATGATCGAGTATATGTGTTGTGAATTAATTAAATAATAAAACTAAAAATAACAATAATACTTATAATAATAACACTAAAGCAAAAATATTATATAATTCTGTTTATTAAGATTCCTTGCTTTTTAACAAAACAAATTTCTGATCATTCAGTTGACTTTAATTATTGTATTAATTGAAATAATACATCAATAAACAAAAATATTATATGTGTAACCAAATAAGACAATTAACTATATATGTTCCTATCCAATTAAGCGAAGATGGTTTAAAATGAAATATTCCAATAACAAAAAAAAACATTCCATTTAATACTTATTCAATATTTTCTCCCAGCTTTACTATATGTGTTATAAATGCAATATAAAAAAATAATTTACGCGTGTGCGTGTACACTTTCACACATATACATCCATACTCTACCAATTTGCTTTCTTAATGTAAAACCGCTTAAGCATTAAGATTTTAGTCGAACCTATTCTAACTTATACCAATTGACTTATATCTGTATAGGCAGTCATCCACACACACTCGTGATATGTTAACATATATATCATGTTAAAAGGTTTTTTTTTCTTTCATATATTAAATTATATATATATATAAATTATTTTAATCTTGAGCAAAGCAACATTTATATCAAACTTATATATGCAAAATAAATATTAAAAAAAAACAAAATAAATACTGACAGATTGCCCAAGTACTGTTGGTTATCCTATTAATGTCTAGGTAACCCAATCAATGACAATAATAAATAAAAGACATTAAATTACAATAAAAAAAATAATATTCAAAGATAATAAAAATTAAGTATAATAATTTCAAAATGTATTGGTAATGTTGTTATGCATAATGATAATATAAAAAAACTTTTGTTTATGTATTAGAAAAAAAAACGATGTTTGACCCATAGGAGGAGATTCAAACGACTACTTTAAATAGTAAAAAAAAAATGATTAATAAATTTTTGAAGTTACCGATCCATTTTTCAATTCTTGAGAATGTCCAAGCTGGCATAAAAGACTGCTCTCTTGTCTATAATTTCAGGCTTATTTCTGTCACTCCTAATGAAAATAAAAGAAAACTTTTAAAAACTGCTTAGTAATTAGTTGAGGCTTGATGTGTGGATTATATACATCTTTCTTTTTTTCTTTCTTCTTCTCCCTCTCTTTAAAGATGATAATTCTTTAATAAACCATAGGATAGAAAAGAAGTCTTTGAGACAAAATGTGTTATTGGCGTGATTAACTAGAAACGCAGCCATTCTCTGGATCTTAAATATATATATGCATGCAGATAAAATGTTTAACCCAAGGTAGTCTGGATCCTGGGACAAATAATGGAAATAACAATATATTCTACTTTTCTGACTGCTAACAAAAGATACAAATACAGAGTCCATTTTCTTTAGAGCAACAATTTATATATTTTTCTTATAACACCATTTTACTTTTAGCTTTGTTTTGGGGATTGAATCTTTATCGATCCTGATGGAGATTTATTGATTTCTTCCACTAAATTCCTGTCTTTTCTGAAACTTTTTTCATAACTCAGATATATATAGTTTTCTCTTGAATAACTTAAATTCAATATTATTCATATATCAGCACATCTCCAGTTATAGTATATAAAATAATATTTCAACATTTTGCTGCTCGAAAATCTATCTTTTCTCCCAATGGCACATTAAACTTTTTTTTCTCTAATTTCCCTTTCTCTCAAGCTTTCATACTTAATAGTGAGCTCATTTTGGTTATTTCATATAAAACAATACTTTAACATTTGTTCCTTGAAAAATTGAGTCATTTTGCTCTTACTTCTTCCTTCACTGCAGAGAACTTGAAAAAAAAAAAAATACTAAGACAATTTCTTTCCAACCCAGCCATTTTTATATCTTAATTTTCATAATTTATCTGCAGCTGTGTAAAGACAATATATTAAAGCCCCTTCATTAATCAGCCAAAGGTCTTTTTTAAATAAACCACTACTATGATCTTAAAAACAAAAGAAACTTAAAACTGATAAATCTTACTGGCATCAAGTAATAAAAAAAAAACATTAATCTCTTCTTCTGTATCAAAGATCACTCTTTGAGAATTTTTTTTACAAGCCATAATTTATACAACAATAAGAAAAAATCAGAATATATGGTATAAGTAAAATAGTAAATGTCATTATCATTGATTTACACATCTACATCCTTACTTCAGACCACACATGTGCTTTGCAGGTTGTCTATTTGCTGACCTTAGATTTGACAATTCAACAATCTAGTTTAGCCTGTTTTATTTAAAAAAAATAAACTATATAATAGAATTGCTATATTATTTAATACAAGAGTCTAAAACAACTAACTATCTCTTATAATATTCATCTTCCTTTATTTTGTTTTTTCATTACTACTTACTAAGAAAATCATATATATAAATATTTATAACACACACACAAAAATTACTTTTTTTTTGATTTAATAATATATATGTGTGGGAATTGGACTCTATCCCTACAATATAAATATAAAAAAAAAAATTTTTATACATTAAGTCTTTTTCGACATCTGATTTGGTGTTGTTTTCAAATGTTAATAATCTATTACGTTAACGAACTATTTCAGACATAAAAACGTTTAGTGTTCAATAATGAAATTAAAACAAACAATACCAATACAAATCATTAAAACAAATCAAAACCCGCATATATAAATCCAGTAATTACAAAATAATTGACTATATTACAACAATACAATAATTAAAATAAATTACATGCATTTTTTCTTCTTCTTTTTTTACAATTATATTAAAAATAATTTAAATAATTGTATGAATATTTACAAGACTTCTATAAATTTAGTTAGTTAAAGCTTTACTTCATTAGCATATAAAATCCATAATATATATTTGCGCACAGATAATGAAGCTGAAAACAGTAACTAAAATAAATAATATTATACAATTATTAAAGCTGAATGCTTTTGGGAGGATTCATACTCCCATATTCATAGCTACTAAAATTTTGTTAAGAACTATACCAATGTTAGTGCAAATGTATGCAAATTAATGTAAAGTGGCTACAGAGACCATTTTCGAGAAAGAGAAAAGCAGGTCTCTCTTCCATTGATTGATGTAGGATCATTTGCTATATAGCATGCTTCCCTGACCTTGCATTTGATGTCATTTCTCTCAGAGCAGACAATACTGGCAGTGATTGGTTGGAAACTATGGCAAGTGGCTCTTTCGTGTTCAGCAAAGATTGAATTACCTTCACATTTAGTTTTAGTCTTATTATAAAGGTCTCTACTACTCTGGTTGCAATGTTGGTCCTGGTTTTTCCATAATATGATGCTAGGCAATTTCTTTGGGGGCAAGTGATCTTGTATATGATTTGAGGAGTAAGTTTGCCTCCCAACACCAATAGACTCATCAACAACACCAAAGATAGGATCAAACCCGAACTTACTCCTCAAGTCATATACAAGATCACTTGCCCCCAAAGAAATTGTCTAGCATCATATTATGGAGAAACCAGGACCAACATTGCAATCAGAGTAACACAGCATAGATATCTTTATAATAAGACTAAAACTAAATGTGAAGGCAATTCAATTTTTGCTGAACATGAAAGAGCCACTAGCCATAGTTTCCAACCAAGCATGGCCAGTGTTGTCTGCTCTGAGAGAAATGACATCAAACGCAAGATCAGGGAAGCATGCTACATAGCAAGTGATCCTACATCAATCAATAGAAGAGGCCTGCTTTTCTTTTTTTCCGAAAATGGTATTTGTAGCCACTTTACTTTAATTTGCTACATTTCCATTAACACTGGTATAGTTCTTAACAAAATTCTAGTAGCTATGAATATGGGAGTATGAATCCTCCCGAAATCGATCAGCTTTAATAATTGTATATTATTATTTATTTTATTTACTGTTATCAGCTTCATTATCTGTGAGCCAAGCACATATATAAATTTGGTTAATAGTAGGTGAATTAAAAATGAATGGAAAATGATATAAATTGACATATATATAAATGTAAAAAAAAAAGAAAAAAAAATGCATATAATTTATTTTATTTATTGTATTGTTATGATATAATCAATTATTTTGTAATTACTGGATTTATATATATATGCTGTTTTTGAGTTGTTTTAATGATTTATATTGGTATTGTTTGTTTTAATTTCATTATTGAACACTAGATGGTTTTATGTCTGAAATAGTTCGTTAACATAATAGAGTATTAACATTCGAAAAGAGCACCAAATCAGAGACTGAAAAAAGCTTTTAAGGTATAAAAAAATAATTTGATATTTATATAGCTGTTGTAAAGAATTTATTATTTTCTGATTAATTATATTCAGAAATATTATCAAAATCACACTTTTTTTTATTTTACTGTAATATCTTATATAAATACTATTTATCCAAACCACTTCAAACACTTTTTAGCAAAAACTTTACTTGAATACTAACAGTAATTATACTAGGAAACATAGCAAAAAATTCTCACAATAATGCATAATCTTTTCATAAATGTTATCCTAGTAACACTACATTTGCCATTTGTTTTAGATTAATCCACATTACCAAGATTTTCCAATAGTTCCATAATATTAATATATAAAATGTTCAAGCTGAAATCCTTTTCACTATCTTTGCATTTTTTACTTCATGATTTTTGTAAAATAGTATAGATTATTAGTTTACTCATATCTTATTCAGAATTTATATTATTAACTATTTTAAAACCTTTTATTTTAGAAATATTTTTTATTCATACTTCAATACTGATTTATTTTTTTGACAGTAATTTTCTAGCTCATGATTAAAATGAATATTTGTATATATGTGAGAAAATTTAAAAAAAGAAACTAGTAAGTTGAACAAACTGCAGAAGAAAAACTAAATATTAATAATTGAACAAAACATAACAATATATGTCACTTTATTCAAGCTGCACAATATAAAAAGAATCTTGTGCATGTAATTGCTACTATTTCAGCCAGAAACATTTTAACTTTTTTTTTATATTTCAACTAATGGTATTTGTCAAATTAGCAATTCCAAGTTTAATAATGCTTAGCTTTCAACAATTTTACTGAACTTTCATTTTGAAATTCCTTTTTCCTTTTTTAATATCAACAATAACCAGTTTTCAAATTCTATTCTTATGATACATAAGTAAAATTATTACCATATACACATCTAGAAAAATTTTTTAAAGAAAAATATTGTATGTATATTTTTACTCCTAGAAATAAAAAAGATGAACAAATTAAGTTTAAATTTCTGCAATTTTTCCAGTCTCATTTTGAATTTTTTTTTTTATCAAACTTTTATATAGAATTTCTTTAAACATCAACATTAATTAACTTTTAAATTCTATTTTTTATAATATATAGATAAAATTATTACAGTATACATGTCTAGGAGAATATTTTTAAAAAATACTATAACATTTTTACAATTAGAGATTTAAAGATAAAAGTATGCAAATTAAATTGATAACTAAGTTTTAGATTACTGCCATTTCACTGGTCTCATTTGGAAATTTTTTTTACCAAACGAACAATTTTGGAAATTTTTATTTTTAATCAGACTTTCATTCAAAATTTTTTATTTTAATGTTAACATTAATCAACTTTCAAATTCTTACTTTTATAACATATAGCCAAAATTATTACAGCATATTTTCTTATGAGAATACTTTTTAAAAATGTGACATGTATAACATTTTTTCTGCTAGGCATACAAGTAGGCAAATTAAATTTATAATTAAATTTTATATTTTGCCATTTTGCAAGGACTTTCTCATTGTGATTTTTTTTTTGACATAATTTACCTAGTTTTTAAACTCTATTATTATGATTAAAGTTATTGCAATATAAGCAACTAAGAAAATAATTTTATACAAAAATATGTACAACATTTTTGCTGGTAATTTTTCTTGTTTTTTTTTTAACAATAATATTAATCCCCTTTCAAATTCTGCTGTTATGAGTCATGGCAAAAATTATTACAGTATACATATCTAAAAAAAATACTTTTATGAAAAAATATGTTCAGCAAAAATATCTGCTATCGTACAGTTCATTGTTTTTTGCATTTGTTACAAAAATCCTAATTTAGTGTCAAAAAGGATTCATCCTAGTTATTTGTTTTAATAGTCTTTGTCAGAGCAAACCTTATTGGATTCCACTAAATTAACTATTTGTTTTTGCATCATTATGTCTCATACCATACAAATATCAGAATATAACAATTAATAATATGCAGGAAAGTAATCACAATATTTAAGATATATAAAGATAACCATTGCCATATTATTATTAAAATAATTTAGTGTTTATAGCATTTGAAGTACAACATGAATTAAGTTATTTATGAAAGTCACATGCAGGACCTAAAATAATTATATTATTTATAACAACATTAGTAAAAAATAATATAGGATCATTTATAATTGTTTATGCAATAAAATATTTTAATTATTATCATTTAGGAGAAAGGAAATTAAGAGCTTGTTTGAGCTATTGATACGCTCTCTGTATTACATTTTTGTAAATACAAGCTTATATCAATGTCACATTATATATGACTTGCTTTATTGATAATTATAATTTTACCTTTACTGCTTTGGCTATGCTGAGGCTATTAATATATGGTAGATCTGAATTTGGTTCAGTCGTCCCATATAGCAATTTAAATTAGATAGCTAGATAAAAGACATTTTCATGTCTGAAAACTTCAGAGTTTCTATATAAATATTATGTATAAAATAAGTGCTGTGTTTGAATTGATATTTTAGATTTAGTGTCTGAATATTCTAGCTCCTCACTGAGGTGAGCCATAAGCTCAAAACCAGTTGGTCTGGGGATAAGAGTATTTCGGATAGAGATTTTAAATATTTTCTCTTACCGCATTTATCAATTAAGAGCTTGTTTGAGCTAGTAGTACGCTCTTATTACATTTTTGTAAATACAAGCTTATAAAAGCAATGTCACATTATATATGACTTGCTTTATTGATAAGAATAATTAATTTTGCAAATTTTGTTTATTTTATAAATAAAATTAATGTTTAAATTATTGTTCATATTTATATATTTTATATTAAATGTATTTAGGTTTAAATTAATCTTTGATAGATCAGAAGTATATGAACCTCATGAAACCATGATTAGTGATGGATCAATAAATGGTTATGCTATTGACCTCTCAAATAAAAAGAAAAGATGCAGAAGACAAAAGCAAAAGAATAAGCAAGGGAAGCAATACAATGAGTAAAACATCTGTGAAGATTATAAGTTTCAATTAATTCAAATAAATGTAAAATACCAACTGTTTCTAGAAAGATAAATAAGAAATGGAATTGAATTCCATTCCAAAAGTTTCCAAATTCCTACGTAACATGTTGATGCTCAAATAGATGGAGTGGGAATAAAGATGATGAGGTAGATATTCAAATCTTATATTTGGAAATAAGCATGAAAAATAAGCTCCTAGCTATCTTTGATATTTCCCTGTGTTCACTTCTAAAAAAAAAATTGGAGTGTTAAGTGCTTGACTATTATAATATGCATTTATCTTCATAAACATACACATATGTAAAATTATTTTTATGATTGAACACATCAAATACTATTACAAGGATATCATTTTATCATCTTTATTATAATATAAATAAATAAATATTAATAATATTCTAATACTACTATTGCAAACTGAAAATTAAAATTTAAAATAATGAAATAAAATTAATAAAAGCAAACAAAAAGCACTAACTGATATATCAACAGATGATAACTCCACTTCAAGACCTGCTCGAGCATTACCAAATACTACTAGAGTGAGTGATTTATCAAACCATCTGAAATTAGTATTATAGATATTATATACATAAAATAGACATATATATGTATAATAATAAATTTATAAACTATAATATTTACAAATTAAAAGCTAAATTTAAGATTAATAAAATGATAACATGAATTGTACGACTTTCGTTTATTACTTTTTTTAAATTTCAGTAAAACACTAATTTAAAATATATACATTATACTACATGTTAATTATTATTCAAATACAATATTCACAAATAAAATAAAATGAGCAATCTTTATAATAGAAATAATATATTAATTAATAATGCTATGAAAATTTGTGCATAGTTCTAGAAAACTGACTGGGGATCTCCTAGAATAACTTTATGAATCTGACTTTCCAATAAGAATAGTATTTGATAAATCAAATGGCTAGCCATCAATTATTCCTGCATTTTAAGCATATTCAATAAATGAAAAAACTAACAAATTCAACAATATTATCAAAACTTGAACTCAAATCTCAGTTTAATTTACTCATTTCTTAAAAAATTGTACAATGCATACTTCTAGTGATATTTTTCATATTTTGCAAGTGAGTGCATTGCTTTCAATTTTTCAACATATTTATCTTTTGAATAATCCTAGACCAAACACTGATACATTCAATTTTCTGTTTATTCAATTCCTTTAAGAATTTATTAACATTTTTCACTTCAGAAAAGATTAAAAATAATATACTGTATATAAAAAATATTTTATAAAAAATGCTTTTGTTTAATTTGATGAGTAATGCATTAAAAACAAAAAAAAAAAATTCTGAATTCAGTCACAATTTTGCTTGTTATATTTAACTTAAAATAAAAGTGTGGGGCATTTATAAATTATAAAACTAAAGATTGAATTAATTGATGACACCCCATACTCCTACTTCAAATTATATATAACAACTAAAATTGAATTAATTAATTCATGGATACCCCATGCTTTTATTTCAAATTAAGTATAACAACTAAAATTGTGATTGAAAATATATATATATGTATTGGTTTTTAGTGCATTACTCATCAAATTAAAATAAAAGCATTCTTTACAAAATATTTTTTATAAATATTATTTTTTATTTTTTTGTACTTGGATATTCTGTAGTGAACTTTTTGTAACTATTCATATTCAAACTTAAAAATAGAATCTAAACAATATCACTGTATTTCTAGTAATTGAAATAAAATTTGACATGTAAAAAATTTATTACAAGATTTTTGTGTTTATAAAGGCAGCGTTTTAAAAAAGTAAATTTTAGTTAAACAATCAAGAGAAAGTAAGATTTCATCCTTCAATTCTTTTTCTTTCTATTTTAATTAACAGCAAATGTTTTTAGTGAATTAGGTCATGAAATTTAATGAAAGCATATTTTTTAAAAAATTACTGCCATCTATTGAACATCACTCAAAACTTACTGAAACAATATCAATGCCGGTTGAAATTCAGCCAACTAATAGGCAGAACAAACTGCTGGTCAATCCTGAAATATTGCATTGCCATAATACATAGTTATCGATACCAAGTATGAGTAAAAAAAAGTGAAAAAAATCATTGCTAGAAGTTAAAAATTTGTTACAAGATTTGATCCAAATAAACAAATAAAGAAACAGAATTTCTAAGTTAAATTAAAGTGTTTAAAAATATGCTTACTCTATGACAGAAACAACATTCATTTCTTTAAATAGAAATTTCATGAATTCAATGTAAAAGTGATTAAATTCAGACCACTTTCAATTTTGAAAGATTCAAACTTCTGATTAATATCATCAAATGAAATATCTTCTACTGAGAGCCAGTAAAACTTCGTAATTTTCAAATTCAATTTTATAATACTATCAATAAGTTCTTCAACATTGAATATTTTATTTTTTTTATCTTGATATAAATCAATGAGATAAAGAGTGTTGATAAGAATTTAATTTATAACAGCCTGATTTGTCAATAATTATGAGAATGAATTTAAATTTTCTGAGTTGTTTTTGCATAATTTGGACTAGTAGAGTGATAAATTCAACACAAATTATTCTCTTCCATTCTCAGACTTTTTGTATTCTCATATTATTCTCTAGTTCTGAGTAAAATGTAGTTGTATTCAGTGACTCCAATTTATCTAATAAAAATAATTTTATTTTAATTGTAGTTCCTTTATTAAATTTGTGACGTAATAATGTAAAAGTAAATATTTATTTCACAAATAATGGACAAAGCAAAATAATAATATAATTTTATTTATGAAAATATTTTAATAATGATTTTTTTACAACCTATAAATGTTAAAAAATTTAATTCAATTTATTCAGATTTTGATGGTAAAGATATAAAATTAACATGGGATAGAAAGAAAAAAAAAAGTTTATATGAAATATAAATAAAAAATTTAACCTGTTCTATCAGATTATTATAGATTATGCTCCAAGTTGATAATTCTGTATAAAACTGACTGGCTCTACACTAAAATATTCTTAGATTTTTAAGCGATGAAATTGCATGGAAAAGAGAAAGGAGAATAAAATCTTGGTTCTGCCATTTTGAGACTTTTAAAACAACTAATCAATTAAGAAATAAAATAAATAAATATCACAAAATATATATAAATTGAAAGTAAATAAGATATAATGGCTAACTATTTTTTTCTAATACTTTTCTAAAAAATTAAAAAATTTAGATGCATAAAATATGCCATTTAATGTAGCACAAAGTAAATTATTTCCTGAATAAAATTATTGTCTCCCTAACTTCACTTGTCATTGAAATATACCACCAAGTTTTGAATAGATTATATTTACTTAAGATATATTTATATAATCTTTTAAAAAAAAAAATATTTAATGATTAGACTGTAAAAACTATCTGATATATATCTACTAATGGTAATTTAATAACTATTCTAGAATTTAATAGAAAAAAAAAAATGTGCTTAATAATATCAAACAAAAAATGTAGTAGTTAATATTGAATTGGAAATCAATTTAATTAACTTTTTTTAAAAATTAGTCTCAGAGATGTAATCTGTAAATTTTGTAATTGATTTGTCTTTCTACTTATCAATCTATCTATAATTTTTCTCAATATATATTTTGTGTAAGTAGATATAATAATGGTAGTTTAAAAATATATATACAAATTCTTATATTAGAAGAAAATTGATGGATAAATATAATCATGTATCTATAACTATTTTAAAAATATATTTGATATTCAATACAAAAAATAAAATCTGTATCTAAGACTAATAGAATTATAAGTTCTAACTTAATAAAAATTGATTAGCAATCATTTATTTATTTAATGAAAGATGATTGTTACCAGAATGCTTGTTTGAAATACAATTCTTCAAAGCCACATAAATAAAGTTTTCTTGGATGGATTCATTTTTAATTCTGACTATCCCTTTGTACAATTTTAGAAAAAAATATCTAATTATAATCATTTAACATTTAATTTATGTTTATTTTAGATTACAATATTAAATTCCATTCAGTTATTTATTACATCATTAGAACAGTTTTACAATAAGATTTTTATTTCTGGATTAAATATATAGAATATAAGAAAAATCATTCCATTTAAATATGAGCCTTTCAAGTTATCATTTGCAGCAAAATAAATATAAAAATTGATTTATTATATCAACTGTCCTAAATATTTATCTTATGAAAATATTTTGTTTTCAATCTCTGCTTGTTAATCTGGACATAAATCTCCTTATATTTTGTTATGCAGTCTTACATTTTTGTATTGCTCTTTACTTAAGTATCCAAGTCTCAGAACCATATGTAAGAACTGATATTTATATTAAAAACTTTTCTTTTAGAAGATATAAGCATATTTCCTTTGAATATTGAATTAGTTCTATTCCATCTAAATTTAATTCTATAATTAATTTCATACATTGTTTCCACTTATACTAATAATTTTATCAAGATATTTGAATTAACTTTGTCTAATTCATTATTATCAATCTTTATTTTTTCTTTTATAAAAAATTAGAATTTATATTTAGTCCCACTTTCTTGTTTTCATCTGATAATCCTTTTAACATTTCCTAAAGTTCTGAAACATTATTTTCAAAAACAATTACATCAACTTCAATTTCTAGATGACTTAAATAAGATCCATTTATTTTATTCCCTTGCTTTCTAATTTAATCCACAAAATACTTCCTATAAAACTGTGATAAAAAACAGTTTTTAAATAAATAAAAAAAAACAATACAATATTTTAAAATATAAGTAATTACAATGTTAATCTTTATAAACACTTCTCTCCACTCTTTTCTTTTTCTATTCTTATATACAATATTGCAATTCCCAAAAATATTTCTTACACTTTTCAGCAAAATCTTTTTATTAAATATTACAGTTTCAACTGTATCTTGCAGTCTACATCATATCTACAAAAAAATTAAATATATATAATAATACAACCATTACATAATACAATTAATATTTTTATAAAAATTCTAAAAGTTAATTAATATTTCTATACAAATTATTAATTTTCTAACGTACTTCTTAAAATTTTTAAAAATTTTAATTTTTATAAAAACTTTTTAACTCATGTTATACCTTTTATACATATTTACTTTCCCAAATTTTTATTATTATTCTCTTTAAACCACTAAACATCACATGATCACTATCTCATACTAACACATAATTGTTATTAAACAAGGCAAAACTCTCTATACAGTAGTGACACCCTGTGCCAACCAGAGTAATCAATGGATACCAGAAGGCTTGTGCATAAAATCCCTATCTAGTGCCTACTCATCTTATTGGTAATAAAATAAAATAAAAGAGTATATAAAAAGAGATAGAGTAATAATAAAAATTTGGGAAAGTAAATATGTATAAAAGATATAACATGAGTTAAAAGGTTTTTTATAAAATTAAAAATTTTTTAAATTTTAAGGAGTATCTTATAAAATTAATAATTTGTAAAGAAATATTAATGTAATGGTTGTATTGTTATATGAATTTACATTTTTTGTAGATCTGATGAAGACTGCAAGATACAATCGAAACTGTAATATTTAATATTTAATAAAAAAAATTTGCTGAAAAGTGAAAGAAGGATTTTTGGTAATTACAATGTTATAATAATTACATATATATGCAAATACTTCTTGCAAAATTGTGATGAGAAAATAAAATGCAAAAGATATAATATCTAAATGATATATATTATAATAATAAAAATTGCATTTTTATACAAATTTTAATTATTTTTTTTTTATTTTTTTTTTTTATACATGTTTTTAATAATGTTTAAATAAATCAGCAAATGGCAGTTCATAAATGCAATGACTTTATTATAATTATTATTAAAATTGATATTTATCTAGAAAGACAGTAATCATTAATAAGAATAGTTAAAAAATAATATGATGAGTAAATAACGAACAATGCTGATAGGGTATAATATCTTTGAAGTATGATAGTATTAAATAGAAGTTTTTAAAATATATATATTTAATTTAAATAAGTGTTAAAAAAAGAAGTCAAATTAATATAATATGATGCATGATTGTAGGATATAATAAAAGATATATATATATATTTGATTTTTAAGTAAGTTTAAAGACTTTCTAATAATACAACAAAATTGATATTATCTATTAAAAAAACAGTAACTGCCAATAAGATTATGTAGGAATTGTACACTTATAGATCAAGTCATGAAATAATGCAATGGATTATGAATGATTCCTTTGTTCACCAGTTTGAAGTTTGACAATGTTAAATAAGTTTTCAAAATATATATATATTTATTTGGTACTCAAATATCCCCCGATTTAAAAATAATATAAGAAATAAATAATTAAATAAAACCTGGTGACAAATATTTTAATACCTGTTATATCCTGTTCCCATTAAGATTCTTTTAGCTTGATCATTAACATTCTATATTTATATGCAAAAAAAAAAAAAAAGTTAAAATAATATTCTTATGATATATATAAAAAAGCATTTAATAACTGAAAAATTTTAAAAATATGAAAAAAAATTAATAATGTTAGATACATATTGTTTAATTATTAAATAGGATATTTAAATGTAAAATGATTATAGAATAATTAATCAAATAAACGGCATAGCAATAATATATATATATTAAAAAATAAAAAATATTAGCAAATTATTCTTGAAGATGTTCAAAATTGTTTGCTTGAATAAAAGATATAATTTTCAATCATCTAATCACAATTTATATTTGTTAAAGAAATATAAATCTATCACAATACAAATAGAAAATGTTATAAATATTTTTTTTTTAAATAAATAAACTAAAAAAAAAGGATAATCCTATAAATATGCACTTTATTAAAATCCATTTATAATAAAAAATTAAATGATTGTCAGCACTTCAATGTTCTATGGCAATGATGACATTTTTGAACTATTTTATTTCAACAAATTTCAATATATATATATACATATTCTAAAGCAGCTGACAAATACTTACAAATTCAGAGTCTACCACATATCTTTAATGCAACCTAGCACGCTTTCAACATTTACATATAACATTCAAGGTTCATACATAATCATTTTCATGGACAAGAACATTATCTATTACTTCTTAATTCATGCCATATATAATAACACAGCAAAGGCACATCCACTTTTTCTTTTAAAATATATATGCTCTACAATAATATCAACAAATAAAAAATCCTTCTCCTTTTTCTTTTCAAAAACTTTATTTTTTTATCTCAATACTGAACATATATTTATACATTTATATAATACAAAACTCCAATGTTTCAACTGTTTTTGTCTCATACAGTCATTTTCAAGGATCTGCAACAACAATATTAAATACATATCAATAAATAAACTTCAATTACATAAAAACTTCCTCTTACATTAACATAAACAGTAACAAACATATTAAACATATATAAATATATTTTAATTACATCTCTCTCCTACTGCTATATTTTATTACTCTTTCTTTTACATTATTTAGTTACAAATCTGTCTTAAAACCATCCAAGAAACTTTCTATATAAATTTAAATACCAATTCTAATTTCCAAATTAAAAACTAGACTTAGACAACATTTATATGACAAAAATTCAAATATTTACATTCATTGTAAAGGTTTAGGTCATAAAGAATTTAATATTAAAATGTTGGAAAGAGTTAAAAATTACAGGGAAAGGATGGTAAAAGAATTTTCTTATATAAAAAAATATAATCCTACTCTAAATAGAATTAATGGAGTAGATAAGGAATCTAAATTAATGTGTAATTAAAATAAATGCTTAATGGGTTTAGGTAAATTGTTAGAAGTTTTTTTTGTATAAAAGAGAGAGAGAGAGAAAAAATGTTTATATTTGTTTTATATTCATTTAAAGATATAGTTTAGGAATGTAGTTTTAAGATGGGTTTTAGATAAAAAATAAAAAAGGGGGAGGTTTTTGGAAATTAGAATTGGTATTTAAATTTGTATAGAAAGTTTCTTGGATGATTTTAAGACAGATTTGTAACTAAATAATGTAAAAGAAAGAGTAATAAAATATAGCAGTGGGAGAGAGATGTAAGTAAAATATATTTATATATGTTTAATATGTTTGTTACTGTTTATGTTAATGTAAGAGGAAGTTTTTATGTAATTGAAGTTTATTTATTGATATGTATTTAATATTGTTGTTGCAGATCCTTGAAAATGACTGTATGAGATAAAAACAGTTGAAACATTGGAGTTTTGTATTATATATGTTCAGTATTGAGATAAAAAAATAAAGTTTTTGAAAAGAAAAAGGAGAAGGATTTTTTATTTGTTGATATTCTTAATTCATGCTAAATTGTATGTTACTGAATCATTGGTTTATCATTTTTTTTAAATTTATGATAAATCATGCTTTTATTTTTCAATGAGATGAAAAGGATATGCAAAAAGCAGCATGATGTTCATAGAGGAAAAATAAGTAAAAGATGCATTGTTCATCTTGAATTTAAGAGACATGATGAATCAATAATCTAATAGCATATAACTTAGTATACACTGGAATTTGAATATATAAAATTATAAATAAACTATTCATAATTATCGGATAAGTTTCTTATAAACCATGAGAATGTGTCATGTAAGTATTAAAAGCACAATTAATTGCATAAAAAAATTATATAATAAACCCTGCATATTTATAAATAGTAATTACATATATATATATATATGTATGTGAAAATTGTTTATCCATCACAAAAATAAACCTATTCATTAATGATGAATATATTTAAGTTATCTTACTTGAATTATGCACAAAAAAAATATATTTGTGTGTTAGATAAATTTTTTAGGATTAATTGATATAAACAAAGGAATGAATAGAGATATTTCCATATAACTAGAAAAATATGTTGCTAAGTAACTGACAATTACTCTTAATCTATTTGATCTATAGCCCACAATAGTTTAAAGACTGTCAATAGTAATTAAATTACTTAGCAACTTCATTAGAAATATATTTCTCTAGTTATTACATGGAAATATCCTCATTTATTTCTTTGTTTATATATATATAATAATCAAATGTCAGGTTATATATGATTATTTGAGCATTTATTGGAAGAATGATTAAAATGATAAGTATTATACAATGTGAAAAATATATCAATCTCTTAAACAATACAATTATGTTTCAGACAATAAACATATTGTCATCAGAAAATGCTGGAGATTTGAATAGCTTTAACCATATTAGAGTAGTAATATAACTTCTTATATTACTAAAAGTTTTGCAATCTCTTTATTTTACTGTGGAAATTTTATAAAATTATAATTATCATTATATTAAATCTCTATATTTATAATGTTTCATAGGATGTGTAAGATTGAAAATGGGATAAAAATTGTTTCCATATTTCGCAATGGATTATGAATTTACAAAGTTCAAAACATATAAGAAGATCACAAAACAACTATTAATTGAATATATATCACTATTCTATCATGGTTAGGGTGTTCGAATCTTTAACATATTCCATGATGATATATTTATTATCCAAAACTAATTACATAGACCAAGAAATTGATTTGTTTTACAGTGAATAACATTTTTCCAATTTAATTATAGTCTGCAAGAGAACAAATGATTCGCTTAGCTTAGATAATCATATACATATATGTGTGTGTTGCATGTAAACAATGAAATGAGTAGTTATCTTTATGTAATAACTAGAAAAACATGAAGATAACCCCATTAATTCCTTTGTTTACATCATCAGTCCATAAAAAAATTAAATATTTATCAAAATGGATAAGATAATTTGGAAATAGTGACTGGTCATTCATTGATGATTATCAAATGACGATGAAATAATTAATAGTCATAGTTTGGTTGACTACTTTATATGAAAATGAATATTTTTGTTGATAAGGGGATAGCCAAAGATATAATTGCTTTCAAGTAATTGTGGTGTCAATAATAACAATAAAGATTATTTAAAATGCAAATGGAAAAGCGGCATTTCTACAAAGGTGATGATGTTTTTATATTCTTATCTTTTTAATTAATTAAAATAATACTTGTATTAACTAAAAAATGCATTCAATAAATATTTAAAACAATATAATGTTTGTTGTTTTTCTGAAGGTTTGTGATGATGGTGTTCTAGCTGTATTTTATATTGGACTATTTCCATCATCTAATATGTGTTGAATGTCTTTAGAAAAGTTTAATTTTAGTTAAATATTCCAAATGCATTCAACTGTTAGTAATATCACAGCAAACAGGTTAGTATATGCACCAATTGTTAGTAATATTACAGCAAACAAATGTTAGTAATATCACAGGAAACAGGTTAGTATATGCACTAACTGTTAGTAATATCACAGCAAACAGATTAGTATATGCATAACGTTTTGAGAGGTATTTTTCTCCCCTCTTCTTCAGGGCGTCAGGCAAGCAACAGCTGAAAAAGAGGGGAGAAAAATACCTCTCGAAACGTTGTGCATATACTAACCTGTTTGCTGTGATATTACTAACAGTTGAATGCATTTGGAATATTTAACTAAAATTAAACTTTTCTAAAGACATTCAACACATATTAGATGATGGAAATAGTCCAATATAAAAATACAAATATAATATTTCTTTTTTTTTTCGATTACATGATTTTAAAAATATAAAATCTTAAATCTAAGCAAAATATACTTTTATTCAATAATCTTTTGATCTTACTTTTGTTAGAATTTTTTCCTTTATAAGAATATATAATGGATAATACATAGTCTAATTACCCATACTGCTCTATGGCGCTGTTGCTAGTGAAAAACAAATAGATATAACGTTACCGGGCTGTTTTTAAATTTTGTTGATTTATGTTTTTAATTTTTGGATTTGCTTGATTTTTTTGTTGTTGTTGTTATTCTTTTCTTTTTTTTTGGCTTTTTAAAATATTCTGTCTTTTTTTTAAAAAAAAAAAACAAAACAACAAACATTTCTATTTGTCCGGTCTTTTTTTTTTTTTAAGAAACTTTTTTTTTTATCCAAGTCTTTTTTATTGTTTTTGAAGAAACTTTTTTTTGTGTGTTTATCGAGAAACAAGGCTTTCTCGACAGACCTCTCTAAGACCTGTCGTCATATTCCTTACGGCGTTTTGACACCTTTCCAACTCAGTTCTAATACGCTTCACTGTAAGCTGATCCCGGCTTCAAGAATAAATTAGCCGTACCGCTTGCGAAAAAGCGATTTGACAGCCCTCAAAGCCCGTTCCATGAGCAAATGGAACACCTTCGTCAACATTGACGCGATTGACATTCCATTTCAGATGTTTGACAACGCCTTAATTTCATTAAACCACCACAAAAACAGTTTTTCTGCTTGGGTAAATTTTTTTTTTTGGGGTTGAAGGAAGGCCACCGCATCTGCTTCTGTAGCAGATAAATCTCAAAACTACAACGCCGAACAGTCATCTGCCATTGAACTGTTTTGATCTCGAAAAAGTAACAGAAAGTGCTCGACTTGATTGTGAACTTTGCCGAATCGTGATTTACACTCCTCATTTAGTGAATTCTGACCCCTGACAATGAAAGTAGGGGCGTTTGAGAATTTGTTACAATTTTTACTAATTCACATCAATTACAATACATTTAAGCAAAAAAAATCCGTTCTAATATACTTTTCGTCATTACAACTACAGAAACCTTCATATCATACGCTGTACAATAGTCAAGAGTAATGTCTATAGAGAGTGTCGTATACTTGTCGCTAATAATGTTCAACATGCTAGAGATGTTGGGGTAAGGGTGCACTTCAACATCTTAGTGTTTGAACAGTTTACAGGCCGTAAGATCTATGAGCGATCTTGTAAACAGCAGATTTATGTGCTTTAGCGTAGAAACAGCGCCATCGCAGTGTGGATCAACAGACCATGTATTATATACACAAGATAAATAGTTACAATATATGTAGATGGATGAATGGACAAACAAGCACAAAAAGATAATTAAGAAATTCACATACATAAATATAGTTAAGTAATAAAATACGTAATGAATTATTAATAAATATCTAGATTCACAATAAAAAAGGTAATTATATATATGAAGATGGATGGACAAACAAGCACAAAAAGATAATTAAGAAATTCACATACATAAATATAGTTAAGTAATAAAATACGTAATGAATTATTAATAAATATTTAGATTGACAATAAAAAAGATAATTATATTTTATGAACAAAACACACACACACACAACTGCAGCAAGAGAAACTACAAAAAACAACATGCAATTGATCTAGAGATAAATCTGATGTATCCATATGTATGTCTATATACATTAAGACACAATGTTTTTAACTAATTAGAATAGCAAATAGTCTGCAACAACTCTATCTCTACAGTTCGCTAATGTTCAATTCCCTCGATGTTCATTCAGGCTGGCTGCTACAAAAACGGTTCACAATGGGCTAGGTTTACGCATACCTTAGCCCCAGTCCAGTTTAGCTGCACGCGAATGCTTCGTAGTATAGCACTGCGACTGACCTTAAGCTCCTTAAGCTTTCGTCTTTGCAACAGTCTACCAGTAACTCCACTTGGAAACCGCTGGAAACTCAATTCTTTATTCAGCTATCCAGACGGTTTCCTCAGGCCACGGCCTTCCCATCTCCGTGTGCTCTTTCCGCTATACCGTGAACTACATTTCCACTGGGCGCTGGACATTAACCGAAAGCACTGACGCGAGATGTCTCCTACTGGAATTGAACAGGAACGTCTATTGGAGATGCACTCAAATGCTGCCTGAATCAAATACTCCCATACTCAAATACTGCTCACGTAGTTGTTATTCAAATACTGCTCAGGTAGTTGTTACTCAAATACTGCCCTTACGTAGTTTTTAATAGTCTTTTTATAGCTTTCTGATAACTGCAGCAATTAATCACATTGTCCAATAAGGTAACATCTTTTATCCAGAAATATTTGCAATAAGAAAATATCTCTTGGAATTATCGTCCGCCATTACATTAATTAAACTCCTCAGTTATCAGTGCGCGATCTAAAAACAACCTCTCGAATAAATATTAGTTTTTCTGGAGTGCACAAACTTGCATTCAATTTTTACAAAATTTAACACCTTTCCCCACTCCAGAAAAACTCTTGTTGCAATTCCTTGATGTTTTCTTTTTCTATTCCTACTTGGAGGAAACATATTTCCTGTTATTTCACTCAGAAATGTATGATTCAAAACTGCTGCTGCACTTCTTCACTAGTTACATGTTCAATGGTACTGCGCAAGCGTGGTGGGACTCAGCTTCCGATGGTGACTGCTTAAGCGTTTTATTTCCAAACTTTCACTGTTGTTATATCACGTAGACTTGCAGTGAATACTTTAGCTATTCACTTTATTGTTAACGTTTTACTAACTGGGATTTCCATTTTCACCCGTATTCTCCATCTATGGCTAAGCTTGTTGTATGAAAAACTTATTCGCTACTCACAGGTTCCAAAAGTGACTGTGCCATTGATGTATCCATATGTATGTCTATATACATTAAGACAATGTTTTTAATTAGAATAGCAAATAGTCTGCAACAACTCTATCTCTACAGTTCACTAATGTTCAATTCCATTGATGTTCATTCAGGTTGGCTGCTACAAAAACGGTTCACAATGAGCTAGGTTTACGCATACCTTAGCCCCAGTCCAGTTTAGCTGCACACGAATGCTTCATAGTATAGCACTGCGACTGACCTTAGCTCCTTACAGCTTCCGTCTCTGCAACAGTCTACCAGTAACTCCACTTGAAAACCGCTGGAAACTCAACTCTTTATTCAGCTGCTATCCAGACGGTTTCGTCAGGCCACGGCCTTCCCATCTCCATGTGCTCTTTCCGCTATACCCATGAACTACATTTCCACTGGGTGCTGGACATTAACCGAAAGCACTGACGCGAGATGTCTCCTACTGGAATTGAACAGGAACGTCTACTGGAGATGCACTCAAATACTGCCTGACTCAAATACTGCTCACGTAGTTGTTACTCAAATACTGCCCTTACATAGTTGTTAACAGTCTTTTTATAGCTTTCTGATAACTGCAGCAATTAATCACATTGTTCAATAAGGTAACGTCTTTTATCCAGAAATATTTGGAATCAGCAAATATCTCTTGGAAGTATCGTCCACCATTACATTAATTAAACTCCTCAGTTATCAGTGCGTGATCTAAAAACAACCTCTCGAATAAATATTAGTTTTTCTGGAATGCACAAACTTGCATTCAATTTTTACAAAATACAACAAATCCATTGAAAACTATTGTTATATTTAAGTTTTATCCAGAAGTTGTAATATATATAGTTTTCCAAAAATACTTCCTTTTAGTATTTAAGAGGAAAACATGGCATCATTGCATTTTAATATCATTACATTTACATCTTTTAATACAATTTTAAGGCTTTATTACTTGATATGAAGAAATGATACTTTTATGTTACATTATATCTCAAATGATTTCTTTAGCATCCTAATTAGAAAGAAAATTAATTACAGACTGGGTAAGTTGTTTCAGCGGATTTACAAAATTTTTTGATTGAATGTCCTCCACTTAAATGAAAAGCCTAGTATTAAAAAAAAACATTGTACATGCTTATAAATTAAAATTAACATGATCCATAATTTTTGAAAAAGCAGATAGTACAGGTAAAATACTAACCAAAAGATTAATATATGATTCACTGATTAAGAAGACCATGATTATATCTATAACATGCAATTCTCAATCATTATTTAGTTTACTATTGTTTTGTTCAAAATGATTAACAATATCTTTACACCTCATTCTATTATTCAAAATAATACAATGAATACCAAGCATATCATCACAAATAATTCTTTCATTTCTTAGCAAGATATATGATATCAACATGACTTATGATTGCAACTGAAACATTTTGACTTCATCTCTTTAATTAAAATAGTAATAGATGTAATAAATTATTATTCTACATAGTAACTATTATTTATATTACTATCTATTCTCTTTACTAATATGGTCAATTTTAGTACATCATAAATTCTGTTGACTTACTGCACATTTATATAAATTCAAAAAATAAGTGAAGAAGCCACCACTAGCCTTAGAAAAAATAACTTTGACAAGTCATTAACAATATAGAAAATAGAAAAACAATTCTCTGTTCACAGAGAAGTGAGGGCAAAAGATATCTATTTTCCATAATCAAGAGAGATTTGTTTTTAAGTCATCCTAAAACAAATTAAGTTGCTCAGATTTAAGTGTCTTGACCACAAAAAAATAAAAACATAAATCAACAAAATTTAAAAACAGCCCGATAATGTTATATCTATTTGTTTCTCACTAGCAACAGCGCCATAGAGCGGTATGGGTAATTAGACGATGTATTACCCACAATTGGATTGACAATTTAATTACCAAAAAAACACATAAATTTTGGCAGTTAAATAATAAGTTTTCTGAGGTGAGTTGGAATGTCAGATCTTTATTGACAATTAAAAACTAAACTTTGCTAAAAGAAATAAAGAAATACAAATATAATCTTTTTGGATTAATTAAAGTATGACAAATAATTTTGTAGCGCTAATAATTGATAAATTATCTAGTCCAGAAAAAAATATGTTGTAAAATTTTTACTTATTAAAAGAAGGAAGAAATGGGTTGATAGAGTATAAGACTATCAGTAGGTTATTTAAATGCAAGTAGTTTTAACCTTAAAGTAATCTAAATATACACTACCACATTAAATTTAGTATATATAATGAGATAAAATGTGAAATTAATGCTTGATGGTGCACTTAATAAAGATATAATTATTATTGAAAGATCAATGTTAAAATAAAAGTGATAATAGAAACTGCAAATATTTTATGAAAAAACTCTATTTTGAAGGAATAAAAGTAGCAAAAACCTCAGTTTGATTTAGAATTTACAGCATACAATTACTGCAAAACTTGAATCATGAAAATATGACAGATATAATACTAATAAAAAGAGCACTGCAAACATCAGTACAACAATGTAAATTTTTAAGTAGGTATGCAGAGATCCATAACATAGCTTAGTAATTCTAAATTCCAAGCTGAAATGTTAAAAATTAAATAAAAATTATTTGTGGAAATAAAAGATATTTAACCAGAAAGTAAAACAGAATTTTTAGAAAAAGAGGAAACAGTGCTTTAAAAAAAAAATCAAAAAATATGAGCAAAGAAAAACATCTAATCCAACAATGAATGATCTCAATAAAAATTGACCGAAATTGCATCATTCAAGAAATATTTAAGTTAACACGAGATAATGTGAATTCTACAAATCAGATTGCAGAACAGCAGTATAAATCAAAGTACAAGAACAAATTAAAACAATCAAAGATCAGTATACAGATACATAAAAATATTATAGGAAATGCAAATCCAAAGAATTTTTCAAGTTGATAATAAAGCTTTTAAAGAAAAGCTGTTAAAATAGAGAACAGCAAAAGTAAAAATGAAAAATGAACACAAGCAAAAATAAATTTCAATAAAAAATTATAAATCAAAATATATAAAATGCGCTAACACGCACAAGCTTCACAAAGCTAAAAACAAATAAAGAAAAGTATATATTATTTTTATTTTAATATATATATTTAATCAAATGGCTAAGCGCTTTCAAAGCCCTCATATTCATAGCCATTTTGTAAAAATATAAGAAATTGATTAGGCTATCGCAACACACTTACTCCTACAATAAAGCACTGTTGGATACTACTTTTAGTTCAGTTTTTGCACAGCACTGCACTTCAGCTGGTCACAATTGCCAACCTGGAAATCCAGTAGTGGTTTGTAGAGAGTGACATGATCTTAAAAGGAAAAGACTCTTGCTACAAAATATCCAAGAAATGGAATGCGTAATCATTTCATTTACATAAATTTACATTGCTCCTAATCAATTTCTTATAACTTTACAAAAGGGCTATGAATATGAGGGCTTTGATCCTTGAAAGCGCTTAGCCATTTGATTAAATATATATATTAAAATAAAAATAAAATATACTTTTCTTTATTTGTTTTTAACTTTGTGTGCTTGTGCGTGTTAGCGCATTTTATATATTTTGATTTAGAACAATTAGCCACAAAGTGTAAAATGTTTGCTTATTTAAAAAATTATAAGAAAAGTTAAATAAAAAAACCTTCTGAAATTGTATTACTATCTTAAAATGAAAGAAAAAAGTTCTTTGAAATTCAAAAAGGAAAGAATAAAATGAAAAACAATAGAAGATGTGAAAACTTAAAAAAATTGAGGAAATTGTTCTAATATGACAAATAATTTATTTCAAAAAATTTATAAATTGTGTAATATTACAGAAGATATAGTATTTAAAATATAAACAAAATTATTGTTAGTTCCAATCAACAAAAAAGGAGGAAAAATTTCAGAACAATGCCACTAATAAGCATTTCAAACTAAAAGTCTTAATGAACAATTAAAATGAAAGATTAAAGGCTCAAAATTGGCACATGAACAAGCTGGATATAAAAGAAATATTATGTATAACTTTATTTCAGAGAAAAAAATAAAAAAACTTTATGTGTGTACTTTCAGAATACTTTTGATGGTATTAATCAAATAGTTATAAGGTCTGTATATAAATCATGAGAAGTTGATGGTAAATTTAATGAATTTTCTAAAAAATACCTAATGATAATTCAAAATCAGATGTAATATGTGGAGAAACTGCAAAACAAGAAGATTCAATCTCCCTGAGAATATTCATAGATGAATTGAAAAAAAATCAAAGAAACATCAGTGACTGGAATAAGAATCAATAACTTCAGATTAGCAGATGGTATAGCATTTACTAAAGAAGACACGGAAACATTTGAATCAGTATTACAGATGCTAAATATGATATACTTAAGTTGTATATTTTAGAATTTAGATAATAACATCTTTTTGAATGACATTTTAAAAGTGGCTACTTTAAAGATAAAACTCAAAATGCAAATTTTCTTAATTTTTTTATTTGATTTTATTTGAATGTAGTAAAAGCTTTATACTCAAAATGTCATTTTCTTTTTCTTTATTAATTCAGAAATTTTTGAATCTCACTTTTTATTATATGGTTTTAACTTGTGACTTTTATTGTAATTGATTCTTTATTTTACTAAAATATTCATTTATTACTGTTAATATATCATTAATCTGCAACTCTCAAATTCAAATCCTTCAAATATATATATGCATTTTTAGGCCAAACATCATGATATAATATAGCAAAAACACAGAGGTACCCAAAACATAGTAAAAATTGTTTATTTATTTTTAAGTGTATATCATTCAAATTACTATCCATTTGATATAATATACCAGTCTGAACGTGTTTTTCATTTTTCAAAGTAATGAGAAAATACTTGCAAAGAGATGTTGTTAACATTTTGGTCATCCCCCCCCAAGTCCGCAAAAAAAAAAAAATTGAAACACTTTTTCAATCCAGAGATTAAAAACAAGATCGAGCGATTACAGCCGATAAATTAAGCTGGATCAAGCTGAATTTAATTAAAAAGTGTTTCACAATCAAGGCTTTGAGAGATGAAACTTTGTGGAGGTGGAACTTGCACTCTTTTCTTTGTCACAAAACAGGATGTTTATGTTTTACTGCATCATGTAAATTCTTGCAGAGAAAATGCCTGACCATTATGAACTAAATTTGAGAGAAAAATGTGGTACAAGTCAAAAAAAAAATCAGCGTTGTTTTGACTTTGGACTTCATTTGCAATGCTTTTTGGGGACATGATAAATTTAATATTTCAATTAAACCACTTATAAGCTTGTGCTTTTATGAGTTCAGCTTACTTATAATCTGTTTCAAGCATTACAACTTTTTTCCTTGTCATTTTCTGAAAAAGAAAACAAAATTTCACATTATCAAACTTTTCAATCATTATAAAAAAAATTGACAAAAATGTAAAATGCACTTTACAAAAAATGTGTTACATGGTTCCACAATCCCACACAACAATATCATTTGGCAGATTGACACAGAAGGGTTCCTAAAAGATGTATGTAACAGGTGAAGTATATATTACAACAGGCATATAAACCAGAGAACAATTCCAGTTATTTTTGAGTCCCCCCTTATATATATATAGTTCTGATTCAAATTGTTTATGAAAGATCTTCCAAATATGATGCAATCACAAGATTTCATAAGGAAATTTAAGTTTTTCTTTAATTAATAATCTTTTTTAAACAACATTTATCAATAAAGAATTGTTTAATTTTTATTTAGTTAATACTATTTGTTAAGCTACTTACATTTTTGCTGTAAATAATGTTTCACTTCCACAAAAATTGCTAATCCAGAAAAACCTGGATTAAGTTGTTCTATCTGAAAATCATCTAGTTTGTCAATCTTTTCTAATTTTATTTTAATATAATCTAATGTTTTAAATTGCAGTTTCAAAACCATTTATTATATTAGAGATTTAGTCATTAAAGAGATAATAAATTTGAAAAAATTCTATAATTAATATAAATTTTATAAATTCCTCTCTAAACAAAAATAGCTTTAAGAATTAGTCACATTTCACAATATATATATAACTAAACCAACTTTCAAGGTCCCTTAAGTCATCCATTCCATCCTATACAACTGATACACATGACCACATACATGTAAGGAAAAGATCTCCAATATACATATGTTGTGTTGATCCAGCACTCATCATTTGGTCTGGATCATCATCTCCCATACAAATATATAATTAGTGCTCGGTTTATATTAAGATTTCCAACCTATCCTATACAAACCAAGCACTGATTATATATATATGTGGGAGATGATGATCCGGACCAACTGATGAGTGCTGGTTCAGCATGAAATATGTATATTAGAGATTATTTATCTTCCCTACATGTATATGGTCATGTGTTTCTGTTGTATACGATAGAGTGGATGATTTAAGAAGCTTGAAAGTCTGGGTTCAAATGCGCCCTCTAATTACATCTGGCTTATATACAGTATACATAAAACCATAAATGACTATAGATAATTGGTTATAATATGTAAATCACATTATTATAATCAATGTTTAAAATACACTAATAGAATATCAGGAGATTGCTGATATATATATATATTGTAACATGAACCAGATTTGAACAGTTACAAGGTAAAGGGACACTAGATATTCACACATACCTATAGATGCGGTAATCACACATATGTTTATTTAAGGCAAAATAAGTAAACAGTTTAACCAAGATAGGTTTTTGTGCTTTTAATGGAGTGTGTGTATATACATATTATTATATAACCAAATGTAAAAAGAACTTTCTGGAAAATGTATAATTTATATATTTTTTAATGTATAATTTTTTTAATTAAAAATAAAAATATATTGTTGCTAAAAAAAAAAAAAATGAAACAGATGTTTATCTATGAAATGCTATTTGCATTAGTTATTGTATAAAGTTGTTTTTAAATTTTTCAGACTGTTTCGAGATAAAACTTGCTAAAAGGTCTTCTTTTGTAAAAAATGAGAAGACAAAAGAAGCTGGATCTGTAACAGAAGTATGCAGGACTGAATAGATCAGAAAGTATAAGATTTAAAATATCTAACATTTTCAGGAGTGATGGGAAAGATTGCATCAGACAAAAATATAGAACTTTCTAGAATAAAAGAAAGAAAATATAAATAGAAAAAAATCTAGAGAACAGGATTATTATTGACTATTGAATTTTGACGCATTATTAATTATGCTGATGAAATAAAAATATATGTGCGTCAACATGATGATGTGGGGGTAAAGTCCTAAACATGCAGGACTTTATTCCACCGCCCATGAAGAAGAAATATTCCATATGTTCCTGTCATCTATCGAAGTCAAAGTGCGTGTGCAACCCGTTCATCTCGTCAAATAGTACAACTTATCTATGTTTCATCGAAAGTTCAAAATGAAAACACTTTCAGACAATCTCTATGGACATGTTCTCACTGAGTAAGCTTACTTTCTATATGTATATGAATGATCTCAGTTTTCTGGGAACTAAAGGTAATCTTTGTGGGGGTTTTTTAAATTGTAATCATATGAATTATAAGTCATTCATGTACAGTTTGTAATTTATGTTTTAGTTTATGTAAACAACATTAAAACTAAATAACTAATATATGTATTAGATAATAATTTCCAACCATTAAAAATATATATATATGCTTGCATTTTATTAAAAACAAATGAGCAACATTATTCATTTTATTTCTTTACTTGTTAGCTTAATTAATATATACATATGTACTTTCAAATAGTTCAGTACAATCTATTTTTTTTTTTATTAACACATCACCGTCAGTATAAATATTACCTATGCTGAGTGAGCTAGCTAGTGATCGGGCTTCTATTATTGCACTATCATCACTCTATATTAAACTGTCAGTATAATTCTTATATAAATCATAGGATTGGTACTTGGAATCGGATAATACTGATGTCCATAAATATGCTGATCGGAAAATATTGATTAGGAATTTTGAAAGATTAATGCCGAATATATATAAATATATTCACATTTATTTTTGTTTTATGGAAGATGAGTTTTAGAATAACTTATCTCCAGGTCCATTGTGACTATACAGCCATCTCGGTAAAGTATAGATAATACGTTTCGTTCAGTAATAGATTTCGTTATCATAGCATATGATCAACCAAATATAGTTGGGTAAAAGAAAGCAAACTCGTTACAATATATATGTGTGCGTATGTGTGATATATATATATGTATACATAGATATGTTACTATTTCATCTTGGCTATAATTGTCACATCATCAAGCAGTGACGAGCTGCTGAATCACAATAAATAAACCAAAATCATTATGACAAAACTTCTCAAAAATGTATTTTTCAAATATCTATTATTTTTTTCAATAATTATAAATTTAGATGCTTTATCTCTAAAGAAATCCTAATAAATAAATATGCAGTATGTATTGTATTTACCATGCTTTTGAGTTAGAAAAGTCATAAATGTAGCAGAGATTATGATGGAAGTGTGGAGTGCATTATATAATGAGTGCAGGATAATTTACATAATATTTGGATTTAAAGTTATGTAGATTGGATAGGGCCATTTATTGGAAAGGGGGCCGCAAGACTCCCTCTTATTAATGGTGTGTTTGTTTCTTGAAATATGCCAAGCTTCTTTGATTTTGCATTTGGCATCACTGCGTTTGGTGCAGACAACATTGAAATGGTGGACTCAAAAGCATGATCGGTCGTGAAGAAATGGTCAAAGAAGAGTGAGCATGTGTCAGTGTGTGTTTTGGCTTTATTATAAAGATATGAGTGTTAAGCAATATGGGTTGATAAGTTGGCTCGAGATTCTTTGTTGTAATCAGTGGGACAGGCTCTGTAAACTATTTGAGAGTGGACCCTGTTTGGAAGTTTGTCCTTCGAGTTGTTAAGTAGATGATGCAAGGAAGGCGATGAACAAAATGCAACTTGGTGTGTTGCCGTAATGACTTTATATAAAACAAAAAATAAATGATTAAATCAAAAATAGTATTGTTTAAAATATTTTGGAATGACAATATTAAAAAAAAAAATAATGGCAAGTAATCAAGACATTTTAAATAAATTTAATAAACTGATAAAAAAAAAAAATTTTAATTACTATTAACCTCTTACTAACAATCAATAATGTTAGTTATCAAGAACTTTTAAAAAATAAACATATAACAACATTATATATAAATAAAATGGTAATATACCTCTGGTTCAGCTTTATCTAGACAGACAACAAAAAGTGCACTCTCAATAGCATAAAGACTATCACCATTTTCACCTTGATCCAGAATATTACGTTGCTGTTAAAAAAAAAGTTATATATAAATATATTTTTAAAATGCTTTTTACAATATATATGTTATAAAAAATTACACAATTTAAAAAATAAAACTAAATAGTGACTAATCATTTGCCTCATCTTGCCATATTAGAAACATAGTATATACATAAAAAATAAAATACAGAAAAGGCAAAGAAATAAACAATATCTATGTTTTTCTACAATCTTAATAGTAATTTCATTAGATAAATAATTAGGTAGAAAAAAAGAAATATAGATAGATAGATAGACAGACATGCAGGATGATGAGTTTACAAACAAAAGATAGATAGATACATATATATTTTTGCTGACTAGGACATAACTATTTCCTTCTTTTTGATGAAACAAACATGTTTTTTTTTTTGTTTTTTTATGAGAACAGCAGGGAGATATAAAACTTTATTTTCATGTATTGTGAAATCTTATTATATTTGAAAAGCTATGGTGATTTTTAAATCCTTGAAATTTTGTAAATAATTGTATATATATAAAAAGCAAACATAGATATGAATAAAATTATGTTCACATATAGATGTTAATGTATATATGTGTGATAAGTTCTCTATCTCAATGTAGAACAGAGCATTATGATTGAGTGATAAAACTTCATTAGCATAAATAATAGTTAACAATTACTCACTCATTACATTATAAAATATTATTTAGGAAATGCAATATCTTCATTATAATTTACATTTTTTTAAAAATTACTATACATCAAATAAATGAAATAGTTATACGATTCTTATTGAAATATTACAAATACATTAACATAATTATTATGATGTAAATAATGAATTTATTATTAATTTATATAATAGTAAAATTATAATTCTCGTCTGAACGCAATAAAGCTGTAATAGATTTGATATTTAGCAGTAGTTTAGTTGTAATATGAATTTTATTTTCTTGCAACATAATTTAAATCCCAAATCCCAATTAATAATTAAATAAAAAAATATTTAAATGCAAAATGTTGAGATATTTCAAACATATAGTTCATTTGATAAAAGATGATTTTATCCAAAAACTAGTAACACAATTTACTCTCCTATTTTTGTCATTCAAAAGATAAAAAGAAGGAATATGTTGGTAATATGGATCTTAATATATAATGTAACAGCAATTGTATATGATGTCATTATTAAATATAGATATATATTAAACATCAGTGTTTTTTAATACTGAGTTATTAACTTGAACAATATACAAAAATTAAATAGTTTAATATTCATCCCTTAAGATGACCAAAAGTTAGAAAATAGTTTGAGGATTTGGAAAAATCATTATCATCTAGTGATCAGATTATTCAAGTTTATAATAGATAGATCTAGAATAGAATAGAGTGAATTATTATTTCTAATGCATATATAAAATTATATATAATAAATGAAATCGAAATTAACCTTTTAAAATTAGAGATAGTGAATAGATATTCATAATCTGGTTATAATTTCATTTTTATTAGTTTGCTATAATAATATGTTAGATTATATATTGTAACCTTCTCCTCTGATCATTGGACAATCAGGTCTACACATTTCTATAATCATAAATAAATCATACCGCACATTTTAGGCGCTATAATCTTACCTGTAGCCTTTCCCCCTAATCTAACTAGTCCAATTTACACGTTTTGAAATCATATCTTTCTCTGTAACTTTCCTAGCTACAACTAATCTAGAATATATATTTAAAATAAATGATAAACTAAAGATGATTTCTTTATTAGCTAAGCTCGCATGAAACTACAATCTTAGAGAAGATCGCAAGGTGGATTAATAATTTCTGGTCAAGCTAGCCTCAAAATCCATAAACACGCAAACAAACAAAAAAATTATAAAATAAACTTCATATTATCAAACTAATAAATAAATAATAATTAGATCGATGGAATGAATATGAAATTAGAAGTATAAATTAGGCAATAAGTAAATGAGGATGTAAATGATTAAATGAATGATGCAAATAAGTAATAATCAAATAATAAAATAAAATGAGTCTGAGAATGAAGATGTGTAAGAGTTAATGGATGATTAAGATGAGAATGGAATAAGAGCTAATGAATGATGAGTGAATTAGGATGAAAAAGAGAATAAAGAAAGATTGGAATGACAGATGAGAGGAATGATGATGATGAAAGATGATGTACAGAACTCTAAATTTGATATTGAATTAAATGATAATAAGACAATTAAATAAAATACAGATTCTAAGCTTACTAAGACCAGAATATTCACCATAAAGTCAAAACCAACTATACATTTCAGACAAAAGAAGTAATAGATACTTTAAAGTTTGGTTGACCTTATATCTCACAGTGAATGTAACACAATTCCATTCTACTTGCAATAATTAACTGGATACAAATTTACTATAAATTCCAATCCTATCACAAATTGATATAATTTATCCTTCTCAGGGTTCACATAGCTTAAAGGGTGATATACAAGATACACTTGGGTCAGTGAGAGGGATTTTGCCACTACCCAAGCATAACACACACCAAATAGCTCTTAATACTGAATTGAATTACTAAACATATTCAATAATTTTCAATAAATTCTATACATTCCCTAACTATGCTAAACTTTAAGTTCCAATAAGTAAGAGTAATTTTTCAATAGCTAAACATAATAGCTTTCCAACCTTTTTTTCTCCATTAATTAGAAACAAGGTGACCAAGACCAGTGAATGATAGATCTGTGGATTCAAATGAACTGATCAAACCAATATTAGGTTTTTAATCTTTTAGTATATCACTTAAACTAATATTCTTTAGGTTAGTATGTTTAATTATTAAGTTATAATGCCCTAGATATACTCATAAATTATAGGGCTTAACACAATTATTCTGATATACTTACATATAGTGACTTTTACAATATTGATTGATGACAATTTCACTATAATCACAGGATAGGTCGATAGCAATAACAATAATAATGTGTGGGTGTGTTGATTAGCAATAAGAATACTGAAGACTAAATAAAATTTTAACACAACAATATTTATTTACATTATGTACAAGTCTCTTTCAGACACATTACACAAAACAAGATAAATCCATTCCAAAATTAGGGATGGAAATTAATGATGTGGTAAGTAATGACCAACTAATATGACAAACATTTTGGGATATGTTTATTATTCTATCAGGTAGACTAAGATAGTTAAACTTATCTGAGCTATTTTAGCATTGAAATTGCAAACAAATATATTAATATTCTTTGGATATACGCAACTTTTAAATAAATAAAAAAACTCTAAATTACAATTTATTATATCAAATTGTAGCTGTTTGAGTTATTAGAATATGATAAGGGCAATTATCACACTCCAATACAAGTAATAATTTATTATAATTTACTATATAAAAAAAAAAATTTCATTGCATTGATGTGGGCAAACATCATTAGTTAAATGCACATATGACACCAAAAACATTCACTATGTCCACAACTTAACCATTTATTAATTAACTGATCTTGCTAATTCAGTAAATACCTACTTGTTGAAAACCAATCCACATTGTCCATGTACACACCTTGCTCTTTTATGTAGAAGTTCTACAAACACTAGTAAGTTTTGGTTGGTCTGTTTATAAACTGATGAAGATTACACAACATCAGAAAGACACTATTTCCATTAGACAACACTATAGCTATATCAGACTTTATCTTATCCTTGCTATTCGATCTAAAACACACTACACTTTATCATACACGGTAGAATATTAACTATATAACTTTTTGAGGGATCTAAATAAAGGGGGCTCTACAAAATAACATGATAGTTGTATATCAAGAAACAACATAATAGTTGTATAAGAATATGGCCAATTCTGATACCTTTTCATAGGTATAAAAGTGTGGGCAGTGCCTCTCCACTGGAAAACAGAATTCAGACCATGGGATCCACCTCTTTTAGGCCTAACTATGCTCTAAGCACTAGCTTTTAATCAGCCCCAACAATATCATCCTCTCATATTAATCACAATGGGGAATTCTCTATCATCCCATGTACAATATTAATTATTATTATATCTAAGGCTTTTATATGTAGCCCAAACTCATCCTAAAATCTATCACAAATTCTGATCAATACAATAGCAAGGTAAAACAACACTAATAATCTAAGTGCAAACATAAAAATTCTATTGCACATTGCAGAAACTATTAATATTTTATAAACAGACCACCAATATCAGTAAAATAACCATTACTTATTTCAAAACAATAATTATATCTTTTATTATAGCAAGCCATGTACACGTAAACAAGGAGGATTAAACTACATTTTGTATTTAAAGTGGACATTTCGTTTATAAGCAAAATTAAGCAATAATAAAAAAGAAAATGCTTATTAAATTATTTTATATAATAGAACAATGGTATCATTATGTGCATATTTTTGACCAGTTTGGATCTATTTGTTCCCCTCCTCGATATAATGTTAACATCTGTTTTGGCAGTGAAAGAGATAAACATTTCTTTTTCGGACCAGATAAATAATATTTACCATTATGCTTTCCCTTCATTGGGAAAATAATATAAATATGGATAATAAATGTATATAACTTTATACATAGCTACATCATTACTTAATATATTCTATACCCTGGTATAGATATAAAAAAAAAAAAAACCTACCTGAATAACACATGAAAGAAAAAAAAACGTATTACAATATTATATATAGCAATTAACAAACTAACAAACATTACATTTTCTCCCATTGGACTTTATCGAAGTTTAATTCGTTCTTATAAGTAAAACAATATGAAAACGGATATGACAAGCAAACATTCCTGAGTAATATATATATTTTGGTTATCCGGTTCAATACTAACATCTTTAAACAAAATTCAAACACTTCTCCAATGGCAATAGAAATCCTTTATCGGTTTGTGTACTAATGTAAGCATACTGAAGCAATATTAAAACATTATCGAGAATAAGTCATTTAAATAGGTTTAATTAGTATATATTGATTTGTCTATTTTGTTTTTCTTCCTTTTTTCATCTGCGCAAAGATCTGTTATATTCTTAAATAATCTAGGTGATTTTAAAACCATTTAAAATATTATTATGTTGCCAGTTATTCAATAACGATAAAATAAATAAATCCTTCTTTCACTTCCCTTTTATCAGCAAATTATGTTTTAAGTTATACTGAGAAGAATCTATTTAATTATACATACGATCTTCTAAGCGATTTTAATTAATATGTAACATATATATATTTTAATGTAGCACAATTATAATTAGTTTATTACGATCTTTGAAAATAAACTTTTAAATCATTTATGGATTTTGTTTACTTTGTTTTTTTCATTTTAATTAATATGTAATATATATATTTTTCCAAATGTAGCACAATTATAATCAGTTTATTACGATCTTTGAAAATAAACTTTTAAATCATTTATGAATTTTGTTTACTTGGTTTTTTCCGTCCACAGTAATTGTCACAATAAAAAAAAAACCTGGGTAATTTTAAACACTTAACATATTATTACCTTATATGTTGTATAATCAAGAAAAAAAAACAATATTTCTTTATTCACTATTATTATTGGCAATTTATTTCATATTTAAGAATCCTTAAATAGAATTGATTTAATATTAAGCAGTTATTAAGAATATATATACGTGACTGATTACTTCCCGGGGAAATATCAAAGCAGACGATGTCTCTTCCCAATGACATAAGAAATATTTTATGTACTTTTTTTTTTTCAACTAATTACTTTATATGATTTAAAGTAAAATTTTAATTTCTTCATTATTTCTTAAAATGATTTAGAATATTTTCTTGAAATATTAATTTATACGCAAACGGATTTTTCTGCTTAATGCTGAATTAATAACAGCGCGAAAATTAAAATACTTTAATTTTTTTTTATCTTCAGTCTAAATAACTTTTGTGTTATGACTAGTTCTGATAATTGGTTAAAATAAAGAAGACAAAAATAAATGCTTACATTTTCTGGGATTATTTTCCGTTCCAAATAGTACATTTTGGCAAATACTTATTCAAATAGCGGTCCTTTCCAGTGTTTCCTTCAGTAGGCAAAGCTAAGAATCTAAACTCAATGGAAAGTAGGGTAGAGATTTTCACAGGGTTATTGAGTTTACTCCATAGTATTCAAATCCATCTATCTAGGAAATTTTGTTCCAATTAATTTAAAAAAAAAATTATTATTTTCTAGCTTATTTCTTTTATTTTACTTCAGAAGTGGAGTTGTAGTCTTGTTCCATTTACCTTTTTCAGTAGTCCCCCTCCCCCTACAAACTTTTATATTATGTACTTTGTATTATCTGGCAGGATTGGTTCTATTATGGGCCAATCACTGTAAAATGTGAATAAATTACGTTTGATCCTTCTAGTGAGAATCATCTAGACTGATGCATTTCAATTTACATTAAAATATAGTATATTTAAAGATTGTTTATAAAAAATTTAGAAGACTTATAAATTGATTTTGGTTGTTTATTTTTAATTATTGTTTAACAATACCAATACAATAAAGTGTTAAATAATTTTATGCTTCCCAGTAATATTTTAATACTATTAAAACAGCAGTTGAATTAGCTGCCCACTGGAACAATGTGACAAAATGTTTATGGGATTTATAACCACTCTATCAGACTTTCCAGTGTCTCACAATCAGTCAAGACCATCATCACCTCTTAAGATATTTTTTTGATGAGCTTTTGCTTAGTGGGAAAATTATAATCCACAAGCATTTCACTCTATAACTAGTCTCTACACATTGATGTTCCATATCTTAACAAATTATTACCCATTAAAATTTAAAATTTTACACATTTATCCACTGGATAAAACCTACTATCTTTGAGCCAAAACATATGGTTACAATATATATATTTAAAAACATTTATCTAAAAAACATCATTTTAAATATAAAAACATATAAATATTTTCAGTATATAAAACTACGGAAATAACTGGAAGGCATTTAAACACAAAGGAAAATTTCAAGAATTACAAAAATAATTAATACTTGAATTTAAATTCAAATCTTAGGAACTATATTCCATTATAAAAGACAGAAGACATCACTAAAATAAATTATAAACATCTAGTAAAATAATAATAATGGCAATAATATAGAGAATATTTTTTTAAGTTGAAGTAATACAATCAATAGTCATCATGCTAATTTATAACCTAAAGAAACACATTCAAGTAGTCAATTCATTATATTTCCAATATTTCATTAGTAATTATCCATATGTCGTAATGTAAGCCATTTCATTAGTTCCTGCACCTTTCTTCAAGAAAAGTTACCACTGATACTAGTAGCAAGACTTGTCTGAGAATGAGTTTCATATGTTCTTTTATCAAAGCCACATCCATTAAAAGACTTAAATCTGTAGTGTATAACCTATTCTTACTTTACATTAACCTGATAAAAATATCTAAAGTTTTGCAACTAAAACTTAAGTAGATTATTGAAAATATATTTATATGTAAACAGTTTAAATTAATATACAATGGTAGTAATATTTAGAAATTATTTATTATATTAAGTAACTTAGATAATTTTTTGTTGCCATATATATATATTCATATAAGTTAATAAAATGCTTACTTTTCGGTCAAAAGTTCATTAATAATTATTTGCTAATAAATAGTTTAAAATGTAAATTAACAAATTTTGTAATAGACATTACCTTCTATAGATTTGATATACTGAAAAAGAAAATCTACAACTGATATTGGTTTCCAGAAGTCTGCAGCAGATGAGTTTTAATACTTCAAAAATTAGAAGACTCAAATAGCAGCAAAATCAAAGAAAAACAAGTTTCAATTCATTATATTTTCTTATTTGAATATAAAACCGAAATGCCATCGGTCCAATTCCTTATGACTCAGCAACTTCTACCATCCAAACACAATCATGATAATCTTTAATTTTTCATGATCAGCCTACTTTATAATCTTTGCGTGAATTATAATTTACATAAATAGCTTTTTTTTAAATTTAATTTTAAATACACACATGCTAAATATACAGATATCTAAATTGGAAATAATATGGAGAATAATATTATAAATATTTAAATTATAAAATAATTAAAAAAATATTCTTAATATTATTTTTATATTAATATCCTACTTGTTGGTCTAGAACAATTAATGCAAAAAATATTAAGTTATTAACTTTTAATTAATAAAAATATATTTATCAAAATGTAAAAAGAAATCTTAATTAAAAATAATTATCTAAATAAATAATGTGACTAATTAAATCAGGGTAAACTGAATAATCCTTAATTAGGCTAACCCCTATTCTCTGTTCCCTGCAATTGTAAAATGAATGGTAATCATTTTGATTTTAGAGAACAACAAAATTATAAAAATTTGGAATAAAGAAACATAAAGCAAACTTATACAAAGAGTTACTTCAACATTATTAAAATCAGTGGAAGGTCTGACCAAGGAATTCTGTCCTGAAGATAAAAAAATAACAAAGTAGGGACTTACTTGCATAGTCCCAATCTAAATTATGATTTATTATTTACTTATAAGGCAACTATTTATATAAGTAAATGATTTAATTACGTCATTAATTATGATCTACAATTACTTAATAGTAGATCAGTTATATATTATATATCTATATTAATTATGTTAATATTATTGTTTTCTAAAAAAAATTGTTTTATTAATCATCAAAAGTACTTGCGTTCAGGTGCAATAGCGCCTATATTATTTTACAAGTATATTTTTATTCGCACGCAAAGTTTTCGAGTTAGATTTGAATTACAAAAGTACTTAGCTAAGTCTGTTCATTTTTTTTTTCTTTTACATATCTACACATTAATCTTTAATTATCTATGTCCAGACACAGTCAAGTATTAAAAATAACATGCTGATTGGACATTGCGATACACACAAAAGTAAATATGTAAACATAATGCAATAAATTTGTATATATATACAAATAAAATGTCTGTTAATTAAAAAACTATTATAATAACAAAAAAAATAATAAATATAACAGTAATTAACTATTATATACAGTCTTTCAATCAAAGACTGTATATTATAGTTAATTACCATTATATTTTTTTTGTTTTATATATATATGATAATAAAAACACATACACATTTCAGTAAATCCCTATAAGTTAATAATCTAATTGCTGAAAATGCTTTTTTTTTTTTTAATTATTTTATTTTCAAATGTATGTATCTACAAATTTATTACTGTATTATATTCATTTATTTTAATAAAATACATACCCTTGCCCAGGCTGCACGATCCTGACAAGTCAAAGCTGCAATAGCATATTTAACTTGAACTTCTATATAGAACAAAAGTAACTATGTATTTAATATGTATATAAAAGTTATATTATAGTGATCATCTTTTTATATTTCCTATTCTTCTTATTGATTTAATTATTATTATTACAGCAGTATTGTAATTAGTAATATAATTAGTAATCAAACTTCATAAAAATCATAAACCAATACAAAGTTACCTTCACTAGCATAACAAATAATCTCCAACTGATGTCTTATATCATTAGCATTAAGAATATTTGATTTTCCTGATTCATCATTGTAATAAACATCTAATGAATAAAGTACTCCATTTCTAAAATATTAAATAAATAAAAAAGCAGCTATCATCATCAACTATAAATATGGAAATAAATATTGGAAAGGGGAATAAAATAAGTCAAATGAAATAATTTGTATATTATACAATTTTGTATTTAACAAATAATTCTTTTTCATTCAATTACTTTAACTTTTTTTCTCTCTTTATATAAATATATATACATATTAAACATCACTTCATTAAACTTATAATACTCTAGCTACATAAATGGTTGATAAAATCTCAAAATGAATATCTAGTCATTAACACAAAGAAAAACAAAATAGACAAACATTATTCCATATATTGGTATGGTGACTAATGTTTACTTTGATGTTTTATTATCCAACTATTTGACTAGAATATTAAAAGATTAGTGGGATGTTGTTTAATTTGTTAATATCTGTTAACTTTTTATAAATCTCCACATATACACCCTAATGCAAATTTTTTATATAATTCCTTTAATTTTCTAACAGTTTCAATTGTTGTGCAATCTTCATCAGAGCTTTTGTATAACCTTCTTCTTTCTTTTTAAATTTATTTTTAAAAAAAGGTTATACAAAAGCTCTGATGAAGACTGCAGGACAGTTGAAACTGTTGGAAAATTAAAGGAATTATATAAAAAAATTTGCATTAGAATGTATATATGGAGATTTATAAAAAATAATATATATGAATATATGAAGGAATGCAAAAAAAAGTAAAGGAGAAAATAAAATATCTCTGTTTAATGCAATTAATATATATATATATATATTTAGGCAAAAAGTAAAAGCCTTCAAAGAGTTCACAGAAATACAAAGGTCTCTCCATTAGGCCTCTATTCTTATAGAGAATAAATATGTACTAAATGAAAATCATACTTTCTTCAAATATATAATGAAATTAAAGTTGTCATTTATTTGAAAACATCGCTGCTCAGAAAAATTATGTTATAATCTATACTTTACCAAATAAACTTCAAATTCTCAGATGATTATAATCGATGTTAGAAATCACCTACTTCATTAAATAAATATGTGCAAGTGTTACACTATGGTTATCTTTCACAGTCAAATTTAAAATATATCATTTCTATTATATACATCAAATCTTCTGTGTAGTTTGTCATATTCCAATGTTTGACTTCAAAAGCACTTGAGAAATCCAAAGTCCATTTGATGACATTCAGATTGTATCAGAATCTTTTATTACATTTTTCAGATCTATAATCATAATTATGATGTAAATAACAGTACTGATCTCATTTGGCACATGATAAATATATATATAATTTTATTATTAAATTTGATAAAATCTGCAGAACTTGTTATTAATTTCCATATGTTTTATTTCTTTATTATTGTCACAAGAAAGAAAATGTAAAAAAATATATAAATGTCATGAAATTATTTTTTTTTTAATTTTTTAAAATATGTCATAAATAAAAATTTGGAACAGATCTGCTTTTAGGCTAAAAAAAAACTCTCTGACTTTTAAAAATATTCTAAATATGAATTTTTAAAACTGATTCTTCCATAAGTATTAAAGTTATTAAAACTAGTATATCATGTTTAACTGTTATTGATATACAGTACTGTAAAAAGACAGATCTCTCCAAGTTTAATTCGGTTTCTCGAATTTATAACTTCTCCAAATCACTTCAATCCTTATCTCAATCAATCATCTCATATAGTCTCTTTCTGAATCTTTTACAAAGATCCAGTCTAAAACTTCAACTGTCTGTCAATTGTTATGGCTTCTAACAAAAGATCAATAATGTTTTAACCTCTTAATTAATTAATTGTTGTTAATGATACCCCTTTGTTCTTTCACCCATTAATTTATTACTACCAATATATAACTCTCCATACTATTTTATATGATCTGACATGTCTATTCTTTATTAAGTAGTTAAGTCTCACTATAAGTAAACATTAATAAAAAATATTTATTAAAAATCTTCCCTTTCAAACTCATAGGCATATTTCCTTTATTACCAAATTATTTTTACCAAAAACATTTCCTGCAACTTTAATCTTCATTAATTTCATCCATTATATTTCTATATAAGCAAGATATTTATAACTGTTAACTTCAAATTCATTACTATCAATTTTAATTTCCCCCTTTTTTGAAATGTCATTGAGCATTATTTTTGAAACTTTCTCACATTTATCTTCAATTATTTTCATCTGATAATTCTTGAATATTTCCTAAAACTCTGATGCATAATTTACAAAAACATTATTATATTTGCAAAATCTAGATAACTCATATAATCTCCACTTGTTTTTATTTCCTTAACTTCTTCATTTTAATTTCCCAAATACTTCCTACAAAATTGCTGTAAAAAGTTTTGGCAATATAGGATAACCTTATCAAACACTCTTATCAATAATCTTTTTAGTGTTATCTTGCAATCTAATCACTGCTGTTGTTTTGATAAATATTCTTTGGAATTTTATTATATCTTGATGTTCCAAACTTTGAATAATGCAGAAATGCTTATAAAGAAAAATCTCTTTTATTATTTTGTATTCAAAGTTCTCTGTAGATGAGTTGTAATGATTATTGTAAAAAGCTTATAGATAAATGATCGAAGAGTGATAGAGCTTAATTTCTAATATCTACTTTTTTATATTTCTTAAATATAAATATCACTATTAAAATTCTTCCAATCAACTGGTGCATTTTTATCATTTAGACATTTGATATATGTTTGCCAACACTTTATTTCTTCATCTTTTTTTAATACATTAATAATACTATCACTTTCCAGAGCATTTCCATTCTTGACATATTTTGTTGTATGGTTCACGTTTTCATTTAAAATACTTGGAATTTCAAAAAGTATAATTGTAGAGGCTAATTTGTTTCTTGTTTTTTTATTTGTGAAATTCTTATACTTCATGATACAATCAATCTTTTAAATAATAGTATCATTTTTTGTTCTTATTATTGAAACACCTTTGACATATTTGTTCTTTTCTACAGCTTTCTTGTCAATTCATAGTTATTATTCATTACATCATTATTAACATTTTTTGTATCATTTAACAGAATTCTATATATTCAGTTTTTCTAATGGATTATTTTTAAATGTTTTCAGATTTTTCTTCTTAAATTGTCTTGACTCACTTAAATGCTGTTTTGTACTGCCTATCTGTGTAAAAGTCTTTAATTATTTCATTTAATTTATTCAAATCTGAGCTATTGTCAAAGCCTATTAATATTTTAAAACTATTTGAAAATTATAATTTAAATTCATTGAATATTTTTGAACATTAAAAATATCAATATTAATTTATAATAATGTCTTCCTTAACAATTTATGCTTTCAGCTTTGCATTAATATAAATCTAATATTTCATTAATTGATTATCATTTCCAGTATTGAAGTTATTATATACATTATTGTCTTATATATTTTTGTTAGTCAAAATATAATCAAACACTGCTGTGCATTCATTTGGAATTGAAAATCTTCCCAATCCGCTGCTAAACTTTAAATTTTTATCAAAAAAAAACGAATTCACAATATACAGACTTTTTTCTTGCAAAAAAAAAAAAAAAAAATCTATGAATTCTTTCATTTCTGTTTCCATATCCAATTTTATCAACAGCATTTTTTTCTTTTAATTGTTTTCAAATTCTAATATTAAATTTATCCATAACAATTTTAAAATGCTTTTAGTCTGATTGAAAATATATTACATACATCTACAACACAATCATCTATTTCTTTAAATAAAATGGGAACTATTTGAACTATAAACCTGAATTAATTACATTTGGTAGTTTCAATTATATTCAATAACTAATCTCATCACTCTTTTTACTATACTATCAATCTTCACAATGCTGTTTTTACATTTTTTATTTATAATGAATTTGTGTGACTTTATAATAAAATACATTTCCACTTTTCAAATCAAATGTTTGTCCTCTTTTCTTTAATTAAGTTTGATGATGTGCTATTTAATGTTAGACAAGTTATCTATATTTGTAGGAGATAAAGAAAAACTCATCACTGAAAAGAAGCCGAGGTCCATAATGCTTAGTTCATTACTCTCAGTTTCATGATTTACATGTAACCAATTTTGCATTTTCCATAAGTTGTATTTTAATGACAGATGTTCAGCTTTCCCTTGCTCAACTTTAAATAAATTAACAAAATTGATCTTGTATCTCTTGAACTTAATTCTTAAAGGACTGAACTGCTCATGATCCAAAATGGATTAAAAATTTCCCTTCAGAATATATAAAATTAAATCCATTTTTTTTGGAATACAATCTAATTGGAATTTTACCATTCTCTCCCTGTACACACTGTATGACAATTTATATCTTGTATGTGAACTTTAGATTTTTCAATAAGTGAGAAAATGCTGCCAGCAATTCATAATTTCTCTTTGATATAGTAATACTACTAAATCACTTTGCAAATATTTATGGATAGTATTTATTGAACTATCTGACTTTGTTGATATTTAATTTCATTTTATTAATTTTTCTGCCTATTTTATTTCACCAAATTACAGTAGATGATCTCTTTTCATTATGTTCTGTCATCTAATAACTTTTGCTATGTGACCTCTATTTTTTTAAATATTGCACTATATATTTTTCAATTTGAAACTGTGTGCTAAATGCCCTTCTTTTTCTTAACAAAACCATTTCTACTTGCTGGAATCAAACTCTTTCTTCCAATTTTCCTTGCAGTTGTTCATCAGCTTTATTAATGTTAACTTACTGTTTTTCTGCAATAGTATTATCTTAAAATTCTTTACACTGATTTAATATTAATTCATGTACAAAATCTTTCCTAATGACATCTGCATATGTGAGATTTACATCTGATATAAAAGCTATTATATCAGTTTCAATTCTTACAAAAGAATTGTTCAAAAGTGGTTCTTCCATGAAGTCAATATATACTACTTACTATCTTAGCTAATTCCTAGAAAAATATATAATATTCACTTTTACATATTCCTTTCAATTGTTTCTGATTTTGGAAATATGATCTATTTCTTATTTAAATGGTTCTGGGTAACAATAATTAGTTACTTCTCTTATTATTTTATCATAAATGAAATCTACAGGATTTGACTGATCATATATTTTATTAGTGATTATATTATTCACTATCATGAAAAACACACTAATGTAGCTTTGTATAAGGCAAAAATATCAAAAAAATTTCTATTAAACAAGACTGATGATATAATCATTGAATTATCATTGTCAATCTTTTATAGCCAAAAAAAATCCTACTTTTGCTTTATAAAAAATAGCTATTTAGCAGAATTATTTAAATCAAAACTGTCTATAAATATTTATCCCATTAATGACTTTTTATTTTATTCTTATATAAGTATACATAGCATATAAAAGTATGGAATACAAAAAATATTCTACGCAGTGTTCTCGATAAAATTAATTTTTCTTCAATATACCAGTATTCCCTCTTTTACTCAAACTGTTTTATTAAAAGTTCATCAAACTTGGCTAGTATGCAACTGTGCCAGTATCTACTATGTATGATGGGCTAACATCTCCATCATGGTTGAGGTTTAATTCCCAGATAATTACGAAAGACTAAGACCTTACAATCAATAATCATTCAACAAATATATAAAAACTATACTTTTAATATATTTCAACTTTAAAAAAAATGTGTACAGTATATGTGTGTATATATATTGTGATATGAAGATTTTCATGGGTTGCACATATAAGACATATTTTGCAGGTTCATCCATGTTAAAAAAATTTTAATATTAATATACCGACGTTTTGAATTGATCACACAAAGTCATCTACTGGGTGATAAATGGTAGAAAGACAGTTGTAGAGACACTACAATCACTGATTTGAAAATAACATTAAAGCTCCACCAATAGCAAAAAATGTTAAATCAAAATAAATTTAAAAAAAAAAAAAAACATTTTTTGCTATTGGTGGAGCTTTAACATTATTTTCAAATCAGTGATTGTAGTGCCTCTACAAGCGTTTTTCTATCATTTATTACCCAGTAGATGACTTATGCGATCAAATTGAAATGCAAGTATATTAAAATTTTTTTAACATGGATGAACCTGCAAAATATGTCTTTTATATATATATATATATTGTATAGGTACACCCAAATAAATTTTTTTTATAACTAATTTTAGATCTATACAATATGCTATTGTTTTTTCTCTCTATTTATTTATTGACTACAAGATGAAAAATCTGAGACTTGAGCTTTATTCTTGAAAAATCTACAAATATCTGCTTTCTCTAACAATATAGAGGCCTATAGGTAGATATACATCTTACTAAGATTATTGAAGTAACCAATAATGAAGAGATTTTCATGAGCATTAGTTAATCTTTAATCCTAAATGATTTTTAGAATATGTCATATAGCATATCTTTTAATAAACTTATTTCATTTCTACAAGATTATATTAATCTCTTATTATACATTAATAGATTAATACATTCAATTTTATTTAATTTGAACATTATAAAGTATATACTATAAATATATATTCCTAAACATTCCAAGCATACCACAGTACAGAATGCTAAGAGAGTGATAAACAATGACACACTTCCAACAATGATGAACAAGTGATATCTTTGAGTCATAGTACTTTATTCCCTAACTATTCAACCAGCATTTAGACAGAAACATCATACATGCATAAATATTAGAAATTAAACAGGCAAAACTCTCCATACAGTAGTGCCATCCTGTGCCAACCAGAGTAATCAATGGATGCCAGTTATGTGCTAGCATAAAAGATGGTGATCATGTGATATTAGAAATTACAGTTTCAAATGGCATTTTATAACATTCCATAAAAATTGAATAATCAAAAATAAATACAAAAATAGGGAAAAAATATCAAGCTTTAATTACTCTTTATGAGCTCACCTTATTACGATAATGTGCTTACTATCATCATGAACAACTAAAGAATCTGCTTCTATTCCAGGAACTCGCACAGTACCAAATAATGTTCTGAAATATACAAAAATATGTGAAAAATTAGATAAAAATAAAACATGTACATATATATATATGAGTGCTTAAGGCTGGTTTAAACACAATTTAAAGTTGCAATCATGTGTAAAAAATCATATTTTAAAAATAAAATATATTGCACGAAGGTACTTTATGTGACTTTTAACTCATAAGTTAGTATAATGAATAGGTGCTTAGAAATATAAAACATCTAACAAAACTTGTCTGAAGGTTTGTATGATGGTATATTATAAGATGTGATATGTTGGACTATTTCCATCATTTATGAGTGAATGTACAGAAAATTTTAAACTTTATTTAAACTTTCCAAATACAAACAACTTATTAGTAGTAACACACAAATAGACAATCAGCTTAGTAATTACATAATGTTTCGAGTAGTATTATTCTCCACTCTTCTTCAGGTGTTACTGGCCTATATGCACAGTGACAATATTCGCTTAGAAGTTGAACTCGCATCTTTAGATTTTTGAATATTGAATTTAAGGCAAACGCTCTACCAACTGAGCCGCTCTACCAATTGAGCTATTCTGTCAAAGTCTCAGTTGGTAGAGCGTTTGTCTTAAAATTCGATATTCAAAAATCTAAAGGTGCAAGTTCAACTTCTAAGCGAATATTGTCGCTGTGCATAAGGCCAGCAACATCTGAAGAAGAGTGGAGAATAATACTACTTGAAACATTGTGTAATTACTAACCTGTATTGTCTATTTGTGTGTTATTATTAACAAGTTGTTTGTATTTGAAAAATTTAAATAGAGTTTAAAATTTTCTGTACATTCAACATTCACTCATAAATGATGGAAATAGTCCAACATATCACATCTAACAAAACTAGGTTGCAGATGAAATATGTGTAGTATAATACATTCAGTCTGCGTATTTTTAATTAAGTAGTGGTCAGCAACATTCAAGATGTATTAAAGTTATATTTTGGACTATTTTCATCATTTAGTTGAAATGTTAAATGTTTTTTTTAAAAATCAAACTTCATTTAAACTTTTCTAAATACTTTCATCTTTTAGAAATAACATGCTGATTAATAGTACGGAACATAATATTTCAATTGGTATTATTCTCTTCACTTTTGCAGGTACTGCTAGACTAACTAGTAACAGCATGGGAATTCAACTGTTGAATATTAAATTTAAGGTGATGCTCTAACCAACTAATTTTGTGAAAAGCAATAATCATTCACTACATAAAATTGCCTAATGAATCTATACATATATTTCAGTTACAATCTGTCTTCATAAGACATTGTACATATCTAAATACATGTTTCCACATATCAGTAGTTCATATATACATAGCTTCATGCAATATAATTACATAGGCGCCACCTGGCTTTAAACATCAGGAAATAAATCAACACTTGTATATAAAACAATATTTTATTCATTATAATAACATAACTATTACATAGTCCTATTTGTAACGCAGGCTAAATCATGGAAAACATAAGTTACTTCTGATGAATGACAGTAAACCATACAATCTTACAAAAACAAAGTAACAAATCATATAATAATAATTTATTTACAAAGTCTAGTCATTAATTGATGTACAATTTATTTCTTTAATAAAATTAACAAATCATGTAACAGCAATTTATTTACAAAGTATAATCAATAATTGATTTGCAATTTATTTCTTTAACAAAGTCCTTTAATCTTTATGCATCACAGTATTAATATATTCATAGATAATATAATACATTCGTTGTAACTTTAACCCTGACTTCAATAAACTTAAATTTAATTCTAACATGTATGAATCCATGAATACAAAATTTCTTTGACTTGTATGTCTAACTAGTACTTACACATACATATGCTCTATATAGGATACACATCAACTCTATCACAATAATCATAAGGAATGGTCTTTTTAGATCCTAATCCTAGATATAACTGCTTATTTAATAATAACTATAAAGAGATGGCTTTTTGATCCTAACCCTAATTTAATAAATCTTCTATATAATAATTATAACGAGCAGCCTTTTGGTCCTAAACCTAATTTAGTACAACTACAATTTACACACGAATGACTCATTCTGAGATCGATCCCTCACGAATGACTCATTCTGAGATCGATCCCTAACTCATTAAACTGATAGAAATGTTTTCTTCCATTTGGATGTGAAAAATATGTAAACTATTAAATACTGAATAACTACCAATAAACATCACATGATCACCATTTCTTATGCTTGCTCATAATTGATCATGTGATGTTTATTGGCTTAAAACTAATCCAGCCTAATAGGATAGTGATGGCTATGGTTATTAAAGAACCAAAGACACCAAAATGTATATATACTGAACTGAGTTCAGACCTATATGACTATATAAGCTGATGAGCTTGGATTGAAAATATTATAATGTTTCAATTTAAGTCTCATAGTTTTATAGTTAAGTAGAGATAAAAGGTGGCTGCTGGAAGGTTGCATTAAAATCCTAAGATCTAGGTGCAGTCCTCTCAGATCCAAGGCTCCTCAAGGCCACAAGCCAGAAACTAGTCTGGGGATATTGGATGAGTAAGCACTAGATGGAGGATTTTATGCACAAGCCTTCTGGCATCCATTGATTACTCTGGCTTGCATTGAGTGGCAATATATATAGAGGTTTTTGCCTGTTTTAATTTTTTTACTGAATAACTGCATATATATAAATCCATCTACATAAAATGCACTTTTCAGTAATCAAATATAAGTTTAACTATGAACAAATGAGACTAATGGAAATAATGACATCCTTAACTATGGTTATTTAAGACTTAGACAATTTATTGCACACTAAATGATTATTATTATTTCTTTACCTTTTCCTCTTATTATTAATTCGTAAAATTTATAAGTTTAGCATACATATGTGATATATAAAAATTATTTCTTTTTAAAAAAAATAATATGAACAAGTAAAGAGAAGTTATTACAAATTCATTTCTTTCTTTTTTAAAAAAAAAACTGATAGGTCTTTCAAAATAATATCCAGATAACAAACATTATTTACAAATTCAGATTAGTTAAAATAAAGTACAAATCAGACTTTAAATATAAGCTTCATCCAAACAAAGTTATTATCATTTACTTATTTCTGACTGCTGTGTCCTATGAACAGCAAGTAAATAATTGACAAAGACAGAATTGAGATGATAATTTAATTTTAAATACATATGATTATATATACATAGCCTGTTTAAGACATATTAAAATAATAAAAGATCATGGTGAACTGCACATAATAACCCTAGTTCTACTTTTGGACTTACAGAGGCAGGAGTCTCTGACTTACATTAATACCAGAACCCATAGACCAGGCTCTGAGGGGTTTATATACCCCTTAAGACTTCAGAAGTCTTTACATACCTTACCATATATGGCGTTTTCACATACGCATAGTATTTTTTACATTCCTCACCATATATGGTGTTTTACACAGTTTTCTGACCTTATAAGGTCAGCTGTTCAACTCTATGACCTAACAACATTGCTATTTAATGATCGTTACATTGCTACATTTTATGGTTACAGTTATTTATATAATTATTTACACATAATCATTATATATAATTACTGTACAAAGTTGTTATTTTTATTCTACATAATCATTATACATTTATTGTACAAGATACATGTGCTTATTGAAGCTGTAAATATGGTTCTACATATTTGTGCTTCACCTGTTGCTAATTATTTACCAATAGGTGATAGCATATATATATAAATACCCAAATTTAAATGAATCTTTATTGGACAATGTAATTAATTGTTGCAGTTATCAGAAAGCTATAAAAAGATTGCGTAACAACTATGTCAGGGCAGTATTTGAGTGCATTGTTGACAAGTTTATTAAAATGACTTCTAAAAAGTTTGATTTTTAAAAGTTTCTTATACTATGCACATATAAAAATTATTATTTCAGAAATATTATATGTTATTGTCCTTGTTTGTTTACAGAATTGTTTAAATTAATAGCATATATATGAATATATATATATAAAGTTTGATTGAAAGCTATTTTAAAAGATATAATGATCATGCTAAAATATCAATTAGTAAAATGATGATAAAATATTGAAAATCTTATATGAAGGAGAAAAAAAAGTGGTAAAAAAACTACAAAATGATCATGAGGAAATTTCTATGGAAATAGTGATCAATAAATTATTTAACTTTCCAAAACTTAATTTTAAATTAAATATAAAAAATATAAACAAGATTTCATAATTATATTAGTTCTAAGATAAGTGATAATATTCTGCAAAATATAAAAAAGCCATGTACATCTCTTAAATTTAAAAATTCTGAAAATGTACTTATTATAAAACTCTGTAATTGCAGAAAAACAGAGCTTTATAAAGAGCTTCAACTGTAAATCTCCAAACCATGGAATAATGGTCATGGAATCAAAGATAGTAAGTGCAGATGTTAACAGGTATGGATTCAGAATACTACTGTGCCATAGTGAAGAGGTAGTAAAGTGGCAAACTTTAGAATTCAAGATCTGTTGATTTCAGGTCAGCTTAATCATTTTTGGTATTCAAACTTCATATAAATTTTCATGTGACTTCCAAAACAACCAATGATATCATCATCATCATCCAGATTAAAAGTAAAAACTTTTTATCATATATAAAAGAGTTGAACAATAAATTGAAGACATAGATACAAAATTTAAATTGTGACAATAATTATCCATGAGGATATGCCAATTCTCACATACAATTAATATGTAAAAATATTCAGTCATAAAAAATGGAAAACCTAAATAATATTAATAATCAAATATCTATATGAAAATAAATTATATTACACACAAAAAAGTCAAATGTTCTGATATAAAGTAAAGTTTTGCATATATCTCCCATTTTTGAAAAGATTTTTCATTGTCAGATTGTTCATTTTGCAGAAAACACTTAGATCTGACATCTCGTATAATATTATATTCTATTAAATTCTTATAAAAATATATTAAAATTAAAAAAATAAAAATTTATTAATCAAACTCCACACAGATTTTTTTAAAACCAGATGTCAATTACCATAATTTTAAAGATTAAAAGCCCATTGATGCTAAATGTATAATAAACCAAGTGCTTTTCATTTATTTTGAAAGAAATCTCTCTTGGCTTGTACTCAACAACCATAAATTCTGGAAATAAATTTTTATACAAAATACATAAAACCATCACAAGAATATGAATGAATTACTTCAATGTGTTGAATGTTAAATTAGCTTTTTAATGCATGGACCATCTTAAAACAGAAAATATATTTTACTGTAGATGAAAGCAGTAAACTATCTATTCAAAGTTTATTGCAAACCTATTGGCAATTACTTTTCTGTCCATATAGTAGCTGAAGAGAAATCCCTAACAAAAATCAATTGTTTCATGAAAAGATCTCTGTGAGAACTAAGAAGCTTAAAATATTTAAGAAGATAGAAATTTATAAATCAAATAAAAGAATTACTACTAGTAGCTACTGCTTATTCCTTCTTCAAACTCTTCTTTTTCACAATCTTTTCAGATTACTTTATATCAAATTTTAAATTTTAAAATAGTACCTGAAATGTAATATTGCCATAACATTAAGTTTCCAAAATACTAAATGCTGCAAATTATTGTAATAATATACCATGACATTTCTTGAAATAATTTTTAAAACTGTTAAGTGAAATATGCATATCTAATATAAAAATATATATATTACAAAAGCAAAATGGGAAAAATAAAATCATTCACACCTTATCTAGAACTAAAACAAATGTGATTGCTTTGTGAACTAGCAATCTTGATTGTTGCTGTATTTATGGAAGATCAAAAAATTGGTTTCTAATTTAAAAAAAAAAAAATCTAACTTCTATTATTAATTTACAAACTCCTAGTGAATTTTATATACTGAATTTGCTTTTAGATTTTTAAATGTATCATCTTTTATTACTTCTAAAATATTGTCAAACCTACTAATATGTACAAGATGTAATACATCTACTAGTGTATTGTATAAAACATTTTCAAAACATGGATGATGATAAAATTCCAATGAAAAAAAATATTAACATTTGAAAGACTATGTTATAGAAAGCCATTAAAAATTAGATTAAAAAAGTGAATCAAAAATATATTTTACTGAAAAAAAAAATGGAAAGTTATATTTGTTTATTCATATGTCAAAAAAGTGACTAGATACTTAAATTCTAATTTTTGCTCCTGTAATTGACACAAAGAAGTAGAAAAAACTTCACAGAATATGAATATCTGGAGTGGAGCTAATATTGCATTCATTCAATCTTCTTGCAAGGAATAGACAAATCTGACGAGATCATATATCTACAATTATGGGATTCATAGTTTCAATTGATGATGATTACCAACATTATTATCCGTAATAATTTTATAAAAAAGCAAGAAACAAAAAACCTATAAACAATATATAGTCAAAATATGCAACATATATAAATTTAAGAAAATCTAAAGCTGAAAATCCAAGAAAATTTGTTTATTCAGTTTCATTACTGTAGTTATTACAATTTTAGTAGATAGTCGCCTTCCAATAAGCAAAATTTAAATAGAAAGCAGATAGAGGGAAAAGACTAATTCAGCTGCAGATTTAATTTTATTCAGTACTTCAATTATTGTAGGCATTTTCTTTTTGTATTTATAAAAGATAACATCTATATTTATAATCCACAATTTCAGAGTTTAGCTGCATGAAGATTTTAACAAAAAAAAATGTTATAATATTTAGCAAAGATGGCAAACTGTAGTGCATGTGCGAAACATGGCGCATTATGGAACTAAAGATGGCTCATCAGATCTCTGAAAAATTCCACATTCATTCTGTAAATCATGCATGACATTTATCAAATTTTAAGGTGGTTAACTCTAAGCAAGTACATAATATTTTTTAACTTTCATCTTATAATTGACTTTCTTACATTAAAGAAAGTTGTGCTTTGTTAGTTCTCTATAAACTTTGCAGTTTTGTTCTTTATAAAAATTATTTTCATCTAAAAAATTGATTAAAAAAACAAATGAGAACACAACTGACTGAAACAAATTTAAAAAATACTATACTTTCACTAACAAACTTAATTCTAAAAAATTAAAAGTCTAATGAAAGCAAAACATATTCAAAATTTTCATTAAAATAAACAATGTTTAAATTTTAAATTTCACCTATCATATATTATTGCAGAGATAAAAAATAATAATTTCTTTTACTATATACAATAATTTATATATTTCAAAGAAAAATTTGTTTCATATTTAAAATCAAAAGCCAAAATGTTAGATTTAGTTAGAAAAGACAATGATGTATTTGATTTTCAATGTAATATTTAAATATATTACTATACAGAAAATACATCTTCATTGATGATGGTGCAGTTGTGAACCTGTATTTCATTTAAGTCATAGTGGATCCATGAATCCTTGTGGCCATATTGTAAATTTTAATTTTTTTAGTAAATACTTTAAATCTCTATAAAAACTAAATAATATTTATATATACTATACTTAAAATTACCAATCCAGAATTCAACCAGACCAGCAAAAAAAATAATATTAAAACACAACCTAAGGTTTCACTGCTACAAGCAGACTTCTCAAGTGTAAAGAACTACAAAAACTACACAATATATATAATATAAAATCTTACCCACAAATCCATTCACTTCCCATCCACCCTTAATATTAAAAGAACTTTTAAATAAGTTAATTGCTTCAGAATAATAAATTTTCAATAATAAATCAAAAGAATTAAAGAATCTTTATTATTGAAAATTTATTATTCTGAAGCAATTAATTTATTTAAGAGTTCTTTTAATATTATTGGTGGATGGGAAGTGAATGGATTTATGGGTAAGATTTAATATTATATATATTGTGTAGTTTTTGTAGTTCTTTACACTTAAGAAGTCTGCTTGTAGCAGTGAAACCTTAGGTTGTGTTTTAATATTAATTTTTTTGCTGGTCTGGTTGAATTTTGGATTTGGGATAATTTTAAATATATATTGACTAGTTTAGCTTTATGCTTGTAATGTTTATATACTATACTGTATTATAAATCTAAACATGGAATTTCTGAAATGACATATACCAATTCCTAAATTATTTATGTTCATGGCCTATATTACACTGCTTCTAAATAGTATATAGTTATTCCTCAAGACTCTTCTCACTGAGCATGTCAGTTTTATTCCCTAAACATGGGTGGTTTAAACTTGATATGACCTAAATTATATATACTTTTATAACAAATCAAAAAAAAACCTTTCATATCATTGCTGCAAAAATAAAATTTTATGGTTGCAATTCTATGTAAACAAATAAAATCAAATATAACCAATCCAACAAACAGATCTAGAAATAATAAACTATGGTTTAAAAAATGAATTGAACCAATTAATATAAAAATATCAAAAAAGGAAAATATCATCCCACTCTGCTATGATCCTACCTTTCCATTTTTATAAAAGAAATGAAAGGTCCTAAATCCCATTAGAGATTTCTTATCAATTTAAGTCATGGATCAATTCCTACAAATATCCTAACATAGATTTAAGCTAAATCCAATTTGTGATTTATAACAATGTAATAAAAAAGAGATGCTTTATCTATTTCAAAATAATATAACATTTAATAGATTGCATTCAGGAAACCATAAATCATCCTCAAAAAATATTATCTTACATATGCTTTCAAATATGTGATTCTATATTCATTATTTACACCCAACACATCATGTGACTCGTTAGATACAAATTTATCTACGATATTAAAAATTACAACTTATTAAAAGCTCTGAACTATGAAAATAATAAACAAAACTTTGTAGAATCTTAAATATCTTAAAATAATAAAACGTATATTGTTTGCAATAGAAACTTTTGTAACACAGCTTTGCATATTTAATAATTATTACTTTCATATTTGCATAAATTATTATTTGTTTGTATGCTGTTTAAATTAGTAAATCTAGTTATCATTAGATAATAAAAAATTAAAGTTAGAATAATGAAAAGAGATGAAAGACTGATAAACATCTGTAGGGAGAATCAATAGTTAGAATAAGTAATCAATTTAAAATATATATATAAGTTTACACAAAGAAAACTCAAAATGATTAAATACCGTTTTCATTTGGATTATGTATTAAATCAAACTAAGTTTAGAATTATTATTAATAATAATATCAAATGATAAAGTTGAAATCTTAATTTAGCAATGGTAGAATAGAGGTTAAATTATAAAAAAGAATTGAGCAAACAAATAAACAAGTCATTTACAAAGGGAAGAGGGATATGAGAAAAAAATAAATTCATAATAAAATATGGCAATTTAAATTTTTTTAAAGAAATAACAGAAAACTTAGCATAATCAATAAAATAATATATAAAACTGTAGACAGAAGAAAATGGAAAATTGTAATATAAAAATTTATAGATGTACATACAAAAAAATTAACAATGAAATAAGATGTAAAACTGATAAACTAAGAGTAAACCAGATTTAGCACGTATCTAACTATATGAGTTCAATTATACACTATCCCAAAAAAAATGTAAATAAACAAACAAATCAATATTAAGATTCATAAATTTTATATTTGGCAGCCATTGTTCCTTCTTTGAGTGCCATACACAATTATATATACAATATTAATCAAATTTGTTTGGTTACATTTTACTCGTCCTTTATTCCTTTATTATTTTTTCCAAATTTGATGAGCTGCATATTACATAATAAAATATTTTCTTAGCATTATGCTAAAAATTTCCTAAGTTGTAGAACATACTAAAAATTGATTCTTTTTTAAAAACATCAAAATAATTAAAAAGATCCTAATTTTTTGATAACATGATTCCTATTGTGTTATAATAACAGAAAAAGTTACTGAAAAAAAATAATATATTACTTAGAATAAATGTAATAGCTACAAAAGCCAGACATTTCACTATTTACTTTAATTTAAAAGTAAAAATACAGTAGTTGGTTTTTCTTTCTTATTTTTAGAGAATGTATGAGTGAACACACTCAATAAAATATATCTAAATGTATCTCCTCAATTTATTATTATGATTCTTAATATTTTGTTTATACTATAATCTTAATTTATATTACTACTATACATATAAAAAAGCTTATTGTTATATATATATATTGTACCGGGTCGAACTGCTGAAACCACTTACTTATACGTATATATAAGTTTTGGCCGGTTTCAAACTCCTTCATAATACATTTATAATCTTATAAATGTTACATGGACGAACCAGCATGTTCGAGCAAAATGGGGGATCTTATTGATAGCTTTAACTATCAACAATGACCCATCTCGGCTGCTAGATTCAAACCCCTACTATCCAAATACTTTATTTGTTTCGGGGTAAACCCTAGGGCACCAGCTAGTCTGAGGACTAACGTATTCGGGCAGTAGGCTCATAATCCAGCACTCGAAACATTCCCTAAAACTAGCTCAGTCTAATTTTAATTCAATAATAAAATTATACAAAATTTGTGGTGGAAAGAATTAATAAAAAGGTTGGTAAAAAAAATTGACCGACAAATAAAGTTTAAGTTTGAAGACATTTTATTTTAATTAACATTAATTAAGTTTAAAGATAATTTATTACCCAACATTTATTGACTAAATTTAGACATCTTTATAAATCTAATATAATACACACACATTCTAAATTAACATTTCTAAACTAGTTTAAATATTCTTGTAGATTTTAATAGTAGAACACTGGTATTTATCTAATTTAACTAATAACAATGATATAATGATCACGCACATATTAACTCATATATCATTCACAAATAAAATAATAAAGCATTAATAGCATTTGAAACTTAAACACACATATTAATAGTTCATTTTATGTATGATAGAGTTCATATAATTTGAATCTTGAATATTTACGAATTACAGCAGTGGCCACTACGTATAAATGATAATAAATAAATGTTTACCTAGGATTTTTGGAACGGTGATATTGCTTGTTGTTGGCTGCTTCTGATGAATTATATCTAACAGGTTAGATTTGGACGTTTCTTGAAGAGATTTTTATGCGAATCCATTGGCTTTATTCTTGAAGACAGTTGAACATTTGACGGAGGATTTCTGTGTTGTTATGCAGACATTATTTCACAGGCAGGTTTTGATGATCTTGTTGGACTAAAAAGGCTGAAGCACGAGCGTATATTTCCAAAAGCTGCTCACAATGCATTTTTGCTTCTAAATACATAATAGAAATGCACTGTTATCTCAACTGCAACAAGACTGTCACTGCAAACTAGACTGAAAAACTCTCTCAATTAATTGTCCGATAACAAAAAAAGTCTATTTATACCTGCGACGTGTTGTCCGTGTAATATCCTCCATCAAATATCTGTTGTCAAATTTCATTGATAATTAATCCTATGACAACATGTTTTTTGATTGATTGTTTAATTAGTAATAGCTATTTCAAAACGTGTTGTTTTCATATCTTTAATTAGTAGCACACCGCTGTGTTTTTTTTAATATATTTTTCATTTATTTATAATATTTAATACTGATACATTTATTTTACATATTTTTTTTTTATTCAATTCGAATGAAAAGAGATTTATATTTTGAAGCTTTTAATTTATAATAATAACACTCTTTAACTTTTATGAACTCTTAGTTTTATCTTTTCTAAACAAAACTCCCCCTCTCCCCTTTTAATCAATTAATTTCTATTTTTTTTCAAACTCTTTTACGAAAGATTTTTTTTTTATTTTAATAATTTTTTTAGACAAAATTATTTTATATACATGTGCCAAATTGGTCTTGGCACATTACACCCCCCTCCGTTTTAGAGTAAAATGCGTCATTTTTGACCATTTTATCTCTTGCGATTTTAATTCTTGACTCTAAAGATATAGTAATTTATTATTTTTCTAAGTTAGCTTTTTAATATCTTTTACTTAACATACAAAGAGCAATCTGTTTTGACTATTCTTTCCTTCTATCTACGCCGAATACATTGCTCATAATGATCTAAATCATGGATAACGACCACCGGGACAAACTAATTTTGTGGCACAGGGATCTTTTGAAAACGACACGGAAGCAGATTCGCTGACTTACACGTGTATAAAGACGAAACTTCATTTGCCGATTCTCTTGATCGGACTTGGAAAAAGAAAGGATCGCTGCGAAATGGCAGGAATTTTCAACTGTCCATTTCAACTTACGCTTTGGAAAGAGGAATGATCCCTGACAAGTCCGTTACGGGTACTAAAACTTATCCAGTCGGCAGCTTTAAACGTATCTTTAACTAAATTTATTTCTATACTACCCTCATTCCCTTTTGCTCTAGATAATTCCTACACATGTGTATACGTGCAGCATAATTCTACACCTACTAATACTCTAGATATCAAGTTATTACTGGACTTGCTTACAGGGAATCTATAATAAATAAATCCCTTTTTGCATGCATCATGAGGTGCAGCAGTGCCAAGAAAATAACCTAAAAGGATATCTGGATAAATACATTTAAGATACGCATCATGAGGTATCGTATTTACCGAATATTACCAGTGTATGTGCGTGTATATACACATGTATACTTACACACTCTTAATACACCTTAGATTGACTTTATATTTTTATTACTAATCTTATAACATTATTTTTAAATTCATATGAACATTATTTTAACATTTGTATTAATCTAATCTCGAATATTATTTTCAACCCTTACTCAACGTTTTTATCTATGTGTGTGTATTCAGAAAAACTATTTTACTTTATTACGATTCATTATTTACGCAATTTTTATTAACTTGCGTATATTCAAAAACAATTTACTTTACTACGATTCATTATTACACTGTTATATATATATATTTTTTTGACTTGACTTTAAATCATTTATTTACTTCCTTTTATTACCGTGCGTGTATTCAATAAAAAATATAAAAAATAAAAATCGATTAGTTTATTACGAGTCATTCTTCATTATTATTTACTACAGATATATTTACGCTTATTTACTTAACTTGATTTTATCGATTTTATTTTAACTATTTGACCTACTTATTTATTTACGAACATTTTTCTTAATAAATATGTGCGTTGATCACCTTTCCTAAGTATTGACCACTTCAAATTCTTATTTTTCTAGAGTGCATTTTTAGTCTTTATTTTCATCATTAGGTAATAAATGTAATATTAAGAGAAGTAGGCAGCAAAGTATAAGGCAATTCAAACACACAGATAGATTTTGTGCTGATTTAAACCAACTTTTAATTTCTTTGCCCAAATACTCGCACACACCTCAATTCTAATTTAATACACTTTTTTTTTTTTAATTTTATTTGATAATGTTTTATTTTCATTAATACTTTCATTATACACTTATTTATTTCATTTTTATTTTTAAAGCGTTATTTTTACTCTCCCTTCCTTTTTTTTTTTTTTAAAAAAAAAAAACATTTTCATTTTGCTTGTCTATTTTGATTTTACACATTTATTTCGTTGGCGTGCAAATGTAAAATAAATGTATCAGTATTAAAAATTATAAATAAATGAAAAATATATTTAAAAAAAACACAGCGGTGCACTACTAATTAAAGATATGAAAACAACACGTTTTGAAATAGCTACTACTAATTAAACAATCAATCTTTTTATTAATTCTTTCCACCACAAATTTTGTATAATTTTATTATTGAATTAAAATTAGACTGAGCTAGTTTTAGGGAATGTTTCGAGCGCTGGATTATGAGCCTACTGCCCGAATACGTTAGTCCTCAGACTAGCTGGCGCCCCGGGGTTTACCCCGAAACAAATAAAGTATTTGGATAGTAGGGTTTGAATCTAGCAGCTGAGGTGGGCCATTGTTGATGGTTAGTCTATCAATAAGATCTCCCATTTTGCTCGAACGTGCCGGTTCGTTCACGTAACATTTATAAGATTATAAATGTATTATGAAGGAGTTTGAAACCGGCCAAAACTTATATATGTGTGTGTACATTGAAAATCAGTACACTTGTAATTCAATAAACAATACATACTCTATTCATTGTTTATCAACAAAAGATGAAATATTATAAGCAATATATGTTGAATGTGAGGAGCTTGGAACAAAATCTAGCAATGTTTTGAGGCTCCACTATATAGCAAGCAGTAAGTGAAGTAAAAATAATAATAAAGTATTAGCAAATGAAAATTATTAAAATAATTGGAAGAATATATAAATAACTTGTATAACATAAATAATAATTTACACAAAATATTAGCTGATGAAAAAAATTATATAAAATTGAAATTGGTTATAATAGAGAAAAAAATTGATGATATTCCATTTGGAGATTAAAGCTAAAAAGCATTTGAAATAACTATTTAATGAATATTATTTATATTTTGAATACCAGTAAAATTTAATTAAAAAACTGTTTGTTTTACAATAGCGTGTTGAAACCACCGGAGGGCATTATTTCTGTGATAGTGCACAGAAATATACCGTTTAGGTGGCATACCACCGCTAGCGAGCGTTCTATTTCTAATGCATAAGCCTAGAAATAGTCCGTTCGGTACGGGGTGGCTGCTTAGTCTCTATTTCTACGCTAATGCACTGAAACATGACATTGAATCTGCCACAGAAGCTATCGTGTCAGCTTACAGCTCAGATTTGTGCTAAGCATTTTCGATGTGCGATCACATTTCACTTTTGACTACAGTATCAGGTGAGGGTGTCTGGAATTTCGATTGTCAAAACTATTTTAATATTCATTAAGACTAACTCCCCCTCTAACTGCCATCTTTTAGGAATGTCTACTAACAATTATCAGTAGAGTCTCATGTTTCCTTAGCCCCCATTTCCTGCTCAAAAAAATTTGGCAAGTGTAGGATTCCAGCGCGATTCGGATCAAATCACGCTCTAAGTCCCGCTTCTGCGAGAACAACGGCGAGCTTCATTGAATGGCTGAAATCGGAAAACTTGCTGCGAATGTCAAAGATTCTCTGACTGCTGCTGCTGGAAACGGGTTATCAAACAAAAGAAAGAGCTTTGAAGCTGCATGGGTGCTGTTCCTGAACAGCCCTAAAAGTTGCTTTTAATTGCCGTAAATATATTTATGTGGAGTTTTTGGTAATTATGGTAAAAAGTTGGTCATCCTTCGAGTCGGAGTGTTATGTTCGCTTAGGAACTGTAACCACTCAACCCCACCACCTTTTCCCAAAGTTGGACCTTTCGGTTGTAAATGTTTGGTACCGTTAAATGGAAATCGATTTGGTATTTGTAATTTATTATAAAACAACAAAAATATAAAAAAGAAAAGAAGCTGATTTTTTCGTAGAATACCCGACTGCTGCCTTTAACAAAAAATGTAAGTAATGAGAAAGAATAAAAAGTAACTACTTTTTAAAATTCATTTCGATCGATGTACCCTTTTTTTTTTTTGTTTGTTTGCCACCCCCCCACCCCAAATATAAGTAATGAAAAGAATAACAACAACAACAAAAAAAAATTAAGTACTTTTTTAAATTCAATTTTTTGATTTCTGCATATTTTTTTTTTTATTTGTTGTTGTTGCTTATTCCAAAATTTATTTGATATTACTTTACTTTGAAATGTGATAATAAACAAACCCGGCGGCAGCCCCGTAAACATTATATTTATCTTTGTTTACAAACAAAGCCCGCCCTCCGACGGTTTCAACATGCTATTGTAAAACAACCAAAAAACTACATTTTCAATTGAGAAAAAAGTTAACAAAATAAAAGTATTTTAGTATATTAAGTTTCAAAGTATTATAGAAAATTTTGAAAAGATGTATTTCTAATTGATTATGCATATTTTTATCATAAGTGTTTAGATTTAAAGGATTTTGACAAAAAAAAAATGTATACATGAGACAAAAGATAATATTATATTGCTTATAACACTTCTTTCATATACAATTCAATGCAAACACATTTTCATAAAAACTTCTTTATTTTCCTTACAGTTTCGACTGTCCAGCAGTCTTCATCAGAGTGAAGCAGCATAGACGTACTTTGATGAAGACTGCTGAACAGTCGAAACTGTAAGAAAAATAAAGAAGTTTTTAAAAAAATTTGTTTGCATTGAAATGTATATGAAAGAAGTGTTATAAGTAATATATATGAAGATATGCAAAGAAAGTGAAAGAAAAGAATAAGAGAATATATTTCTGATAAGAAGAGAATATTATGATTTAATAGTTTTCTTAAAGAAACGATATGAAAAAAATGTAAAACTAAGATCAGAGCTAATTTCTGTTTAGCAATTTACTTACATGAATCAATAAACAAGTATTATTTAAATAAAAATAAAATTAACATTAAAAAAAAAAAAAAGATGTTACTGTAAAGGATTAGACAATGAAAAAATACAAGATTTAGAGTTGTAGCTGGTCAGAAAATTATAGTTTTTAATTATTTGGAAAGTTATTAACTGATGATGTAAAAAATTATAAAAAAAAATAAGACTGAGAATTAAATTAAAAGTAGTATCCACTGTATATCACTCTATTGTAGAGCTATTTGTATAAGCATGAATGAAAATGAACACCAAATAGTAATGCCAATAAGATTCCACATCAATATTTGATTATTGGATTTCATTTATAACAAATAATGGAATGTTCATGTCTATCCAGCAACCATTTTTACTTTTATTATGATATTCTAGATGATGTTTTTTTTTAATACAAACCAATATGACTTATTCAAATGAGTACTACAATAATTTAAAAAATAAAAGATGTTTCTATAACCTATTGAAGCTGGATCTGAGAAAGAGGTTTGTTAAATATTTTGGAGGTATACAGGTTTACAAAGATGCCAATTCTGAGACAATTAAGAAGACAAGTCAAAAGAATAAGATTAATTGTCATAAAAAGAGTACATATGAAGACATTTTTTATTTTTAAAAAATTAAAAAATGGAATGTCATTAAAAAAAGAAGAAGAAGAAATGAATAAATAAATGTAGTAGACAATCTTAAAAATGCTAGAATTAATCTGGATTAAGTGTTGAAGCCATATATAGATAGACTCTGATGGATGATAATATACAGAAATAAATGAAAGGTAACAAAATTTATTTTTTAATAAATTATTTCTGAAAATAAAATTCCAATGATTTTTCATTTTCCCTAATATATATATATTTATTGGAACTTGAAAAGTAAAATAAAATAATTATGTTTAATTCTTCAAATTTATAATCAATTAAACACTCACATAAAAGATATATATTTTAGCACTAAAATTAATTAAATATTTAAAAACAATTACCTGTAACTATTCATACAGACAGGAACAATATTAAGTAACATTAAAACAGGAAGTTTCCTGGTAACAATCAGTTCACGAAATCTAAACAGATATAAAGTTATTAAAAATGTAACTATAAATAACATTATTAAATCACTACACACATTCAATTAATTCATCCAATTTCTTTATTCATGTTCTTATTTAGTTTCATCTATTTAACAGTCCTCTTCAGAGCTTATATCCACTTTCAGAAAAATATTAAATCTACATAAAAACTCTAAAAAAGATTGCCTAACAGCGAAGTTGTTGTTTTAAATAAGGAGCTAAATAAATATATGTGCATTAAATGTATATGTAAAATAATTTAATATTATTATTTATGTTTAATATAATATAGTTATGTGGGTTATCTTATTGAAGACTTTTTAAATATTTTCATTAGTAAAAAATTTACAAACATTCACTTGAAGACAAATCAATACATAAACGGTCTTAATCATTAATATGGTTATGCACTATATCTAAACTTAAATTTATCAATATTCCAATAGCATCCCAATCTTTTCTTCAGAGTAAACATTACTGTCTTGAGTTTCCACATGGAAAAAATCAAAAGAATATTTGACATATATATAAATATTATATACTTGCTGCATTTTATATAGATGCTATATACATATATATGTGAGTATGTATAGGTGTAAATGCATATTGAACCGGATGTTTTATCCAATTCAATGGTTTCATTGCCAAAAATAAAATCAACTTTCATTTCAATGAAATTCTAAAGTTTAAAAAGATTATTTAAGAGTACGAGTAATAACACACATACTCAGTTATGTTTTAAAATATGTCATTTTACTTTTAATAAATTTTAATTCTAAAATAGTTTTCTTTTATCGCTTTTTTTTTTTTTATAATTTAAAAAAGTAATTAAAGTCAAGCAAACTTTTAATCTTTAAAGGAAATAATAACCCTTTCTGAAGAAAACATTTTAGTTTGGGAAAGTTTTTTTTTTTAATTGCATTCTTGTTTTGATTGTAATCAATTTCTAATTTAGTTTAATAAAGCTGAGACTTGTTGTTACATTGTAAATAAGATCAACCTGGTTGGAATTTTTTAATTAAAATTGAGACTAAGATAAAGATTTGCCCTGGTCTAAAACTAATTCATAATTAAAAATGACGCAGGAGATAAGGAGAGCCATATAAATAGCCCGGTGTAGGAACTGAAAGTATTCTATTCTATTCTACTGATTAGTCTTCAGCTATTAACGTCTGTTCAGTTAGTTGAGTTTGTTCAACTTTTAAGACATCAGTCAATATAACCATTTAATAAATGGAATCATCTCTTCAGAATGCCTAAACGAGACTCTATGAAGAATATTACTTACACGATGCCGGGCTAAATCAACTCAAGACAAGTTCCGGAGCTAAATTGTCCCTGCTAAACATGCCTTAAAACATATACAAGAACTAATCCAGTAATGTTTCCTACCTTCTGAACAAAATGGAAATCTGAAGTCTTCATTGGAGTTCTCCAATGAGTGAACTATTTGTGCCGTGCTGAAAGACCTCTGCAATTTCAAATTTGTACCTCGAGGTAAAACGTTAAAGCAGTCAATCTTAGTTTACGATTGAGCTTCATGGTTCTATTCACTTAACAATTATTAACCATGTTTAAACCTCATATCCCATCCCGCTCTTTTAGTTGTGTATATTTGAGATATGCACCTAAAATTTATAAAGTTTAACTTTACCATTTTTATTTATTTATTATTATTAATTCTTTTTTATTAAAATTAATTATGAATTCTTTTTTATTAAAATTAAAGTATATTAGGTGCAGCTCAGACATATATGACAGGAGCAAATACTAACAAAATATTAATTTTATAAATATTTTTATTATACATAGTTTGTAAAACTTTTTCTTTTAAATTATTTTTTTAAACTGTATTTTTCCTTTTAAAAATCCAAGATGGAGAATGAAACCATTAATTGTCCAAAAATAAGTAAAGAGGTGGAAATTTAACATTATTTCAGTTTTGGGAAAGAATTTCTAATTAAAGTTTACTAAAAATAAAAAGGGAAATCAGATTAAGGGTTTGTACTTTTGTTATTACCATTTTTGTCAAATCTATTTCCAATCTGGAAATAGATTTGAGTATATTTTTGGACATTTATCTAGCGATTGCATCTCCAATAACAATAGGTAAAGTACATGTAAAAATTTCTGTTAGATCGAAGTCAAGATTGAAATTAGAAATAAGATATTAAAAGCATTTCTCAAATACCTGACAGGAGTAGAAAATGGGCTAATTTTGACCACCATAAGAGAACTATGTTTGAGAAATAAGCTTTAATCAACATATTCCACGCTACTCTGATTTTCAACATGCTGAACGAGTAGAAAAACCAATCCCCTTTCCTGACCCTTGCCAGTCTTTCTCTTGCCGCTAATAACCACCTTGCTGATGCCCTAAAATATAGAAAAGTTTGAAATAAGAATGTTCGAATGCCTAATGGCAACTTGCTGCCACCTTAGAACTCACTTGGATCCTTTTAAATTGCCATGCATGAGCTAAACTTTGAAAATGGACTATTGAATGTATGCAAGGTAACTAATCTAAAACCGTCATGTGAAATCTAAATCTAATTTACTCAACTAATCTCGACCTCTGCTATCTAGATTTCTTTCATAAATTATTTAATTACATATTCTCTTAAATGTAAATATAAATTTGCTCTCATACTAATTGTTTTGTATTTAAGTCTATCATATGCTCTTATCTTCTTAATTTTGGCGTGGTTCCTTCTTAATATTAAATTATGATTTATTTTATTATTTTAATCTGCCAATCTAAAACAATCTTGCGAGCTTAACGTATAAAGTTCTCTTTTCCCTATTTACTCAGACCTCCATGGATTGAGGTTATTAAACCCCCCTCTTTAGTTAGATCTGGATGCATTCTTAATTAATATGCTCGCCAGATTGTTTCCGAGTTGACCTATTTTCATATTTTTTTAGTGTATATAAAAAAAAAATATTATTTATTTAACTCCGCATAGAATAAAGCAATTCTACCTGGGGTAATTTAATCATTGAAAAATTAACGCTATCAAATATTTTAAAATGTTATTCATTTAATTCTGAAAAGGTGATTTATTATTTTATTCTTTTTTATATAATATCAATTCTACTCTTTTACACTCTTCATATTTCAAATATTTGAATATTCTAAAGTTGTAAAACCCATGAGAGTGAGATTTCATTATATTAAGTAGCAGGGAAAGAAAAGGAGGGTAAATTTAAAATTTTTTTTTGTAATCAAATAAGTCTTTTCCATATATATAATGTAGCATAGCGTGACTTATCTAAATTATAACATTGAAATGAGGATCATGTATTTTAAAATAGTAAACATCAGATCATGTCATTAGGGACATATTTCTGTTGCATTGCTAACATACAGCCCATCTTAAATATTAGGTGCTTCTAATCTGGGGGTTGCGATGAGCTAGGACCCATAGTTTTTCTTCATGTTCTGTCCTGTGGCTAGTTCAGCTACCCAGGACCACCCTTAAGTATAAAAGTCTCCATGCATCGGTGAATCCAGTATGTCTGGACCGTGCCAGACCTCATCGCATTTCTCTAAGCACAGCACTAAAAAAGGGAGTCTTAGATCTTTCGTTTTCTTCATCCAGAAGCACGATCTCACTTCGGATTCTTTGCCTTTATGTCAGCACCACCACTTCTCTGTTCATTATTGATTTCTTTGATAAATAACCTCATTTTGATGCTTTAATAATGAAATTGTTCCCTGCTCACATATATAGATTCCAATTATTCATTAGTTTAATTAATTATATTATTCTAGTTTATTTTAAAATCCCACAATCGTAATCTATTCTTTCTACATAAGAGTATACATACCTTGGAGAAACAAAGCGTTCTCTTTTCAAATATGAATTTAAAAGAATGGTGAACAAATATTTTGTCTGATAATTAAATGATTTTTCAAACGTATGTTACTCTTTTTAAATATTAATAAAAAAGTTATTAATAAATCTTATTCCTAATAACTAAACCATTCTCAAATGTATTTTATTGATTTTGACGACTGCAATGGCATGAAAATAATTTGTTATATGTATAATGAACCCTAGAATGCTCCCTGAATTCATGTCAATCACCGTCTTTCAGAACTGTCAATAAAAGCGTTAATCATAATGTGATGTAATTTTATTTTGTAATAAATGATTGGCATCTTAATCTAACCCATCAAATATATTTATTTATGTAAGTTATTTAATCAAATACAAGGTCATATGAGTAACAATAGCATGAATGACTATATGTAACTACCTACCTCCAGGTAGATCACTTATTCACGCACATCTTAATAGACATATAATCACCTTACTATTATTAAACATATTATTGAAATCATTTATGTTGTTTGAATTATCTTCACTCCACTTCCATACATTCACTTATACATATACATTTTTTTATTAAATATCTAAATAGGGTTCAAACCCCCTATCAATGACAATGATATAATTCCTAGATTATATAAGTTTAGCCAAATATTGATGTGATAAAATATCTCATTGTTTCTTCGCTCTGCTAGTGGGCGGACTTAGAATTATAATTCTCATGTGCCATCTCTATTGTGTTATTCATTAGATGTTTGATCTGGTGCTTGTGGAATGGATTTGAATCCAGGTTGGTCCCTGACCAAAATCTCAGGCTTGACTGGGTTTGAAATAAATTTCATTGAGTTCCAGCTCATGTTAGATGGTTCAACATGTTTTGACCGGTATATGGTTTCCATATTCTAATCAGGGTTTAAATCTGTCTAGTCTCAGCTTAATCTTTAATGTTACCTATCTTATATTTATTTGCTTATCGTTGTATTTCATCTTAGTTTTAAGATTCCAAGTTTGTATTCCATTTTAGTTATCAGAAAGTGTATTGTGAGATTATATTTTATATTCTTAATATGTCTCCCTTTATTACTAACCCTTGCTAGATGCTGTGGCAGCTTTTCATAATTTCAGTTTGTTCACTTGTCCCTCTTTTATCGTCCAATAATTAATTTTAAATACGTTTAGTTTGCATTTTTTGCAAACTGCAAATTTTTTGGCTGGAGGTTTATGTTTTGTTATTCTAGTTTTTCTGAAGTTTGAGATTTTGTGTCATTTCCAGATTATGTAAGATTGTAATCATATTTTTTTTTGTCTTCTATGTGAAATCAACTGTGAATTGCCTTCAATGTGGTACATCATGAGCTGTTCTGTGGACAAATGAAGTCTCTAGTTCAAAGCACCAGAAAATGCTCACCCACGCTGTTTCGTTGATTTCCTACAAGACCGTATTGTTTTCATATTTCTGAATTAGGAAACTGGAATTGTTGTTCTTTTATAAATCGCCAACAGGAAGATACTATTAATTCCCTTTTAAATTGTAGATGAGAAAATGATGATTTCTGCCAAGGCATTTAATGTTTTAATATTTGCTGAACTCGTATGCACTCTCTCTCTGATGAATACACTAATAAAAATCTAGGTCAAATGTTCATATTCTGTTTGCTAGATTTTCTTTATTTTAATTTTTTTTTAATTTAATAAAAATTTCAAATTAATTTCAAATTATTTTGCTGATGTTTGTCTTAGTGCCTTTATTTCTCAATTGTCTGAACAATATTCACGAGCTCTTGCTGTCTCCCTGAGTCTAGTCGGTGCGAACCATCATCACCATCCACTTTTGATCATGGTAAACCAATTTTCCATTTGATATGATGATGTGATGTACTGTAGCTTCTTCTTAAATGAAGTCAAGAATCTCTCAGCAATTATACCAAGAGAAACTTGTTAGCTACTTAATTTTACACTCCCCAGTCTAAGTTTTCCCATATTCTGCTTTATCCCATTTCCATAACCATCATCTTTGTCAACTCTATAACCTTTATATCTAAACCCCCCTTATGTTTTTGCAAACCCAGCATAAAAACCAATAATCTACTTTCTGTATAATCACTATTTTCATATTTATTTTTCCATAACTTCATTATATGTGCCCTTTCTGTTTTCAAGCATTTACATTCAATTAACAAATGCCTAATATTTTCTATTCCTTACATAATTTACAAATTAATCACCCATATTTTTCCATTTACATGTATATTCTCTTGTTGCTAAATGTGATGCACTGTGACTTCTCCTTATACGGAGTCAGGAATTTCTCAGCAACTATGTCCAGAGAAACCTGTTAGTCACTTTACCCTCCCTATCCATTCTCCACCCTAAGTTTCCCCATATCCTGCTCCATCCATTTCCACAACATAATCTTTGTCAACTCCGTGGCCTTCATATCTAAATCTCCCTTATCTGTTCCCAAACCCAGCATAAAAACCAATAACCCACTTTCTGTATAATCACTTTGTTTATATTTAGACTTCCGTAACTTCATTATTTGTGCCCTTTCTGCTTTCAAGCATTTACATTGAATCTACATTGAATCAACAGATGCCTAATATTTTCTATGCCTTCCTTACACAACTTGCAGACTAAATCACCCATATTTTTGCATTTATGTGTATATTCCCTTGTTGCTACGATCCCGTTCAAGCCTTAAACAGTAAACTACTATCTTTGCTATTATCATAAATTAACTTGTACCCTATGTTCCGTTTGCTTCTATATATATTAAAACTCTTTTTACTCTCCATACTAGTTCTTCATCTCTCCAATTCCCTATTCTTTATTAATGCATCTATTCTTCCATCCCATTCCTTACCACTATAACACTCAACAATTCTCCTAACACAATCATGCCACCTTTTGTACAAATATACTGATATAAATTCTTTATCATCTAGAACACCCTCTATTGGCCAATCCCTAAAAAATGTTTTCACACTTTTACAATTTTTGTTTAATACCCATTTTTCTCCCACCTTTATTGAACCTTGTACTAAAGTCATATATTTCTCTTTATTTTCTTGTATATACATTGTCTCATACACTTTTCTTTCTTTATAATTTCTACAATATTTGATCACCTCAATACTTTCTTCACATTTCATAACATGCCGTTTCTAAAAAATGGCAAAATGGCCCTGACTTAATATCTCTCCTATTTATTGCTCTGTCATGAGGCAAAACTCTCCATACAGTAGTGCCATTCAGTGCAAATTTCAAATACAATTTTTTTCCAATTTGTAAATGTATATTTCTGCCAAATAAAGTCTAATTTACCATTTAATACTAAACTCAAAGGCTGAAAGATTACATAACACCAGGGTGAACAATAGACCTGCCTCAGGGCAGAAGAGTTAAGAAATTTCAATGATTAAAATCCATTAAGATCATTAATTTTTCAATATCATGGTTGAAAACTGTTTGCAATTATTGTATCTAGATGTCAGCAGCAATCAGTATATTATGAAAAGATAAATTTCTCAATGGGAGAAAACACTTCTGTGCTTGTACAACTTTTTTCCTGGTTATTTACATAAAAAAATATTTATTTATTTATGAATATCTTTTTTTGTGTGAAGTTATTAAATATGTATTTTTTAATAAATAAGTGATGTTTATATAGTCTTTATTTAAATATATTTTATTTATAAAGAAAAAATTAATAAGTCAATAATATGTGCGAGATCAGATGGAAGATACACAGTAATCTGGTGGCGCCCTCTGTGATTAAGGGTAGATTGAATGACCGTTACAATGTATATAAGTTTTGTGCAAAATAATAGATTACCTACATTAAATTTTTAAATATTATATAGTACAAAAATTAAAATACATACAAACAATAGATAAAATCATAAGGGGAGAATGATTATCTAACAGGGAATAACATTAGTTTCATTAATCTGTAGAAAAAATCATAACTGTTCTGAATTTAAAATGAGTCAAATTATTGGTACCCAGTTATTAGGAGAATCAATGTTTAAAACTGATTAGTTAAAAATAATGACTGCTCATGAAAAGCACATTTGGTACATGAAGTTTCTTTTAAAACACAACATAATAAGTGTCATCATTCCATCATAATTTTCAACTATTATCAATCCATTTCAAATTTAATCCAATTACTCTAATCCCAAGGTTCCCAATTTGCATTCCAGCAGATAAATTTGGAATTCGGCAATAAAAATTGATGTTTGAGTTGTAATTAATAGTTTTATATATATACTCTGTATTAGAATAAAAACAAAATACAGAAGTTGGGTGCCATTCCAGATATTAGAATTCAGATATCCACATTAAATAAAAGTTTGTAAAAAAAAAAAAAAAAGTTTAATCCTTCACATTAATTATTACTTTGAATTAGTAATATTTAATTTTTTGATTTGATAATTTATTTATAATCAACAAAAAGTGTCAGAGTTATAAAAAAATTTATCAAGGTGAAAAAAATCGTCAATAAAATAATAAAGTAATCTGACTAAAAACATGTATCATTTCATAAAAGTATTTAAGGCCTTTTTGATTTTTATGGCCTCAAATGCTTTTATGAAATGACACAACATGTTTTTTAGTCAGATTACTTTGCTATTTTTCTACTTTTTAATCAATTGTTTACATAAAAGCATTATTTTAAAAAAAATTAATATTTTATTTTTTACTTTTTTATTATAAATAAAACATGTAATTTCCATTAAAATAAAATAATTTTCTTCATTACCTCTGTTTTGTTTGTTTTCTCCACAAAAGAGCATCTGCTGTCAATGATTTTGATAGTTCTATTTCTTCATTTTGATTTTGGAAATAAAAACACAGATTAATAGTCAGATAAGTAATGACTTTAGTCTAATTATTTATATCACTATGATGAAATGACACGTCTTTTAAATAAATGTAGTGGCAATACAGAAAAGTCTATTTTGTTCCTCAACTAAAAATTTAAATTGATCTACATTCTCATACTTAGTGACATCATAACCAAAACTTGATGAAGATTGTTCTATCACTGTTTAATAAAATACACCTGGGTCTCGTTTTATGCGAATTATTTTAATGCGATTCATGTTTCTTCTTAATATCCTTCATATTTCACTATATTTATTAGATATCAAAAAATTTAAATTATTAATAACTTATTTTGACTTGAAATACTTTTTTTTTTCTTTCAAAAATATAACATTATATTAGCAGCTTACGTTAATATGGCCATAAGCTGTATTTAGAAACTTAGCTTCTATATAAATAACCTACTTATACTAAGAGTAAATAATAATAATAGATTTATACATATGTATAAAAATATCACATATTTTGTTAGATATTAACAGAAATAAATATTTTTTTAGATTTTCAAAATAAATAATAACGAAGATTTTATTGATTTTATAAACTGAAAATAATCTTTCGAATGATAATGTCTAATCTTTTTGTTTTGATTGCCATCTCGTTTTTTTAATATAGAAACAGCACAAGACTGGAAGTGGTGCGAGTTGTACAACACATCACGAATCTGATTTCTTACTAGTTCACAAACAAACCCACATTGTATAAAATAACGGATGAAAATATGCATGAAAAAATGTAAAATTAAATACTGTAGTTAATAAAAAAAGTTTGTCTTATATTAATTTTTTTCATATATTTGAAATTTTTTATTAGTCATACTTTATTTCCTTATTTGTTTAATGCGAATTTTAAAGTAATTTTTCTTTGTTGTTTTGCTTTTATGCCAAGTTCAGAAAATTATGGGAACCTATCCCCATTTTTCAAGGTAAATTACGTTTATTTTTGTGCATTTTTTTTTGTGCGTGTTTTCTGAGGAACCTATCTACCGCATAAAACGAGACCCAGGTGTACACAAGTTTTTTTAATAGCAATTACTAAAATAAAATATTTATAGATTGCATTAAGAACATTATACATCATCATTTGCATTGGAAAAAGAACACAATCATCGGCATAGTGTAAATCTAAAAGACAAAAAAAGATAAGTTCTTCTTTTGCTTTTTATTGATTTAAATTAAAGTAAATTAGAGTACCAATATTATATCTTGATGCCTATTTTATAAAATAGATATTAAACACCATTAACTTAAAAATGAAAAATAAATTTGTTAAGTTACTACATATATTTGTTTAATTATCAGTTTTTCTTTTAAATGTTTCATATTTTCATCATTAGTATAAACAATGTTCTTTACATACAATCACATAGCAGATGAATAATATGAATAAATTTCTGTGAACAATCAGCTGTTCTCAAAAAATTGTCATAAATCTTTTTTTATAAATAAACCAAATTTCCTGATAAATATACCAATTAAAGCAATTAACAACTCTTAAAACATTTCTTGCACTTTCCTGGTAACAAAAAATGAACCTATGGTGCTTATTGATTCTCTAAAACTACAGTAAATCTCTGATAACCAATTATCTATGACTAAAATCAAGCTGTCCAATAAAATCCTTGAAAGTTCTTTTCCTATAGTAAATAACAAAGATATTCTATGATAAACTGAATCAAATTGGATATTCTATGATAATAATTAAAGGCTTTTATTTTATTTATTTTTTTGTTTTATAAATTGAGAAATAGATGCAACCTAAAATCAACTAAAACTACTCATGGCTTCATAAAATCCTAAAGCATTTCAAATGTTTTGGGATTAACATATTTTAAAGCTTCTTCAGCTATCTCATTGGGAACTGCAGCATTTCTATTTTAAGACTATAAACAGATGTTTTAATATCTCTTCTGTCCAAATATAAATGAGTTAATGGGAAAGATATATTATTTAAAGCACTCATCAGAATAGTTGTCCATTATTCAAAATATGACCAAAAGACTTTCTCCATTTCTTCAAAATATCATCATAATTATATATTTTTTAAAAATGATATCAATGGATTTAACAGAATTATGACTGAATTTCAGGTTTATGTGTTATTTGTAACATTTCAAATAAAATTTAAAAAAATCTGAATTTCAGGTCTATGTGTTATTTGTAACATTTCAAATAAAATTTTAATAAATCACAATATGCAAATGACTACAATTTTAATCCACTAACAATTCTTAATTTTTTTTATCAGTCATTGAACTTCAGACTTTAAATCACTATTTTTCTTATAAAACTTCATAAATATTTTATTATTCAGCCAAGCAGATAATGTCAGTTGTTATTTTAATCAAATCACTAATAATATATCAAAACAATCTTACTCAGATCCACAACAGCAAGATAAAATTGAAAACTAAATCATAATTTTGATGTTAAACAACTATTGAAGTTTAAAACGAGTAGCAGTTGTTTTTAAAGAATATGTTTGGAATAGGATCTATTCTCTAATCTTAATATAAGTTTAAACTTGAGCATCTACGATCTATCCAAAAATCTGCCTTTATGTAAACTCATGACTTAATGTATAAAATGTCATGTTTTGAGAGTCAATGCATCCATATTCTTTCATAAAGATTTTTCTGCATAAACAAAATGCTAATGGTAGTTAAATCCATGTGCTGATCACAAATTCATTAACAATAGATTTTATTGATATTGACTTAATATCACTATTCAGTAAAAAACAAAAGCATTTTTTATCCAAATATTCTGAATCTAGTGTTAAAGCAAAAACACTGATAAAATGGACATAAGTATATTTGCACAAATTAATTTTTAATATCATTACTCTTTCATTGTTACACTTATAAGTTACAAGAGTAGAAGAACAGATAGTATAAAAAAAACTTAGAGTCATCCCCCTAATAAATTAAACTTCTTTTTTCTGAAAGATAATTTTTAATAAAAGCAGCTATAACAACTCACAACTTGTCAGATGCAAATACTGTTCAACATTCAGATCTTAATGATATCATATCAAGCAAATTCACATATTTCTTGTAAATATATTTAGAAAAAATTTAAATACTTACTCTTTATTATATTATTATTTCCTGCTTTGTCATTATTACGATTTCTGATATTAACTATTTTTATTGCTTAAATGATTGATTCATCAAAAATGATGAACTAGCTAGATTTTACAAGACGTCATTTTTAACATTTTTTCTAGTTCTTTCATATTTTTACAAATTGGGAAATCTCTAAATTGGGTTGCCCAAACATACCATCATTTTCTGAATGAAACTTCTATCCAATGAATGCATTGCCTTGTTCAAAATCACAAGTTAGGTTTCCATTTGACTAAATCTGTTCGTATTCCTGTTTTCTCAATGCTAAAAATTAGGCATACTTTATACATTAATATTTAAATGTAAAAAAAAAAATGAAAAAAATGGAGTAAAGGACGAAAATGTAGTTTACACATATGCAGAATGCCATTGTCACAAATGATCAATAGATGAAAGACCCAAAATAATCAATACCTACATCAACCTAAATGTTAAGATAGCAAGGCAAAAAAAGAAGAGAATATAAAAAAAAAAGTACAGAAATAAGACTGAAGATTACTATATCAAAAACAGTACTTAGTCTATGATGAATTAATATCTTATTCTATTAAACATCAAGAGATAGTTTTGATCAAAATCACTTATTAATTATTCACTGTTAACCCTCATATTCTGAAGAACATTTCCTTAGCACCCATTGTAAATCTCATAATGAGATTATTCAATACATGATACATATATAAAAAAAAAAAATAGTTAGTAAACAACTCACTTGAGAACAAAAATGTTTTTTACATCAATTATAGGATATGAATAAAGAAAAAGATATTGTTTATTAGATTTGTTAAATACTAGAAAATGAAGTTTTAATGAGTTTTCATCCTTCTTTATCCTTTAGCTAATGTCAACCAATTTTGGATAACTACTGAATGTTTTATGGGCTAAGTAACTAAAAAAAATCCTGTTTGGCACCTGAAAAAATTTTCAAGTTTCATCCAACATTAATTTGAAACCTAGACTATAGGCACAGCAGATATATATATACTAACTATTACACTATAAGGCTTGATAAATCCTGAACAAGAATCCGCAGTTTGATATGTATATGATGACAACATTTTACTGATAAACAAAAAGTTATTTCATTATTTCACAAAAAATCAAATTATATTGTAACTTATTCCTGTGAAGTTTGATTTATTAAAAATCAATATATAACTATTAAAAAAAATGCCACATAAAGAAATATCAGGTATCTTTTTTTTAATCAAATTATATATACTCACATGTTAAAATGAGAAATGTTTTTACTTTGATTTAAAATAACTTTTAAAAAAAAGTTTTTTTTTCCAATTAATTTTTAAATAAATAATAATTTTGTCTCTAATTGCTATGGATTGATTAATCTGATAAAAATGTATGTATTCTATTTTTTTTTTCTGTTTTAAAATAGGACTTTTTTTTTTTAATTCCAATACAGATAAAGACATTCAAGATACAAAAAATAATTTAACTAATTTATTAAAATTGATAAAATATTAATTTGTTTTTAAAAAGTATTTATTTTGTTTCTGTAGAATATTATCTTATATATATTTTTAAAAAATGAGGGGGGCAAAAATGCTTGCCATCACTTAGTTCTTTTACAGCAGCTGTTTTCTAATTATTCATCACAAAATTAATAAAGATGAATTTGATTTATATATAAATAAGATATGTACTATATCTTTAGATAACTTTGGCAAGGATCTGATAATGGCACACCATTTGGTTGTTTTAATCAGCATGTGATGGGAGGCAAAAAAAAAATATTCCAATTCATTTTAGCTGATGGAATCCAATTTACTTATTTGGTATTTATATAAATTTAAAAAAATTTATGGAGTAATAAAAATGAAAATACTATATATTTTTTATCACTTTTAAAATGAGTCTATAAAACATGCATACAGTTCTGCAATAAAAATATAATCATTTTAAAATATTAATAAATTTCAATGACTCCCAGACTTTAACCAAAGAAATAAAAAATTAACTGATAATCTACTAAAAACTGCTTCACAGACAACTGATGTAAGAAATCAGCAATTCACTAGTAAATTTTCAATTGGAACAGCAATGTATAAAGAAAAGAAAAAATATAAAATACATTTTAAAATGAACCATTTAGAATTTTACATATTCGATTCAAATTCTAAAAATTCACAAAAGCAACATCTTATGTGAATATAATTCTGATAATACAAACTGAAACAATTCAGAGAATGTAATGGCATTCCCCAGTCCATTAAGACTCTATAATTAAGTAAAATTTTGTCCAGGTAAATGATAAGAATTCTGGAATAAGAACAGGAATAAGCAATTATTTCATCAATTCACCATGGAAGATGTTTGATGAAGAAATATGGATCAAATGTGACCAATTTTTTTTCTCTGTTTGATGCAGAAACTTCCTCTTCCTCTGGAGCAAATAAGTTGCTCTTTGCAATTGGATTTCCTAAGCATGGCTATTATTAGGTTATTGTAAAAGACTATAACAACAACATTTCTGATCTTTATTGTGTTTCATTTCAATGGAAGGATGATCAACAGCAACATTACCATTGAATTCTTCTGCCACACATTCAACATTTAGTTATATTTATTTTCTTAATGTCATTAGATGGGTTTGCAATTCCATTATTTTGTTTTAAAAAAAGTGGAAAACAGGAATGAAATAAAAAGTCAAATGATTTCCAAGAAAATATACTATTCTTTTTAAGTTAGGTTTTGAATGATGTTTCCTTTTCCTTTCTTGGTTGAAGATAAAGAGTTAATAAGACTATCATTAATTACATTATAATTTTTACGAGATAAAGTAGACCTTTTTTTACAGAATTGTGTAAAATGATATTTAAAAAAGAATTAATGATAAGGAAATGAATTAGCAAGGAAAACAATAAAAATAAAAAAAGTCTCAAAAGTATAACAAAGTCCAGAATATTGTCAAACTCCGAATATTTGTTAAAATGCAACAGCAGTAATTAAGTTAAATGGAGACACTAAAAAGGTTAATATGGATTCCATATCTACAAAAAATTTTATTGCAGTATTTTGTTTAATAAAATGAAAATTAGGACAATAAAAATAAATGGAGATTAATTATATCATTTAGATTGTGCAGATGATGTGGTTGATCTTGCAAATAATGTTTTAGAATTTCAGGAAATATGAGTTATCAGATGAAAGCAAGAAATAGGACTTATAGAAAAATAGATACTAAAAGAAATAAAATAATATTCACTGTCATTTCACAAAAACAGAAAATAAAGATTGATAATAATAAATTAGAAGAAATCAATAACTAAAAAATATCTTGGTCAAATTATTAATATAATAAATTAGCAACAAAAAAAAATATTAATATAAATGAAAACATAATGGATAAAATTAATCATAGAATTAAATGTGAATAAAGTGCTTTTAGTGCAAATAACTTATTATTGAAAACTATATATGGCTATATGATTGAATGTTCTTTAAAAAAAAAATATTCTAATTTCAAAATGATAAATTTGCAATTTCAAATCTTAATCCCTAATAGTAAAATAAATATAGGAAATGCAAATTAAAAAATAGATTAACAGTAAATTTACTTATAAATTTAATATATAAAAAAAAAACCCAACATAATTATTTTAATTTTGTTTTGTGTGTGTGTGTATATATATATAAAATTAATAAAAATGGGAGAAAAGAAAAAATTGCAAATAATTTTATTTATTAAACATAAAAATATCATATATATAAATCACCTTAAAGAATGGTAAATCAAATTGGCTGTTCGATCTATTTGATTCAATGTAGGTAATGTTGGACAACCCAAGAGATAACTGTTTGAATATGCTAAAAAAAAAGCAATAATAATATCAATTATTAATTTTAAATATATATATCATCTACAAAAACAAAACAAAAATATTATTTTCAAATATATATTTTTTAAATATATAAGAATATTTTTCTTTAAAAATTCAATTTTATTAACTGAAACAAAAAATAAATACAAAAATATAAGGAAAAGATGAAAACTTTTTATATAAATATTTTATTGTTTTATTATTATTTATATATTTATAATTCAATAATAAGCAGATTCTCAAGCAATTTTGAATAATCATTTTCTGCCAATGACAGAGAGACAAAGTACATAATACAGCTTGTAAATTTTTTTTAAAATTAATTTATTGTTTTATTAGCAATCAATATTTCTTGAATAATAAGTTCATCTTTTTAGAAATTTTGTGTGTGTGTGGGTCATTCCACAACACAAATTAATTCTAAAAAATTCTAAAAATGAACTTTTTCTTCTTAGAAGATCAAAAGATGATTTTTCGAATAATATTTTAATTAATCTTTTATGATCCCCAAATCTATGATGATTTTTCATGGTTAACACAATAAAAAAATTTTAACAACTTTGGTTTTGATAAAATGATAATATTTTTTTTCAAAAGTATTAATTTGCATTTTATCATAAGTTTACACATTAGAAATAATTTTTAACATATTTCAATAATTTTCTAAAACAAACTTTATAAAATGCATATAATGTATTTAATAAAATTCATTATATAAAATATATATTTGAAAGTTTTTGTTTATATCAGTGCATTTTTCAGCTTAGTTCAATCCTAAAACCATTCATCAGTCAGAGCAACCTCTCATACTATAGATACATTTGAAATATTCACAACATGTTTTTAATTGAATTAATGATGCTTAAACTTAACTTTTTATATTTTTGAATATATTTTTAAACTTCTATTCCATCACATCACTGAAACATATGATCCAAGACATGAAAAAAAAAAAAATTATCCTCAAAACCAGCACTCATCAATTAACTCAGATTACAATCCCTTATATATATCTTTATCATTTGTTCAGTATATATAGATAGCAAATTATTATAGTTTAATTAACAAGTTTCAAATTTTCCCAAATATATATTTTAAGTCTCAATGAGTAATAAATCTGCAGTGTTATATAGATATCAACAGCTGAATTTCCTTCCCCATGCTAATAAATCAATAATTTTCCAAAGGAAACTTTATAAAGTACATATAATGTATTTAATAAAATTCATTATATAAAATATATATTGTTTATATTAAAAATTATTAAAATATGTTGCAAAATTATACATAATATTATAAACATATATTAAAATGTAAAATATATTTTTTAAAAAATTGAAAATCTAAATTTAAAGTTGAATTTGAATATTTAAAAATATAAGAAAGGGGCCTTGAAATGTGAGGGAAATGACTTTCAATTAAATGTAGATAACTCTATACTGTAACAGACGGGGTTGAGATAAGGCAATAGTGCTAATTGAGAGTGTTGATATGGAGCGATTATATGCGAAAAGATATATATGTAAATAGTCATTCGAACCCTGTTACAAGGAGTGCGAAAGTTATGTGTGTATGCATATGTAAATATAGTTGTATGTGCGAGTGTACAATATGCGTATGTATTAACGGTGATGGTTACAATCAATTATATATAGAGCTGTATAAATTGTAATTGATTATTCGTATATATTTTATCCGTTAAGTTTTTTTTTAAAGTTTTAATAATATTGTCGGTAACACGTGTTTTTCTTTTGTTAATTAATCTCTTGAACATATGAGGACAGAAATAGAAATGAATCAATTGCTGTAGGCAGTTTAGTCAATAACTGGCGTCGAGAAGTCTGAAAACTGGTCAAGTGGGTATTTTTGAAGAACAATGGAAGAACTGGTCAGTGGCGTACGGATACACAGAGAAAATTTTAGAAAGTTAAAAGTGAAAAACAAAAGAACTTTTTGTTGTGCTCGAAAGGAGAGATATAGATAGAAAAAAAAGAGACGCGGCTTGAACTACAGATTGTGTGGACGTGTAATTTTTTTCTTAAGAAGTCATTAATATTTTCCCACCCAAAATGTCGGGGTAATTCTATAGTGCGAGTTTCGTTAATCGGCCCAGTGGACACTTGTTGTGGAACTCACCTGAAGCGGACTTACGAACTGCGTTATTAAAATAAAGAAATTTTGTTTCATCAAGTGTAATGGTGACGAAAGATCTTTGAAAATTGGACCCTGTCATAAAGCGAGTGAATCACCTACTCCACCTCTGGGATAAGCTATTCGATATACCCTATTGGAACTGTTTGCCATCCGTTATCTCTACCAGACCAGTATTCTTGGAGAGTTATAAATGCGGACTTGTCTTTGATCGCGTGAACTAAGGTAAATTGACGTGGCACAAAAATATATGTTCAGTGAATGTGTCTTAATAAAGAAACTAGTGTTACCTCAATATTAATTACTATAATAGGTCTCTTTTAAAATTAAATAAAATAACAACATTAAATAAACAGCTCTGATGTATAATTGCACTATTTTGATGCATGTATGAATTAGATGTGTGTATCAGAATAAATGGGCTGTGCGCTTGAATATTGATATATTTATATGCGTGTATAAATGGGATTTATTGGTAATGGGTATAGCCGTAGATAGAATAGATTTTATGATAAGATCCGGGTTAGATTAATGGATTTATAACAAATAAACTATCGTACATAATAATAGACATATAAGACTTAGTTAGGTATTGTTTTAGCTTTGTTCTCTAGTTAGACTATCGTCCCCAAACCCTGAGATTGAGCTGGTTCGGTGCGCTACCATAAATAGATATACATACCAGAACCCTTATTTACGTTTTCGATGAGATAATTCTTATCCACGTGTAAGATTGGCGCGTGAGATGGAATCAAACCATGCTCACAAATATCTTCATTCGAAGCTTCAGGTTAAAGCCTACAATGGCGGTTTAAAAGATATCGGGTGGTGTTATAATACAATACTGATGCCAGGCTTCTGTTTTGTGAATAGAAAGCCTGTGAATAGCTGTGTTAAACCAGTGCTACTATGTACTCATTATGTAACTGACATTAAAAAAAAATTGTTCTATAACAGGTTGCTACCTTTTTAATGTACTTTGTTCACTTTTTTTTGGTTAAATATTTGATAATTATTTGTATACATAAAAGTATAGTATTTATTTTTTATAATATTTTGAAATTTTAATTCCAAAATGAATGAATTAAGTACAAGAAATGAATAAATAATTTTAATCCAAACTGAAAAGAATGTTATAGTTTCACAAATATTCTATTTGTTTGATATATGGCAACAATGATGCAATGCTAAAAAAGCATAATATGGAACAGCATTTCCAGACTAATCACGTTTATTTCAATTCTTCTTATCTAAATCTGAATTAAGAAAAAATAAATAATATATGAAACCTATATCTACAGAAAACTGCCACAAACAAAACTTCTCATTTGCTCACACACACACACAAAAAAAACATAACAGGACGGTGAATTATTAAAAGAAGTATTTTTAAATAAAGCTGATACTTTATTTGAAGGATTTTTTTAATGTCAAATTATGTCAGCTGTATAAGATTTATAATTACTATTAATAAGCATTACTAGAATATATTCTGCAATTTCTTTATACACAAGCTGAATTAATATGTGACTAGTTCTAATTACAGTTGACAATTCCACAGATATTTCAGTTAAAGCATAGTTGTTTGTTATGGTAAGAATGATATTTAGTGATTGCAGTGTTAATACAAGAGTTTATAAAAATATTATCCATGTAAGGATGAGCAATATGGATAAAGAAACACATTCAAAATATTTTCCAAATCAACTGATATGCCTATGCATAAACTCTTCGCAATTGCTACTAATGGAATACTAATAATTGTAAGACAATAAAGGCAGTTACTAAAGGCTATAATAGGTTTATAAATGTAGATGATAACAATTAACCCTTAAGCTATCAACAATCTCAATCTGTAATCAAGGCAATCTCCATTAACAATAAAGGTGATACCACCATTATCTATGATCCGATATATTTATATAGACAGCAAAGATTATAACTTGACCAAGAAGTGTGATTAATAATGGAAAGAAGTTTAAACAAATCTCATTAATCAGACAAATATAACCTGATCTGAAAGCAGATTAATAAATAGCCAATTATAACTTCCAGACTCTGAAAGCAGACTAATAAATATTCATTTTTATAACTTCCAAATTCCATATAAAGTATATATTTACTAAGACAATAAAGACAATTACTGTAGGCTTTAATAGGTTTATAAATTTTGATGATAATAATTAATCCTTAAGCTATCAACAATCTCAACCTGTGATCAAGGCAACCTCCATTAACAATAAAGGTGGCACTATCATTATCTATGGTTCGAATTATTTATATAAGACTCCAAAGACTGCAATTTGACCAAGGAGTATGAGATTAATAATGCAAAGAAGTTTAAACAAACCTCATTAATCAGGCAAATATAACCTTTTCTGAAAGTAGATTAATAAATAGTCAATTATAAATAGTCATTTATAAATTCGAAATTCCATATAAAGTATATATTTACTAAGACAATAAAGCCGCTTACTAATTACCTATTAAAGCCTTTAGTAATTGGCTTTCTTGTCTTAGTAAATATATACTTTATATGGAATTTGGAAGTTATAAATGACTATTTATTAATCTACTTTCAGATCATGTAATATTTGCCTGATTAATGAATGAGATGTGTTTAAACTTCTTTACATTATTAATCTCACACTCCTTGATCAAGTTGCAATATTTGGTGTCTATATAAAGATATCGGACCATTGATAAAGATGGTACCATCTTTATTGTTAATGGAAGTTGCCTTGACTACAGGTTGAGATTGTTGATAGCTTAAGGCAGCCATACTCAACCTGCAGCCCGCAGGCGGCATGCATCCCAAGCTTTAATGTGCAGCCCAGCAATGGACTGACGGTTAACAGATGCAACAATACTCTTCTTAATTAACGAATAACCACATGCAACTGATTTTTTTTATTGGCACACTAATAATGTTATCTGTCATTTTTTTTAATTTCACAGATCTGAAGAACTTGCCAAGTCTACACTACAAGTACCTGAGTATCTTCATATATGGCTTGTACTTGCTCTCAACCCACTATCTTTTGCATTATTTTGTTGATTTTAGCACCTTCAGTATTTTTTTTTTTACAAGCAAAAAATCAATAATTTTTAATTTAATGGAATAATAATGACGTAAATCCATCTTTTCAAGCTTCTGATTGGGTGTTTTTTCTTTTCTCCGCAAGGGAGTGCCAGTCTACGACTTTGACAGCTTATTTCTATGTTTTGAATTCGGAAACGAAAACATCATTCACTAAACATTTTTTTCACCCATTTGTTTGTTTTTTAGATTTTAGTCAAAAAATATTTACTTTTAGACTAAAACATGTTAATAAGGAATTGAATAAGTTATGGCTGGAATTTATAATTGGATGGTAAGAGTTTATTTTAACTTGTCTGTGTTAGATTATTATCATCAATTATAAATAAAAATTTATAAAATCTGACAAATTATGAATTTGCATTTTAGATACTAAACTAAAACAAATATAATTTTAAAAAGACAATTACATTTACTGCAGCTTCTATAATTGACCAATCAGAAGTTTGAAACTTTAATTCAATCTGCCTATAGTCCGTGTTTTTGAAGGCAATGTAAGTACTGACATGACAGTTTTATACATGAATTAGTATAAACACAGGCTCATATTATTTTATATAAAACTATAATTAAACACCATAATGATATCTTCAAGCAACAAACAAAAATTATCGGATGAAAATACAATATTTCAAGACAACTGGGAAGAGGAATATTTTGTTGTGTTAAATAATAACGGTTCAGCAACGTGTTTAATTTGTCGAGAAAGTGTCACATTAAAACATATAACACTGATCGTCATTATACCACGAAACATAAATTGTTTAATGACACTTTTGCTCATGGGTCTTTAATAAGAAGTGAAAAAATAGATTTCTTTAAGAAATCATTGCAACAACAACAAAATGTTATGTCAGTGGTGATCTCACAAAAAGCAGCGGCGGCATAAGCATCATATAAAATTTGTTATATACTTGACAAAAATATGAAACTGTTTACGGATGCTGAAGTTGTGAAAGAATGTTTCATAAATACTTTAATAATAAAAGTCAAGTATTATTACAAATTAAGAAATTACAACTGTCAGATTCTACCTGTATTAGACTTATCGAAGATATTGCAAATCATTTTTGACATTTTAATAGAAGATTTGAAAACCTAATATTTTAGTTCGGCTGTTGATTCTAGTACAGACATTTCAGCAACATTACAATGTGCCCCAGTATGGAACAGAATTCAATTTATGAAGATTTGAAAGTTCTTCTTATAAAGGATCAAACTAGAGGTAGTAACTTTCTCAATAGTATTAGTACTTTTCTGGAGATGAATATTGAAATAAAAAATTTGTTTTCCATGTGCATTGATGAATGTCTTTCAATGATTGGATCCAAAAAGGAAATTATTTCCCTATTAAAAAAGAAATACAATCTAACAATTCTCATTATTTCATTGTTTAATTCACCAAGAAAACTTGGAGACACATATATCCATTAAAGAAGTAGATGCTGTGAGGAAAATCATCATAAATATTGTGTTATTGAGTCCAAAAATTGAACCACAGAAAATTTTTAAATCTTTTGGAATAAATAGTTATTATGATGATGTAGTTTTGCATAATTCAGTGTGATGGCTAAGCAGAGGTAGAATGTTGGATCACTTTTTTTAATTATATCATGAAATTATTTCAGTCTTACTAGAAAATAACGCTTATAATGAGCTTGACAGTGATGGATAGTGGTGTCCTTTAGCTTTTTTATGTGACATCATAGAAAAACTTTGTGATCCTAATATTAGTTTGCAATGCAAAAATAAAATTATTTCACAAATGGCAAATAATACCAATTTTATATTACAAAATATAAAAATATGGGAGGAGTCACGGGTGCACATAACGTTAATTTCTGTTTTTAAAGAATACTGTATATTCTATGCAGCATCAGAGTATTATTTCCTAATTATTATTGTAGCATCAATCGAACAAAGTTCATTTGGGTTTAACTTCTTATTGAAAAAAATAATATTGGTGCATGCTATTTTATAAGTAAGTTTATACTTTTTCTAATTTTTAGTTTAATATAATTTATAACCTATAAAATGAGCCAATTAAAAAAAAAAGAAAAATTGATGCTGAATGCTGCATTTTCAATTATAATTGGACATTCAGATATTTATTTTCCAAAACAGATGATAAACCTGTTTGTTTGGTTTGTAATGAAGCTATTTCGTTTTTTAAGAATATAATCTATAAAGCCATTTTTCAATAAAACATTTTGCAAAATAAAACTATTTTCACCGAAAAAAAATAAAAATTGAAGGAGAAAAATTAAAATGCGGTTTGCATAAGTAACAAAATACTCTGAAAATTTTGTTAAATACAGATAGAGCTAAGACAAAAGCTAGTTACATTGTCACACATAAGGTTGCAAAACAATATAAAATCATTTTCTGACAGGGAATTTATGAAAGAATGTTTTGATAGATATTGCTGAATTATTATGTCATGATAAAAAAACTCCTGTTTGAAAACATTTCTCTGTCACAAAGAACTCTTGTGAGACGAATTGATAATGTTTGAAGTAATTTATGTGATCAATTAAAATTAAATTGGAATATTGTAGTTACCATGCACTGGCTTTAGATGAGTCATGATACATTACCAATATGAGCCAACTTTTAATTTTTATGCAAGGTATAAATCATGGATGTGAAATTTCAGAGAAATTACTTTCTGCATATCCTATGAAAGATACAATGACTGGCGAAGATTTTTTATAGCCCTTCAAGAAACTTTGTGAAAACATAAGATAAAGTGGAACAAAAGTGTCAACATCACAACTGATGGGTGTTCTAGTTTGACAGGAAAAAACACTGGATAATTAAAAAGAATAAGCGATTGTATAATTCATCAAGAAACCTTTTGCAAAAGAGTTCTAAAACTGAAGCATGTTATATCGGTTGTAACGAAAGTAGTTAAATTTATTCGAGAAAGAGCTTTAAACTGACCATCAATTCATAACATTTTTGAAAGAAATTAAATGTGATTTTACTGATATTACTTATCATATGAACATAAGATGGCTTAGTCTTGCAAGTGTTAAAATGATTTCATGATTTGTTAGCTTCATAAATTCTAAGAACAAACTGAATTTTGTGAATTAAAAAATGAACAATGGCTGAACAACTTTTTCTTTTCTGTTGATGTTTTCACATCAAAATGAATTAAATTTATTATTACAAGAGAAAGAACTAATTATTTTTGATATGCATACAAATGTTACATTGTTTATGAAAAAACTCTTAACTCACTTTCCAATCTTATAAAAAGAGAAAAAAAACTTGAAATGTGCTGATTTTAAGAAATATGAGGCTATAATAGGTGATTTATTTAATGAATTTACAAGAAGATTTGATAATTTTAAAAAAATTTCTAAAGATTTATCTTTAGTAAACCTACCATTTAATATTAATGTTAATGATGCACCACCTGGTATCCAGTTGGAACTGATAAATTTACAATTAAATTTAGTATTACAGAATCAATTTACGGAAAAAACAATAATGGACTTTTATGCCTCGTTAAATCCAGAAATGTTTAAAAATATTCTGGATAATGCAATATTTTACATTCTTTGGATCAACATACCTATGTGAAACTACATTTACTTTATTGAAAAATGCAAAGAGCAAAATTAGACCAAAATAATGGATGAAAATTTAGAAGCAGTTCTACGAATAGCCACTAGTGAATTGGATCCCAATTTTGAAAAAATCATAAATCAGGAACATTCCAAATTTAATCTCTCACATTAAAGTTTTTGTTTTCTGCATTTACTTTGTTATCATATCAATAAAAATGTTCCAAATTGTAGTTCTTATCTGTACCTATCTATAATCAATTCCTATTTAAGTCATTAAATATTGTATTTACTTTTTTAAAAATACATTGATAATTTCGTAATTCAAGTAATATAACATTTTTTAGGTTCTGATTTTTTTTGTTAAATCGTTCACTCTATTCCGGCCCGTGTTATGATACAAAAATTTTATTCAGCCAGCTAATGAAAGAAGTTGCCCACCCCTGGTATAGAAGCTAGTTGTGGGCAAATTATAAAAAATCTTGATAAATTCTTGAAAAGTAATTCTAAAAATTTTATAAAAATAAATAAACAATATTTTTAATAATATAATTAACATAAGTTACCTGGTAATGGATCTCTTCTGAATAGCCATTTATGATTTAACCACCAATCAGCTAGCCAATTATCCCTAGTCTGAAATCTTTTAAGAGAAAATTAATATTTAAATTCACATAGGCTATACATACACACAATAAAAAAATTGTTATCATGTGAATATATATCATTATCATTTTCAACCATTATTAATCCACTGCAGGATTAAGCTCTCTCCAAGTTTAATCCAATTTCTCTGATCTCTAATATCTCTTCTCCACATCACTCACACATATCCATATACACACATTTCTATATTAATAACCATTAATCTACATATTGATTTTTTTGTACTTTCTTTGCCACACAAGTAATGAGTTTGTTTAAACTGAAATTAAACAAATTTAATAATTCAAAAATTATAAAATGAAATACATTTAAGCAAAACATTTTTTAAAATTATTTTATTTAACAATGTATTAATATTTTTACTTTAATTATTTAATAAACAATTATTAAAATACTTCTCTTTAAAAATTTGAAGAAAAATGAAAAAGTTTTAAGAATTAAAAGGTTCTAGAAAGAACACTTGACATTAACTTGAAATACTGTGTTATAATCTGACATAGCTATAACCTAGGATTTAAATCTGGAGTTTGGATAATTCTCAACCGCAATGTTTTTAAACATATAATTACTGTGATATTAAAATTACATTTGCTGCATGTGTATATTCATACAGACATTTTGAAAATCGGAAGTGTGGAAAGCTTTAAAGTATATATCTAAATTGTACTTAAGACTAATAGTTAAGTCATATTGTGTAAGTATATGGCATGCAATCACTTCTGTGATATATGAAAATGTCTTTTCATGTTTGAGACATGCAAATTTTTAAATTGCAGGCCATTCATTTAAGATGGGTGGGGAAGCTCCGACCTCCGAAAGCTCTCAATATGGCCCCTGGACATTTTCAGAAATGTATATAAAATGGCCTGGTATAAAACTTCTATTTAAACACATGTGTAATTCAAATATTAAATTAAGAGTTAATTAAAATAAAATATTTATTTTTTCAACTTTTATAATAGTTTCTAGTTCATTCTATCAGAAGTGCAATATCAACAAATTGTCTTTACTGTGTGATCTATCTGACTACAGGTTTAATCTATAATGCTAAGGGCATTTTGTTTGTTATTATAGTGATTTTCGCAAACTGATTGTAGATTCGCAAAAATAAATTTAGAATTTTACTTTGTTTTATTATTATTATTTTGCCTTTTTTTATTATTATTATGGATGGTTACACTGAGTGAAATAAAAAAAAAACTGACACTGGAAATTGTATTATTCAATAGAAATAAATCAATACATAATTTTTTTTTATAAAAAGAAAGAATAAATTGATATGCCTGATATGTCTGGAAAATATTTCAATTAAAAAAGAACACTATTTATTCAAAACATTCTGATTACAATAAAATTCCTGAAAAAGAAATATTAAAATAGAAAACTTGAAAAGGAGATTGATCAAATAGCTAACATGCCTCATAAAAAATCTAAACAAGTCAGAAAATTCTGTGATGGCAAATTTCCTCTTTTTTTAAAAAAAAAAAAAAAAGCAAACTTTGAAACCATTTTCTGACAGTGAGTTTACAAATGACTGGATCCTAGCTGCTGAGAATTAATCCGTTCAGAACATAAAAAGAAATTTGAGAATAAATGTCGTAAAAAATAGTTACAAGGCAAACTGGAAAAATTGCCATTAAATGTGCAACAATCATTAACAATGATGGTATTAATTCATAAAAAAATTATGGCCTTCATTTAAAATGAGCAAGTTTAAATTGGCCTGCCAGCTGAAAATATTTCCCAGCCCTAGTGATTAGGATAAATTAATTAAATGTTTGATCAAATATAGCCAAATGGCCTTTGGCAGAAAAAAGATTCCCCATCCCCGATTTAAGATTTAATAAGGGATTTCGATTAATATTTTCTTAGTATGCTATATTTATTTTCACGATTATTTAAGCAGACAAACATTTTCTGCTATATATTTATAGTTGTACACCCAATGTGTTTTCTTTTCTTTTGTATGTTCATGCAAAGACTGAATATGATGCATATATATTTTAGTATTTATTTACCTGCCGCTCCTTCTTACAGCCTAGTATATCAGTGAATTATTTATATATCTTAGCAATATTCTTGTAGTCTCTCTCTTTAGTCTGATGTATTATATCATAACTGTTTTAATTGTGAAAATGCTGCAATTTATAAATCATTTCATGATTATGTGTTACAGATGTGATTAAATTATATATATGTTGAATCTCCACTTGAATTTACCAAGCGTGCAAATTATTTGTGTATTAAAATATTTTTAGGTAGAACTGCATTATCCATCTATGGATCATTGGAATATGTGATAATATAATGTCAATATTTCACACACATGCTAATATTTTAGAAAGCATGTTAATAATTATAAAATAGACAGTAATTCTATGTAGATTGAGACAATGATTATAGGTACATACTCCGTCTCCAGTCATGATTAGTTCAGGAAATAATTTGTCTAAAAGAGTCAGCAGTAATTTATATTTAAACTTGAATTAATATCAATGTTTACCATAGAGGTTAAAGTTTCAATTAAACATGAGTTCAATTTATTAACCTGAAACTATTTAAATAGTTATTGCGGATTCAAATTCTACACAATGTAATGTACCATAATTAAATAATTAGCCTGGTTTCAAACCCTTGCAATGGACCATAATCTTTTGTACTTGCAGATGAAATGCATTTATAATTATTCCCATTTTTGTTGTTGTTGTTATATGAATAAATATAAAACACTCATTATCTTTTCATTTTGTATTATTTACCGCAATACAATATATTTAGTTTTGTAGTTTAGAGTATCTTGTATCTCTTTGACCTAGCGGGATTTAAGAGAAAAAGGGATGTTAACATCAAGTGTTATGGCCAAGTGGATATAGCCCAGGAAATGTAGGTAATGATATTTGGGCTTTGTATTGTTTGTAGTAATAGTTTATATATGTTACACGCAAACATAAGACTTGGGAGCTCATTTCCTAGTTCTTAAAAATAATTTTGCTGGGCTGTGCACATTTGACTGTTACAATATACAGTTGTAAATATATGTTGGACTATTTCGATTATCTAATCCGATTATCAAATGTTACTAGAAAAAAATCAAACTTTATTTATATATTTTTTAATACATCCAAATGTTAGTAATACATATTAGTTAATAAAGAATCCAATTTTCAATTCTTTTTTCTTCATGTATTGTTAGCCTGACCAGTAACAACTAATACAATGACCCCTTTAGATTCAAATTTTAGGTATTGAACTTTGTTCTCTATATGATAAGCACTTTAATTAAATTTAAAGATAAAATATATCACATAATTTACAATTTATTCAAGTGCATAATCTTAATGTAGTTTCTTTTCACTCATGCACCCTCTATAAACAAATGTACATTTAAATTAATAATGTTAAATCTTAACTTCCATTAACAATCATCAAAAGAAACATGTTAGAAGAGCAATTTGCATTTTTTTCATGTCTCTCATTGATTGTTTATAAAAATATGACTGAGTTTTAACAGTATCAATTTTAAAAAAAGAAGTAAAAATTATTAAATTAATTGAATATTTTAATAGGTGATGGAGTTAGGTTTCCTTTATTATTTAACTCTGAGGAAAGTCTGGCTCCCTTAGTTTGTTATTTTGATGATGAAATCTCTCTCTAAGTAATACATAGTTGCAAAAATGTCACTACAATGCACCTAATAGCAGCAAAGCTCCTCACAGTTTTAATTTGCACTCTCTTGTTTCAGAGACATCTGACTGCTTGTCACACCATATGTAAGAGAATAACTCAGTCAATCCAGTGAGCAATGTTCATCGAGAGAGTTCTTTCAGGTCTTCTTTTGGTCATCAGTTAAAATTAATTATTACATTGCTTTTTAATCTTTTTATTGGGCTATTTATTTTCAGTTTCAATCAAATATGAAATAACAACAACCATATTACATACAATTTCCTAATATAAAGGACACAATTTATGAAATAAAAGGTACACGCAAATGAAAAAAGATTGAAAAGCACTGGTCTATGAGAATCCCTATCACTATTCTCAATCTTTTTAATTTAATATGTAATTCTCTTAGAAACAAAATAAATAATAAAGATAATAATGGACATCAAAATTTTAATTTTATTTCACATTTGACTTCTATTAACTAAATTCTCTAGATGGTACTAGTAATCCAATATAATTTTAAAATAAAGTTCCAACGACTATTTTTTTAACAACAAAAAAAAAAAATTATTGCTTGCTGAATATTAAGAAAATTAAACATCCTAATATTTTAAACAATAAATTATGGTCTTTTTCAAGAGTATACTTCAAATATTAATACAAATATACTATAAAATGAAAAAAAAAGTATTCCAGATGTTACAAATTATCAACATGTTAAAAAAAAAAGCATAAACAATAAACCTACAATATTTTATTTTAAATATACATATATTATATTACCCTCATTTCCAAGTCACATTTTTGAAAACTAAATTTTTTCAAAATATAGCTTGAAAAGAAGAGTAAGATAATAATAAAAAAATGAAATGAGTTATTGTCTAATGTTTGAGAATAATAAAACAATTACATTAACTTCACACCACTCAAAGAAGTATGGAGAGATGCATGTTAGGAGTAACAAGAAGAGATCGAAAATGCAATTTATGGGTAAGAGAACAAACAGGTGTTATTGACCTTATTGAAAAAATTAAAAGACTGAAGTGGAGTTGGGCTGGACATATTGCTAGAAAAATTTTAATAGATGGACAATTGAAATCTTAAACTGGATTCCAAGAGATCGTAAAAGACCCAGAAAAAGACCACATGTGAAATGGATGGATGAAATAAGAAAGTGAGCAGGAGTGATATGGAGAAGAGAAGCTAAAGATCGGAGAAGATGGTTTGAACTTGGAGAGACCTTCATCCTGCAGTGGATTGATAATGGTTGTTGATGATGATGATAAATATTGGAAGATTTTGAAAAATTAAGAATTTGAATTAGAAGAAACATGTTATTATATCTTGTCTTTTATTGTTAACATATATCTTTTTATGCCATTATATCCTTAAATGCCCTTGTTTGTATTCCTATTGATACATATATCCTAGATTAAAATTCAGCCAAAAGGCAAATCAAGAAAATACATAACATAGTAGTTACTTCCCTCTCTCTTGTTTTTTTAATTAAAATTTTTTGCAAATAATAAAAAGAAAATGAAACTATTATTTAAAAGGTGTGTAGGAATTAAAAGAAACATAAAAATTAAATTCAGTCAGCAGAAACCTGGGATTATAATTATTGGAGAGAATAAAATTGAAAAATAAAAATGGAGGATATAGTAGAGAAACATAAGTCTTTAGGTGCTTTGTTAAACAAAAGAAGGAATTAGATTTTCCACTGGGAAATTGAACTGAGACATAAAGAAAAAAAGGAATACTAAAATGATTAACAATGTTACATATTTTTAATCTGAAAATATGAAATATATGAAAATTAAGTTTGGAAAGAATAATGGTGCTTACTTCACCACTTCTAAGTAAGGCAATTTGTATAAATCAAGCCATTAAAAAATTTTAGATAGAATTTAAAAGACATATGAATGGAATTTTTTTGAGAAAACTTAAAAACAAATTGAAAATGTTGGGAAGTATTATATGAATAAAAACAGATTAGTAAAAAATGTTTAATTAGATTGTGTGGAGAAGAGACAAATATAGGTTTCAAGAAAAGTTTTCCAATAGTCAAAGTTAATAATGTAAAAAAAAATTCTATATATTTATATAATAAATGGAATAGAAACCACTAAATATCACATGATCACCATCTCTTATACTAGCACATAATTATTATTAAACAAGGCACAGGGTGGCACTACTGTAGGGAGAGTTTTGCCTTGTTAAATGGAATAGAATGACTAATAATATATTCCATGTTCATAATTAGATCAGAGGAAAAAAATGATACTATGAGAAATAAATATAAATAAGAATAATAATTTTTGACTTATCAAAATATATATAAAAAATGAAAGGATATATAATGCTAGAAAAAGCTATTATTTAAAGCAAGGCCAGAAACTCTGAATGTCAAAAAAAGATGATAAATAAGGCTAAAAACTTGCAATACAGATGTAATTTATATAGAAATGGATAGAATATCTTGTAACGGTCACTAAATCCATCCTTAATCACAGATGCCGCCACCAGATATTAAGTTAAGTGTGGTCAATAGATATAGTTATTTGGGGATTATTTTAAGTAATCAGAAAAATTATTTGGATGAATGGGAGAAAAAAATTGATAAATGAAGTAAAAAAAAGAAAGGGATTGATAAAGAACTTAACACTGTTTTCATATAATAAATATGATGTAGCTAGAATTATATGGGAGTTGCTGTAGCAGGGTTAATATATGGTAATGATGCATTATGTGTTAGTAAAGGGATATAAGATTATTTAGAAAAAGTTCAAAGGGAAGTAGGAAGACATGCATTATGTATGGACAGCAAAGGAGGCAATTCAAGGAGAAATGGAAAGGTCAAGTTTTCATATGAGAAATGCAAAAAGTAAAATAAAATGTTTGGTAGATTGCATTTTATGGATAATAAAAGAATAGCCAAAATAGTATTTAATTGGGTTATGAGTAAAGGGCAGGTAACAAGATGGGTGAGAAAGGTAATGCGGTATGCAAAAGATTTTGATAAAGAATTTATATCAGTATATTTGTACAAAAGATGGGATGATTGTGTTAAGAGGTTTGTAGAGTGTTATAGTAGTAAGGAATGGGATAAAAGAATAGATTTATTAATAAAGAATAGGGAGTTAGAGAGATGGAGAAATAGTATGGAGAGTAAAAAAGAGTTTAAATATATATAGAAATAAACAGAATATTAGGTGCGAGTTAATATATGATAATAGTAAGGAAAGTAGTTTATTGTTTAAGGCTCGAACGGGATTTTTAGTTACAAGAAAATATACATGTAAATGAAAAAATATGGGTTATTTATTTTCTAAATTATGTAAGGAAGGAATAGAAAATATTAGGCATTTGTTAATTGAATATAAATGTTTGAAAACAGAAAGGGTACATATAATGAAGTTATGGAAGAATAAATATGAAAAAAGTGATTATACAGAAAGTGAATTATTGGTTTTTATGCTGGGTTTGGGAAAAGATAAGGGGGAATTAGATATTAAGGCTATAGAGTTGACAAAGATTATGTTGTGGAAATGGGATAGAATAGAATATGGGAAAACTTAGAGTGGGGAATGGAAAATTAAGTGGCTAACAGGTTTATCTGGGAATAATTGCTGATATTCTTGACTTCGTTTAAGGAGAAGCCACAGTACATCACATCACATGGAAAATGTATTTACTGTGATCAAAAGTGGATGAGGATGATGGTTTGCGCCGACTAAATTCAGGGAGAAACAAGAGATCTTAAGTATTGTTTAGACAATTGAGAAATAAAAGCACTAAGACAAATGTCAGCCAAATAAATTTAAACACATTTTAAAATTTTATTAAGGGTTTAAACAATTTGAAAATTTTATTAAAATCAGGACCATAGAATAAAGAAATCTAACCATGAATACAAAAGTGACTTAGATTTGAATACGCATATTTATTAGAGAGTGCATATGAGTACGGCAAACATGAAAACATTAAATGCTTTGGCAGTAAAATTCTCTCACCTAAAAATTAAAAAAAATGGATAGGATAATTCTTCCTGCTGGCGATTTATAAAATTACAAAAAAAAAAAACAGCAACTCTAGTTTCCTGATTCAGAGATACAAAAATATACGGACTTGCAGGAAATCAACGAAATGGAACCAGTGAGCATTTCTTGCCCTGGAATAATGCATCAAGACAAGAATGTCATATTGCCGGTAGGACAGCCCTCTGATATACTACCTTTAAAGCAATTTGGGGTCGATTTACGTGCAAGACAAACGAAAAATACGATTACGATCTTATATAATCTAGAAAGAAATATCTCATTTCAGAAAATCAGAACAATAAAGATGATTAACCACCAGCCAAAAGATTTTGTGGTTTGCAAAAAGCGCAAACACAGTAATTTAAATCAATAAGTGGATAATAAAATAAATACAGGTGAGCTAATTTAAAACATATAAAAATATATAAAAATTTAGGCATACAGGTGAGCTAATTTAAAACATATAAAAATATATACCCACTAGACATTCTCCGATAAATAAAATTGAAAGCAAACTTGGAATCTTAAAACTAAAATTCCAAGACACAGAGCAAAGTACAATGAAAAACAAATACAGCTAATAAATACGAGGTTAAATATTGATTAAGAATACAGATTTATGTTTAAGATTGAGCAGAAATTTAACTAAAAGAATTTACCCTGAAAAGAATAAAAGGAAATATTTACCTTACGGTAATGCAAAGTTCACGTAGAGTGCGCACTTTTATTTCAGTTCATATTTCAGGTGTTTTGACAGCGGCAAGTGTAAGGGCATTGGGGATCCGGTTTCTTTTAGATGTTCATGGCATGACTGAAGGAGAGTTGGAAGTTAGGGATTCATCCTTTGGTTAAGTTAGCACGGCATATTGATGATGACAAAACGTAGAGTACACCTGGGTCTCGTTTTATGCGGATTATTTTAATGCGATTTTGAAGTTATGTGATTCATGTTTCTTCTTAATATTTTTCATATTTCACTATATTTATTAGATATCAAGAAATTTAAATTATTAATAACTTATTTTGACTTGAAATACTTTTTTTTTTCTTTTAAAAATATAAGTTATATTAGCAGCTAACTTGAACATAGCCTGAAGCTATATTTAGAATAAATAACATACTTATACTAATGAGTAAATAATAATAATATATTTATATTTACATATAAAAATATCGCAATAAATATTCAAAAATTTTAAACTTTTAAAATGTATTTTGTTAGGTATAACATAAATAAATAATGTAGATTTTTTAAAAATAAATAACGAAGATTTTATTGATTTTAAAAACTGATAATAATATTTTTAATGATAATGTATAATCTTTTTGTTTCGATTGCGATCCTCATTTTTTTAATATAGAAACGAAATGTGAACATTTAAAATTTATTTCAGTAGTAAAAATCAGTTGTCAACAGAAAACCATTAACACAGAAATTGGCACTAGTTGTGTAAACAGGATGGAGCAGAATATGGTAAAAATTAGAGTGGGGAATGGAATATAAAGCGGCTAACAAGTTTCTCTGGGCATAATTGCTGAGAGATTCTTGACTTCGTTCAAGAAGAAGCTACATCACATCACATCAACGAATCTGATTTCTTACCAGTTTACAAACGAACTGCACATTCGAAAATAGTGATAATGATTAAAATACGTATGAAAAAATGTCAAATTAAATACTGTAGTTAATAAAAAAAAGTTTGTCTTGTACCAATTTTTTTCAAATATTTGATATTTTTTATTCGTCATACTTTATTTCCTTATTTTTTTAATGAGAATTTTAACCCCTAGGGACCTGAACGGCCATTTTGAATGTAAAAAAAAATTACAGGACATATAATTTGAAATGAAATCTCTAATTTATTACAATACATATAAATATATATATACATTTTTAGAATGTGCAAATATGAAAGAATGTAATAAAGCTGATAAAATAGTCATTACCAAAAAAAAAAAATTAAAAAATGAGATTTTTTACATTTTTAAACATATTTACTTTTACATTGGTTCACAAATTCTCAATTTTGAAAGGTATAACTTAAAATTACAATTTCATAGACAGCTTCATCACATGTGTCTCAAAATGCTGAAAAAAATGATATATATAATGTCTTACCTGAGATAATTTTTCTATGCAAAAATTACAAAAACAGTGCGATTGGTAAGTTCCATTTTTACTAGCCGCCCTACATGTTCTACTTTTATAACAGAGTATATGCTAGAAATGTTTGTTTGTCCTTGCATGCAGGTATCTGTTAGAAATATGTTTGGTTTTTAGTGGGAAAAAAATAACAGAAATAATTTACAAGATGTTGAGGACTTTAGTAAATTATATAGTAATGTATAGTATAGTATAATATTATATATTACTTCTATTATATTATATTAGTGAAAAATGGTGTGTGACCTAAAATGTGTATTCTTTTCAACTAAATAAAATGTACTCAAAAAATAAATATCAAACAAAAATTTCTCCAAGATAAAATGAACAAGAAAAATCAATAAATATCAAAATAAACAAATTTATTATGAGCACTGATTATATATGAGTGGGGGAGATGAAATATGAGAGTGGATGTTTCATGGTATATGATGAGTGTTGATGTGCATGTTTTTATATTATTCAAATGTATTGTCTAAAATTCTGTCGTATATATATATATATATTGTTTTCTATATGTATATATCAAATTCTATCGTATATATATTCTTTTCTGCATGTATATATATAATTCTATCATATATATATATATTGTTTTGTATGTGTAAATATATAATAAAGAGTTATAAACTAGGTGAGAAAAATTATTTAAAAAAACGTTTTATAATATTCACTTGTATTTTATCATACATATATATTATATCTATATACAAAAAAAAGTAATAAAACCTAGGTCACAAACTAACTGAAGTGAAAAATTTTACATTTCAAATGTGCTTTTTATCTAAAAGTTTATCGTTTTTATAAACAAAAGCCTTCTAAAACTAGATCAGAAAAATATTAAAATAAACGCTTTTATATTATTTCACTTGTATTATTATCATATATATATTATATCTAATTATAGAAAACAATAATAATAATAAAAATAATAATAAAACGAATGCAAATACATGTACTCACAGAATCCTGTCTAACTGTTAGCATCACTTTCAAATTTGAATCCAATTATGAAGGCATCAAAAGTCATTATTATTAAAAATAAATCCAATAGTAATCCTTATACGTTTTTGATATAATCTTTTTTTTTAATTTTTAAGCTTTTAGCTTTTTTTTACAAAAAAATTTGTTTCTACTAAGAGGGCTTATAAAAGCCCTTACGTAATTGAATGTAATTATTACACTGTAAAACAAGTTCAATGGACCGTGAATCATATTTACGGTCATTAAATCTAAAAAACAAAAGAAAAATAAAAAAATTAAAAATCGTATTTTACAAAAACTTTCATAAAAAATCCAAATTTTATCGTAAAAATAAAAGTTATAGCTCATTTTAACCGTAACAAAATGGCGGATTGAATGATCTGAGAATCGTAAGTGTCCTACTTACCGATTCTGCGTAAACTCAGTGGAAAGTCTAAATTTTTGTTCAGGGGCTCGAAGGGGTCGCTTCAGTCTCAAAGGGTTAAAATAATTTTTCCTTGCTGCTTTGCTTTTATGCAAATTCTGAAAATTACAGACCCTATCCCCCCTTTTTCAATGTAAGTTAAGTCTATTTTTGTGCAATTTTTTTTAATGCGGGTTTTCTGTGGAACCTATCTACCGCATAAAACGAGACCCAAGTGTAGTATATTTTGACATCCTGTAAAACAATGGAGTCTTTTAACAATTGCAAGTTTTTTTTAAAGGAATTAAATGTCCGAACTGCTACCCAAAATGCTATGAATTCTTAGCAGGCTATAATCAAAGTGCGTAGAAAAATAATGAATCTCACTTTGAAGCAGCGTATTAGCCAAGAATAAGTAAAACTATCCACCCAAAATTGGCGGGGCTATTTATACCTCGCGAAAAACTTTCCTTGTTGGTACGCCTTAGGGCAAGGCACATATCAATCTCCCGCTCAATCTAATGAAGAATTCTACCCAGGGATTACTTTGAACAAAAACAACAACACAAAATTAAATCTCCATTTTAGAATGAACTTAGAAATGACTAAAATAAAAGAGACAGGAATGTAATTAACATGCTTGCTTGTTTTTAATCAAATTGATTAAAAATAAGCTGTGAAAGTAAACTATTTTAAAATCAATTCTATAAAAATTAAAATGACCTATTTTAAATATAAATGAGTATGTATTTTAATACATGTACTCTTTTTAAATAATTAAACATTAATTAAAAGCTTTTTTTTTTTAATTTTTAGATAATAAAACCATTGAATCGGATATCAATCTGGTTCAATATATAATAAATATTTTAGAATATAATATATTAAAAAAGTAGGATACATTTTACAAGAATGAGAAAATATAAAGTGAGAAATGTAAAAAAATAGCGCAAATGACAAACCAGATAATAAAATGGGATAAAAAAATTAGTAATAGTAAATAAGAATGGAATAATGGATAAAAAATAGATTTATAAAAATATAAAAAAAAATTAGGAATATTTAGTTTAACTAACAAAGTTTCTAGACATAAGCTTTCCATGGATAGAAATTTCTGAATTTAAGAAGCCATTCTAAATCTGATATAATCTAATATAGATGTAAATGAATGAACATGCACACAAAACAATAATAATAATAAACACATTTTAAAATATACTAAAAATTATATTTACCTTTTGACTATGAATTTTTGTAAAGGAGGACCATCTTTAGCAATAAAACTATTTACATAAGACTGACTTTTCAAAAATTCCTCACGAGTAAGAAAAGGTCTCATCGATTTCAAATACCTAAAATATAAAATATACTGAAGCTATATAATCTAGAGGAGAGTTTAAAATCAATACAATGTTAAAAATAATGATGGTGATAATAATACTTGAAGAATAAAATGAATTATAGGACTCAGTGTAATATTTGTAAGTTATTTTAATTATTTTTATTTTCAATTAATTATATGTATATATATATGACTAAAAAAAATAATTTATCAACATGTGTGTGTGGACTTAGATGTATTTTGCGAAGATATCCAAATAATTATTTTATATTTACTATAATACTTCTTAAATACAAGTATAGTATATGTAATTACAGGAAATTTGAACCCAGATTTTCAAACTCCCTTCAGTCTATATTCTGCTGATTCCCTTCTCTGTGTCTTAAAAATCCTACATATGAGGGATCAGAATTACTTATGGTAAACATGGGTATGACAACAAAATTGGCAAATAAGAAATTTGAACATGCCATCATCATATTTTCAATAATATGGATGGCTGAAGAATGGAGAAGATTGAAACCTGTACATTAAAGTTTAAAGATTTGCTATCTTAATGTAAACCGAGCACTGATTATATATGTGTGTGGGAGATGATGGTCCAGACCAACTTAGGAGTGCTAGTTCAGCACGAAATATGTTTATTCACATGTATGAGATTAAGATGGAGTGGATGAATGAAAGGAACTTAAAAGTCTGAGTTAAAATCCCTCTAATTATAATATTTTTTATAAATATAACTAATAAATTTAATATATAATTTTGATTATTTTATATTTTAATAAATATATGGCTAAAAAAAAAGATATTAAAAGTTATTGTAAACTTATTTTTTTCTTTTTTTGTTACAAGTTTACAAAGATTTTCACAACTGATTATCTATCCACAACTATCAGAAGGTAATTTTTATTATCCTTTCTTGACACAATGATTTCAGAACAGTCATTGAAAAAAAATTAAAAAAAGAAAATTGTTAAACATAAGGCAATGTAACCAGGAATCTCCAAGTTATTAAAAAATATAAAGCTTTTAAACTCTTCACTGCATAATGCATTTTAAATTCTAAAAGAACACTAGAGCAAAATGAAAATCATGAGGAAAAAAATCATGGGATAAAAACTTCTCCCAGAAAACTTATCAGATATTTACTATCTCACAATAGGTTCTAGCACATCATCTTTGACAAAAAATAAAAATCTTAAACAAAATTCTCTTCCAAGATAATGTAAAATGTCTGTGTTTTAAATTTATTATATAGAGAAAACAAAAATTATTAATAATAGTAAATCAGTTAATTATTCTCAACAAATACGAAGGAAAAAACTAGTAGTAATTTCCTAAGTCATCATGTTGACAATATACTAAATATCTTTATAATAGCATTCTGTTCCTTCTATTAATTGCCCTGAATCTAAAACTATATTATATATATATATATACTGTAGCCTTTCTATTTTGCTACATCATTATATGGTTGTAAGTAATAGTAAATTTAATAAAAAATTTAAATTTTATATAATGGTTAGCAAAAGCCTGTTATTAATTTGTAAGAAAAGTTAAAAATACATTGTTTCTTTAATCTTTAAATCAATATAATCTATTTAAGGTATAAATTTGAAATATCAATTGTGTTATTTATTTTAAAATAAAAGTAAATAATAATTAAAATCATCTAAGATAGTTTTAAATCAGTAGTTATAATGATTAAAGTTAATATTTTTGTAATTATTAATAATCTAATTAAAAAAATTGCTATTTACTTATTGTTTTAAAATCACTTAATTAATAATAAAATAAATGAAAGTGAGATGTGTGTTAACAGATATGCATACACAAAAATAAATTAAATTTACTTCCTGGTCCTCAATCCAATTTATTGTGTAAATCATAAATGCTATTGTTATTTTATTCTTAAAAAATTTCTAAAATTAATAGTTATAATAATAATGTAAATTATAAACTTTAAGTATCAAACTTTGCGTTTAAACAAAGTGTATATTATTATTAAAAGATAAATTTAAATGTTATATTATTAAAATTAAGAAAATATTGGTTTAATAACATGGGCTATAAAATCATTTTAAAAGTGTATAAATTAATTAATATTCATTTTTGTGTCAGATGTCTAGAAATAATTAACCAAACAGGTATTGTAAATTTTTTCCAATAAATATTGGAGCAGATGATAAAGGAGAGAAATCAAGAGAAATTTCAAAAAATAAACTATCTTTTTAAGATGTGATATGTTGGACTATTTCCATCATTTATGAGTGAATGTTAAATGTATCGAAAATTTTAAACTTTATTTAAACTTTCCAAATACATCAACTTGTTAGTAATAACACACAAATAGACAATACAGGTTAGGTCTATTTGTGTGTTATTACTAACAAGTTGATGTATTTGGAAAATTTAAAATTTTCGATACATTTAACATTCACTCATAAATGATGGAAATAGTCCAACATATCACATCTTTTAATATACCATCATTACAAACCTTCAGACATAAACTATCTTTTTGTTTTAAAAATTTTAAGTATAAATTTACTGAATCTTATTATTTCAACCTTAAAAGTAATAATTATAAATTTAAAATCATGGGATATAACTTAAAAAGTTTATTTATCAGGTAGATTATGGAATAAAAAACAATTCTATCCTTATTGGTTATACTACAGGAGCTGACTAGAAACTTATGATAAATGGAAGGAAATAAAAACTTCATTCAAGAAGATAAAAATGTATTCTCATAATCATAATGCAGATTAGCAAACCATTTTGCCTACAGAAAACACAAAGGATACAAGGAATTTATTCTTTATTAATTTTCATATGCAGAATGATAGAAAACATTTTCTACTAACTCTAGTAATGATAAAAGATAATTACTTCTATTTAGTAAAACTATTGACAGCCCCAGATATGAATTTATTAATGACTTTATTATGATGATAATAGCCTAAAAGAAAGATATAGGGCAGACTAATTTTTATTAAAAGTTTATCTACTAATTGTAATATCGTCTAAGTAGTAATAATTGTATTAACATGTTAAATATAGATTATTCAGTGGAGGACTCTAGAACTATAATTCTACTAGGCAAATAGTTTGAAGTATTCAGAAAGAAATGAAACTTTTAAATATATATATATAATAAATGTCTTTATTAAACATTAAAATACATATTTACTATATATGAAGGGATTTTTTATCAATGATATAAGAAGTATAAACTTTTGATATAAGAACTTATTAATATTATTGATAAATAACTTTTATTTGAATTTTTCTTTATGTTTTCATTTCTACTACGAATAATGGAGAAAATCACAAAAGGGAGGAAGAAAGCTGCTTTGTTTCAAGTAACAGTTGGTTCCATTGTCATAGCAATAAGATACTTCTCTGGAAAAGATGATTTTATTTAGTTTAAAGGGTTGAAGAAAACTTTTAGTTTTTATTACTTTATTATATGAACTATAGTTTTTAAAATAGTATTAAATACTCATAATTATTTATTGATATGTTGTTATCTTTAGATTTAAATATTCTAGAATTTTTGGGTATAAAAAAAAATCAAAATTTTTCTTTGTTTTAGACTATGATTCTATGACATAAAAAGAAATCAGAAGTTATATCTACCAGAGTGTCATCGATAATAATCATAAAATATTATGATTAAGGTAACTTTAATTTTTTTTTTACTATAAGATATTGGTATTAAATTTTTTAAACAAAAAATCAAGTAAAATAAATATGTGTAATATTTATCATGTGCATATTAACATAAAGATATATGAGAGAAGAGTGAATATATTTATTATAATCTGAATAAGAGTATATAAGTGTATGTATAATTGATCTCTGAATAAGTTAAAGGTAATCGACTTAGTATATTTATGATAAGTTCTATCATAAAATATTTGCGTTTTTTTTAATCTTCTTGGTATGTTTAAAAGTATGAAAAAAGTAAAGATAAGTTTGAATATTATTTTAAGAAAAGATGAATAATATTTTTTATACTATGTTAAGGAGTTTATATGGAGTGTTAGATGTAAAGTAATGGTACGGAAAAGTAATTTTATTGGGAAATCCTTGGTAGGGATATGTTATTTAATGTTAAATATGATACAATATAAAGTTAGAATATTTGTAATATATGCATACTAGCATTTTTCAAAAATCTGTAAGAGCTTAAAATAGAAGCCAAGATAGAAATTAAGGTAGACACAAAAAAAAATGTGGCTTTGAGTTACATACTCCATTATATCATTGTTTCTTACAGTTTTATAAGACATCCATCCCACACTTGTAATGATGAAAATCACACTAGTATATATTGTATTAAGGAATTGTATATTTGAGCAGTAGTAATGCCTAAACTTTCAAATGATATAAGATAAATGTATTTAATTCAAGAAAAATTAAACAAGGACTAAATAAGATGTTGAAAGAATGTAAAAATAAAGATTCTATGAATGTTTTTATCAAATATTAGAGATCAAAATATAGAATGAATGTCTAAAATAGAAGAGGTATGATTTTGTAAAGACAACCTGATAATTGTTCATATTATTGTAAATAATATAATAATGTGCTATATCTTAATGAGCATTTAAATAATTAAATATTATTTTATAAGGAAATAATAAACATAGAAAAAGTATAAGTTATAATTAAATCATAATATTATAGGAAGATTAAAAGTAAAGTAATGATAATATAGAGAATATATTTTTGAAATATTTAGAATGTGACAAAATATAAATTGTATATTTTATTGGTATGTTTTAATATGGAAATATTAAAGTGTCTTAATATTCACAGAATCAAGTGTGGAAGATACTATATTCTAGTTGTAAATACTTTCAAAATCAAATATAAATGACTTATTTTATTATAAGTATTTTGTTTTTTTTTGTTAATGTTAATTTTTAAAATTTGTATAATATGTTAAATAATTTTTTTAAGTAAATATGTGTAATTTTTTTTTAAATTTTGTATTATTGCTGTAATAAAATGTTAAATGTTGTTTTTAAAATTAACAAAGTGTTGAGAGTCTCTTTTCTTGTTTTCTAAGTCATTATTCATCATCCTAACCACACATATATCTATTCGTTTTTCACTAGCAACAGCGCCATCGGACGGTGTGGACGAATAGATGATGAATCCAACATATTAAGTAATGTAAAATTTTTCTTCACCTTACTCAATGATCATAATGAAGACTTAATAACTAGTAGGCCATATAAATATAAAAATGATTAGATTATAATTAATGGTGATCAGTATTAGTTAATAATTTTAATTTAGTTTTTTAGTCAAATTTATAAAAAAAAGTGGTTATTTATTTTGAAAGGGAAGAATGGATTAGTATATTTGTTTAATTATTTTTGAAATGTAACTAGATGTAAGTAAAATTCCTCTTTACATTTGGTTACATAAATTAATTTATTTATTTTAAAAAACAATAATAATTATCTGAGATGTTGAAGTGGAATGCAATCATTTTAATAAATAAATGAATATGATATTGTGTTATAATTAAATTTAACTTAGGAAATTTTAATATTAAATATAATTTGTTTATTTTAATTGAGAGTCATGGGAGTATCATTGATATTTTAGTGGAGTGGTGTTTGGGTGATATTCCTATGCCATTGAGGTATACTTTTTTGGTATATGCTTAATGTAAAAAAGGGGTATCTTACTGGATGATTAAATAATAAGACTTATGATTATTAATGTTTTATTATTAAATAATTTATTAAGATTAATATATTAGACATGAAATGAGTAATATTTGTGTTATAGAAATTTTACGTATAAGAAAGAAATTTAACTTGGCTGAGCTAGAAGTTTCGTTATTGTTATTTACATCCACCATAACATAGTAGTGGGTAGTTGTCTCTTGGAAAATCAGGACACTAGAAAAGAACTAAAATAAATTGAAAAAAATATATCTTTATGGTGTATATACTTTTTATTTTTCAAATTGTTTACAGAAAATATATTCCCTCATCATTATTAATTTAATTGGATACTTTGTTATCTATATTATGAAACAAAAAAAAACAAATCTTTTTTTATTATAATTTACATTTTATCATATAGTCATACCTCATTGATTTTATTAACTTTTCTTTAAAGGAAAAGATTTAATTGATTTTATTCCATTAAGAGTAAAAAGATTGAAAAAATGAGATATAATAAGCAATCTATTGAAATATATAAACCATTTGTTTAGCAGTTTAAGTAAAATATATAAATTTTAAGATTTTAAATGCTATAAAAGGCTTAGTGCATAAACATGAATAGGTGCATAATGTTTATTAGAAATATTATTTGTTAAAGCATTTCTTTACTTTTCTTTAAAATATGACAATGAATTAAGTATACAGCAGTGATGCCCAACCTTTAACTTGACGGGAGCCAGTTGAGAATTTAAAAAAATTTGGGGAGCCACAATTATATATTGCATTTTTCATATTACATTTATAAACATAATTCACAAATTAAAAAAAAAAAAACTGGTGTAATATGCTAAAAAGAAAAAAAATGTAAATACATTTTATTTATATTTATTTATTAAAAATGTGGTAACATACATAAGTATATTTTAATTATTTTATTTAATGTGAAACCTGACACTGCATATCACCTGCGAGTTTATTGTATTCTGGTATATATGATGTTATAGCTAAATTCATGCAGTCATTCAGATGTTCATTTGTTATCCTGGAGCGGAACTTTGATTTTAACAAATTCATTGTTGAGAAACCACTTTCACAAAGGTAAGTTGATCCAAAGCAGGAGTTTAGCCTTTGAAAAGTTTCTTTTAAAAGTGGATATTTTTTCTCACCTACAAGTACCCAAAAGTCTGTTTATAATATTCTTGTTTTTAATTGTAAATCAGATTGAAAATCGATTATTTCCATTTCCAGATCAGTAGAATTTTTATTTAACATGTTTGCAATTTGTTGCGACATTTCAGAAATATTAGTATCAACAAATGGATTTGAAATGAATGAAGCAATGGGCTGAATTTTACTGAAAATCAGAAAATCTAATTTCGAAATTATTTTTAAGCTCGACGAGATTTTCTGAATATCTCATTGTGTCAATGTCCTTATATTTCTTTGTGTAATTTTCCAAATTTGTAAAGTGGCAAAAGTTACATTCTTCTATTTGGGATATCCACAAATGTAGTTTTGATTTAAAAGCGTTGATACTTCCAATTAATTCAATAATAGTTTTTTCTTTACCCTGAAGTTCAAGATTCAGTTTGTTTACTTTTGTTGTTATGTCTGTAAGAAACGCTAAATCAGATAACCAGCTATGATTATCAAGTTCTTCATAAGTTTCGTTTCTGAATTCTAAAAACCGTTTTATTTCCGGAAGAAGATCTAAAAAGCGTTGTAGAACTTTTCCCTTACTAAGCCATCTAACTTCCGAGTGTAACAACAAAGTTCCATACTCAGCATCAAGTTCATCAGTCAGTATTTTGAACAATCTACTCTGAAGTGGTCTGGCACAAATGGAATTTACAATTTTCAAAACAATTTTCATTGCATGTTCATAACGTAAAACTTTTGTACATAATGCCTGTTGATGTATGATGCAATGGTAAGTAAAAAAGTTTGGAAATTCAGCATCATTCTTACAAAATGTGATGAAACCAACACCAGAACCAATCATGGCAGGTGCTCCGTCTGTTGTTATGGACACAAGTTTTTGAAGTGGAAATTTAATTTCAGTTAAATGATTTTTTATAACTTGATATATGTCCACTCCGCGTGTATTACCTTTTAATGGCAAAACTGATAATAGATCTTCTTTCACTGAGAAATTATCAAAGACCATCCTTATAAAAATATTTACTTGAGCTACATTGCAGATATCTGTTGATTCATCGCATTGTAAACTTAAGAAAACACATTTTTGTAAATCAGTTTTTACTTGTTCTTTGACATTTTGAGACATAGCTTCTACTCTACGAGTGATAGAATTTCTGGATAATTGGATGTCCTGAAAAGCTGACAAAATTTCATTTTTATTTTTGGCTTCTTGAAATAAAATCTCCGATGCAGCAAGCATTGCTTCTTTTATTATGTTGCCATCATCAAAGGGCTTTTTATGAATTGCAAGTATATGTGCAATCTTAAATGATGCTACTGTTGCAACCTTCGTTTTATTTGCAGACTTGGTAAACATTGATTGTTGGGCAACTAATGTGTTTTTCAGTTCTTTCACTTTACATTTTCTTAGATTGCTGTCTGAAGGATAATCAGTATCATATTTATTATGAAGAGTTTTAAAATGTCGTTCAACGTTGCTTTTTTTCCCAACAGAAACCGTTGATCCGCATATTAAACAAATACATTTATTCTTAAAGTTTATGAAAAAATATTTCTCTTCCCACTCATCATTGAAAATGTAATTGTAGGTACGTTTTTTCTTTTTTTCCGGCTCATATATTGACATGATTATGGAGCTAAAAAAGATAGAATTACAAAATTTAGAAGAAGCGACTATTTTTTATGCCAGTGTGAGACACGAAATACTTACTTCGCTAACAACTTCGAAATTTGTTCTGTATTCACTGTCGTGTCTCTTGTGTTTCATGCAAACTATAGCAAACAATTGACGGTAGCGCTGTAAAGTAGCGTGTTGACTGCACAATTCGAGAATGGAAAATGAAACCAATGAAATTCGTGTATTTCAAATACACTTCTTTCATTGGACACTGTTATGAATCATCTGATTTGTTTCATTCCCATTATCATTTGTATTGTAAAAATGTTTATTTTTTAGTGTGTGCATGTGGCGTCAAGATATATAAAATATTTTATCAATTTGAAGAGTGCAATGCGAGCCACATTAAATGGTTGTGTGAGCCACATGCGACTCGCGAGCTATGGGTTGGGCACCCCTGGTATACAGCATCATATATTAATCTGTGCATATAGTTCTTTTTGCCCAAGGGCACATTTGAATGTGAGTACATTTGTCTGAAAAATATATTTAAAAATTTGAATTATATACTGTGATTAGAAGAGGTTGAGATTGATATTAATTCTGATTATATTGACATTATTAAAACACAAATGAATGTGTATTTATAAAGCTGCTCCATAAGTGACTGTTCATACTAATTCAGAAAATTCCTTTGATACTTACAGACTATTATTTCATTAAAAAGGATGCTTCCAGAGATTTTTATATGACAAAGATATACGATTTCTCTACTTTCTTCAGCATGTTAATAGGGATGTATTCTAAATTTTGAATGTATGATAGAGTTGATGATTCCTCTACTTATAATCATATGGCACACCTAACATCCTTCCTCATGAGACATCAATTTTTATATTTTGTTTAAAATATATTTATTTCAAGAGATAGAAATTTGGCCATACCAAACACATATAATTCATACTAAAAATATTCATTCATTAGAATATCACATAAAAAATAAAATTAAAATATCAGTGAACTGTCTACATACTGCTTGTTCTTTCATAGTTATCGATAACTATGAATGATTCCTGCATATATATATGTGCTGTGAGAGATGAATCACTTCCGATTAAATTCTACAGCTATTATTTATTGTGAAATTATTTTCAAGATTAATAACTTAATTATTAAGACACTGGATTTTATAGAAAAATTATAGTTGAACATTGTTCATAATTGTTTATTTTTCTTCAGCAAATTTATTGAAGAAATTTATTACTAAAAATTTAAAGAATCAGTGTCATATTTATAGTGATCATTATTAGTTTAGTCAATAACTCATGCTTTTTATGGGCATAATATGTCAAACATATATTTAATGAAAAAATGGACAAAATAATGATAATTAAGAGTCTGGATTTAATTATTAAAAGATAAGACAGATAGATCATTATGAAATATTTCAAAAACAAATAGACAGTTTGGTAATTAAAATATATAATTAATTAATTCTATTGATGTGTTTTTGGAGGATTTTCATAATGGAAACCTAAAAAAAATCTAAAGTGCATTTCTGAGGATTATTAGTTTTCAATATTGCGTTCATATATATAGTTCATTATGTATTTTATGAGTGCAGAAAGGAATTTGCTGTTAGCGGAAAGGGGGGTCCTTTAATTCCTCTTGGATGCCTTAAAGGAACCAAGCAAGATAAATTCCTAATGTTCACTTCATACATTCATGTTGTTGCAGCTGTTATTACTATGCGATTATTCATTTAATATACAAACATGGATAGGCTGCTCACCAACATGCATTAGGCAGAATGGTGAGTTTATTGGCTTTTTACCTCTGAGTTTAAGATCAATAAACACCATAGTCTTTCTTTTCAGTTACCTGATAAGGCAGAATGAATGTGTGTTTGAATGAAAAAAAAATTTCTAATAGATATATACAATCATGACAGACAAAAATAAATCATGGCCCTTATTCCCAGGAGGCTGTAAAGTCACCAGCCAAGGCAGCAGTTGGTGGGCAAAGGCAGAGGTTGATAAGAATCCCCTGATTATACACCCAGGCTCCCATTTGATGATGACTTTTTATTTAGGTAATGACAATTGCAGATCACTTTCAAGAAGAAAGGTTGCAAGAATTGGGAAAAAACTGTCTTATATTAAATGGGATATTATTGGATTTTGTGAAGTTAGAAGAAAAGATGAAAAGACAACTGATTTAAAAATTGGACATGTACTCTATTACAAAGACACAAATATTGGAAGTACAAGTGAAGTAAGATTCATTATAAATAAAAAGTGGAAAAACAACAATGGGGAGATTGGTGATATATCGGACAGAATGGCAAGATTAGTTATTCAACTTAATAGCAGATACCAAATGCAGATAATTCAGGTTTAGGCCTCAACAAGTTCTCATAGTGATGAAGTAGTAGAAGATTTTTATATGGATGTACAAAAGGATTTTGATTAGACTAAACAACATTTTAAAATTATTATGGGAAACTTTAACGCTAGAATTGGTAAACAAATGGAAGATGAAAGTGCTGTAGGTAAATTTGGTTATGGTAATAGAAATGAGAAAGGATACTGATGTGTGGAGTTGACAGAAAAAGAAAAACATATTATGATTTTTTTTTTAGAAAAATGTTAAAAAGAGATGGAAATGGATTATATTATGGAAATGGATTATATTTTGACTAACAGATTATAATGTTCTTAATAAATTCAACACAGGAAATGATCATCGATTAGTAAGATGTAAGATATATGTTAATAAAAAACTAGAGACAAAAATTATTAAGAAAAACAATATTTACAGTTGATATTCCTAATCTTTAGAAACATTCTAATGGAATTTAAATTAGAACTTGCAAATCTTCAAGTGTTAGTAGATTTTGAACATGATTCAGATTTGAATGAAATTAATAGGAAAATACCGATATATTTTTAAAAACTGCAACAAAGAAAACTGGTAGAAAAAAGGGCAATTGACCACTAAAATTTCTACTGAGACTACAGAATTTTTGAAAAAAAGAAGAAATATGAAAATATATAAAAATGATGCATTAAGGATTGAATATCTCGAATTCTGTAAAATAGTGCAAAAAAGAGTTGATAATGACATAAGAAAGTATAATTGTGAACTAGCAAAGAAAGCTACAAAAGAGAATAAAAGTCTCAAAAATGTAAAACAACATTTTGGTATTGGTAGGAAACTTATATCTCCAATAAAAAAAAAAAGATGGACTAAATAAGATATGACATCATGAAATGGGTAGAAGAGTTCTATCAAGAATTACATAGTAATAAACAACAAGTATCTTCTACTCTAGTATATCTTCTGAATTGCCCAGGATTTTAAATGAGGAAGTGAGACATGCAATTACATTTATGAAGAAGGGAAAAGCTCTAGATAATGATGGATTATAATTGATATATTAAAAAAAGCAGGTAAAAAAATAGAAAAAAAATTTGGCAAAGTTATATACTAAATGTCTAAATGATAAAGATGTACCAGATGATTGGAAGAATGCAGTATTAATATTCATATTTTAAAAAGGTGATAAAGAAGATATTAGAAATTATAGATCTATCAGCCTTTTATTAGTTTTTTTACAAAATTTTTATCAAGATAATTACAACTCGTCTACAGAGAACATTGGATTTCAACCAATCAAAAGAACAAGCTGGATTTAAAAGTGATTTTAGTACAATCAAGTATTGAGAGAAGTTATAGAAAGAACCAATGAATACGAGTTGCTATTATGCTTTTGATTTGATTCTGTAAGCTTTTCTTCAGTGATTAAAGCAATGGATCATCAAAGTTTAGATTCAGGATATTGTTATATACTGAAGAATATTTATAAAAATGCAATAGCAACAATTAGATTACAGAATGATACTAGGAAAGTTAGCATTGAGAAAGGTATAAGACAAGGTGACTCCATATCTCCAAAACGTTTTACAGCAGTGCTGCAAGAAGTATTTTGTGGATTAAAATGGAAAGCTAAAGGAATAAAAGTAAATGGAGATTCATTAAGTCATTTAGATTTTGCAGATGATATAGTTTGCACATAATGCTTTATTGCTTCAGGAAATGTTGCAAGAGTTATCAGATGAAAGTAAGAAAATAGGACTAAAGGTAAATGTTAAAAAGATTAAAGTAATGTTCAATGGATTTTCTCAAAAGATGGAAATAAAGATTGATTATGATGAGTTACAAAAAGTTAACAACTACAAATACCTTGGTCAGATTATTATTACAGATGGAAACATAATGGATGAAATTAATCATAGAATTAAACTTGGTTGGAGTGCTTGAAAAGGAAAGTTTTTAATAAATGTGTTTTACTAGTTCTTACTTATGGAATTGAGACCTAGACACTTAATAGAAGGGTAATACAGACTTCAGACCACTCAAAGAAGTATGGAAAGATGCATGTTAGGAATAATAAAGAGATTGAAAAAGCAATATATGGATAAGAGAACAAACATATATTTGAAAAAATTAAAAGACTGAAGTGGAGTTGGGCTGGACATATTGCTAGAAGAGATGATAATAGATGGACAATTGAAATCTTAAACCGTATTTGAAGAGACTGTAAATAACCCAGAAAGAGACCAAGTGTGAGATGGATAGTTAAATAAGAAAGTGTGCAGGGATGATGTGGAGAAGAGAGACTAGAAATAGGAGAAGATGAATTGAACTTGGATAGACCTTCATCCTGCAGTGGATTGACAATAGTTGACAATGATGAATGATGATGTATTTTATGAAAACATTTTTTATATTATTTTATATTATTACTATGTGAATACAACTTACAGAAACAACTATCAATAACAATATTGATATGTCTTAGTTTTTTTTATTCTGATCTCAGAGATACACCTCACTTCATATGAAATCAAGAGTCCTGAAAGACAATAAATTCTTCCTGAAGTAAGAATATATAAAACTTTAGAAGAGATCATATAAAATGGATCTTCATCATCATTTTTTGTAAAATTGATTTTTAATCTGAAGCATAAGTTTAATTATCTAATACTTTTCCCCATGTAATATTCAAGAATACACACTCATATTATAAATTGGTCACCAAGTTTTGTATGTATGTGAACTGGTCTCTACTATGTCCCATTATATAAAATGATAGACCAAAGTGAAATCCAGGTATATCCAATTATACCATTTTCACATTAATATATATATATATAATAAAATAGAAAATCATATAGCATTACAATAGTAGCCAAAAAAAAACAAAACAACCATGGTTTCATCTATTAACAAATAGACCTTTTCAAATGAAATTCAACAAGATACAAACAACATATATATATAAAACAAAATAGCCATCCCACCATTCACTTCAAAAAGTAACTTCCTTTAATATCAAAGAATGTCTTTATGAGATTGATGGCCTCAGATTCAAGAAAAATTGTCATGTTTCTTTTAAGTGAATTAAAAAGAAGAGGAAAAGAAACAGAGAATAAATTTTCTTGAATCTGAGGCCATCAATCTCATGCAGATATCCTCTGATGTTAAAGAAATTTGTTTTTTGAAGTGAATAATGGAATGGCTATTTTGTTTTGTATACATATATTTGTTTGTATTTTGTTTAATTTCACTTGAAAAGATCTATTGATCATGGAAGAATTTTAGTAAAATTTTATTTTATTTTATTTTTGGCTAGTATTGTAATATATGATTTTCTATTTTATTTATCATTACTAGTATAGTAGCATGTAGTATTTAATTTATATATGGTACTTGTGTACAATCTGGTAAACCAAAACAAGAAGCTTTTTTTAAAAAAAACTATAAAGTTTCAGGAGCCCTACAATAAATGTCTGAAACAAAATGGCTAAAAAGAAGTGATCATATTTAATATTTCCAGCGTTATTTTTTTTTTTTCTAGTGTTATTTTAAAAAAGGCAATTTTGTGGCAAAATTATTTATAATATTTCCACTTAATTTCATTCAGACTTTAAGCAAAATAAGAGAATGAGTCAAGTGTGTCTATTTAGATGTTATAAAATAAAATAAAAAATTGAAATAAACCTTCTGAATGGAATTTATAATCGATTTATTAATTTTTTTAAACTTAACTAACATATGCTCATTGAAATAAAATTGAAAAAAAAAAACAAAACAAATATAAATATTTGTAGGTCCCCTGAAATTGTATAATTAAAAAAAAAACTGCTTTTAACCTTGGTTTACCAGATTATACACAAGTAGTTTATATAATATCCATGTAAATAGAGATAACCTTTAACCTTTGATATTTAAAAAAATTATCAATTACTACAGTACTAACTGACAATGGCTGAGACTAAAAAAACTTCAAAAAAAGAGCTATTATAGGTTAATGAGAACTTGTTTAGCTTCAGGAATTGTCAGTTTAGTAATAAATAAAAAATTTAAACTGTGATTTTAACAAAAAAAATTTAAAAATTCCAGAAACAGTAAACAAATGATTAATTGACAGGTAAGACTTGAACTCTCAAAGTGCAAATGGTCAGATTAAAATTGTCCTATTTTGGTCATAAGACAATCTAATTCATTAAAAAATATATAAGGTTTAAAATGGTTGGGAGTGAAAGAAGAAGAGGACATACTCCATAGCCACAATAATGAATGTCTTTGATTAGCCAAAAAAAAAAAAACAGATGAGCGGACGATACTATTCATATGATCACTAAGAGACTGCATATTTTCAATATTTTTTTTTTTCAAAAAAAAAAACAAGTTTATATTATTACTTGGCATAAATTGCTATTTATTAAACTAAATTAAAAAAAAAAAAAATTACTTATCACATGACTCCTGCAGAGAAGGTACAGGTAAATGAGGCATAACCTTTTGAAATTCAAAGGTGTCATAAGGTCCAGGGCCTATTAAAAATTCTAAAATACATCCCCATATCTAAAATAAAATGATTTAAAAATACTTATATTTTTATCATTAAAGATAAACATAAATTTATCATTAAGATAAAAATAAAACATGTTTTATTTTTTAACTAGCCTCATATTATATATTTCTGTACTTCTATGAAAAATGAAGAATGATTATATTTTATTTTTTATAATAGAAAAGAAAGTCAAAATATTGTGAGAAAAGAGACAAAAAATAAGTTGTAAACAAGCAAAAAAAGCTTAATGTAATCCTCTCTTTAATTAAGATTATATAAAATTCCTTCTTTTTAATTGATTTTGTAATGTAATAGTGAGCTAAGCAATACTTAGTTTCTATCTATTTATTTAATAAAACGACAAATTTCATCTTTAAATACATTCAAAAATTAAGAGATTAATTGTCAACAATATAAGTAGTTATATATTACATTTATATAGCAGATTTTTCTTAATTTGTCTGCTATATTTGGAATGTGTACACTACAGTACCAATAATTGTCTTTTCTCTTGATGGCTCTTTTTGTTGTCTATTTAAAGTTTTCTTAATAACAGCTGATGGATAACCATTTTTCATAAGAGTTCTATATAGATCTTTTCTTTTTCCAAATCGCTGGTTTCTGAACAAATTTCTTTTGCTCTGTTCCATAGTGATAGTATAACTCCAAGTTTTGTGTTTCTGGTGTGATTGGATGTACAGGCTAGGTATTTTCCTGTATGTGTAGGTTTTCGGAAAACTGTAGTTTTGATTTTACCATGAGGGAGTCTTGTTACAAGAACATCTAAGAATGCCAATTTTTGTTCTTGTTCTGATTCTATTGTGAATTTAATTGAAGGAGATATATTGTTCATGTGTTTCCAGAAAGCTTGTAGCAGTACTTCACCATGTAGCCCTACAACAAATGTATCATCCATATAGCAAAAACAAACTTTAAATGGAAGAGAAAAGACAATTATTGGTACTGTAGTGCGCCCATACATTCCAAATATAGCAGACAAATTAAGAAAAATCTGCAATCAGTATATCAGAACAGTTTTTCAGAGTTATACTACCCTACGAGGAATTCTAACATCTACAAAGCCTAAACTTGAAATGATGAAAAGAAAAAACTGCATCTATGAAATACCATGTGAATGTGGAAGAACATATATTGGTGAGACCAGTTGTCCCATTGAAAAATGCTTGTAAGAACACAAACTGATGATTAGAAGAGAAAAAACAGATTGTATCTAAGGTAAACAGAACATGTATGTGCCAGTGAACATATGTTCAATTGGGGAAATACAAAAATATTGGATAGAGAAGAAAAGGTACAAAGAAGAAAATTTAAAGAAACTGCTCACATGACAATGGCAAAAAATCCCATAAGCCAACCCAGTGTGACTATACATAAAACCACTAATCAGCTTTGCTCTTAGGAAAAAATGGAGAAATCAGGAGGAACCTCATAGATAAGTCTATGAAATTACTACAGACTGTTGACTTTGGCAGGATGGCTCAGTTGGTTAGAGTATTACCTTAAAATTCAAACCTCAAGAATCTAAAGACCCAGGTTCGAATCCCATACTAGTACTGTCACTGGTCAGGCCAGCAATATTTGAAGAAAAGGGAGACTAATACCTCTCGAAACATTGTGCATATACTAACATGTTTGAAGTGCTATTACTCACAGTTGAATGTATTTGGAATATTTAAATAAAGTTAAATTTTTCTAATTCAATACATATATTAGATGATGGAAATAGTCCAAAATAAAAATACAACTAAGTTTACTAATCTTTAATAAAAAGTTAAAAAAATATATATAGCAATTTATACTTTAATTATATTGTGAGTGCCTCAATAGCTATCTGTTTGTTTCATGTTTTCTCATTACTTCCAAAAAATAAATACACTTGTAAATAGATATTATTTTTTATATGTGTCTGTGATGATGAAAATCAAGCTTAGTGCTTCAAAAAGTTATAGACAAACTGGTATGAAGATCAAGCAAGGGATCCTATAGTACCAGAATATCTTTTAATAAATGTTTAACAATATAAAAAAAAAAACAAGAATGGCTAAATTCTTGAATCCTTTACTATCAACAAATATATATATATATATATTAAATACAAATATTTTGAAGAATAGTTTTTGGTGAAAAAATGTTCATAAAGCACAACCTTCCATGTGACATTTTTGCATCAAAGTAAATCAATGTAAAACTCGTTCAATTAACTTAACAGATTTTTCAGAGTCATTTTAACTTTAGGATAAATGCTCAGGCAGTGATCAGAATATCTTCAACTGTAAAAATTTGTGAGCTCATTTAATAAATGAAATTATCTATTACTCACTCTTTTTAAAAAATTGAACCCAAAATTAATTATGATTGTTTTTAAATATTAGCCAGTATTCATATTGAAATTAAGAGATTAAAACAAATGGTAATAATAAATTGCAAAGAAATTAATTACTTTATTAAAAAAAATATTTTTTAATCATGAAAGGAATGCCTTGAGATCTGAATTTATTTTTTGATGCATTTTTATAGTGCAATTTATGCTTTTATCAAAGATCAAAAATATTAATCATGTTATACTAGATACTTCTAAAGGAAAGCAAAACATACTAAAGAATTTCTAAATAGTGGTCAGGGCTTTTAACAATTTATCTATCTTTATTCTAAGTTACTACTATATTTATAACTGAAAAAATTTTTAAATATGGCAGTAATATGTTAGCTTCAAATTATTGCAAATTTTTAGGAATATAAAAACTCATGATGTTATGCCATCCAATTTTATGGATACTTTTATTATTCCAATTTTTAAAAACAGTGGAAATAGACAATTATTCGCTACAGCAAAGATACTTTCAAGAATTCTGTTCAATATGTTGCTTCCCGTTATAAATGATGGTTACCAGAGACGAATGTGGTTTCAGTGAAACAAAAAATACAATGGGCATGGTTTTTGTTACCAAGCAAATGCAAGAAAAATATTGAGAACAAAGAACTAATTTATATATTCATTTTACTGATATAGTCAAGATGTTGGATTCAGGTGTATGGCACTGTTTAAAATTGGTTGGTTGTCCACCAAAATTAATTCATACCATACAGCTTCTATATAATAAAATGAGAGGAAGTGTTACTACTATAAGTGAAAAATCTGAAAATTTTGAAATGAAAATTGGCATTAAACAGAATAGTTTTCAATTTTTATGCTAGTGGTGTTTGGAAATGCTTATAGATAATCAATTAAAAGCAAAAACCAAGAACTTGGATTCTGATTTTGCAGTATGATGATGATTGTGCTATTTTTGCCAGTTCAAAAAATAATTTATAGAATTTTCTTAAGGCTTTGAAGGCAACATATAAAGACTTTGATTTATTAATTACTGCTCAAAAAATTCAAGTTCTTTATCAGCTGGTGACAGAAGAAAAATCCTAAGGAGGTTTAGGCTTGGATAATTATCAATTTGAGAATGTAAACCAATTAAATACCTTGCTAATTTTATAGTAGAAAGGTGGAATGTTGCCATCCAACACAAGACTCTAATGTGCTACTGTTACTTTTAACAAGTTAAAAGATAAAGTAGTTCATCAGAGACAAATAACTAATGTAACTAAACTAGCTGTATAAAGAGCTGTTATTTTACCCAATTTATTGTATAGAAAAATTTTGTATAATACTCCATAAAATTTTAATACAATAAGATCATAAAACTAATCAATCATATTCTTCAACTTGTTGGAGGTGATACTATAGAGTTCATTATTGAAAAATCATACCTTCATTGAATTGGACATGTAAAACAAATGAGCAATACGGGATTTCTTAAAAGGGTGTTTTATACTGGAGTACGATGTGATGTAATGTAATGTGATGCACTGTGACCTTAAACGGAGTCAGGAATCTCTCAGCACCTATGCTCAGAGAAACCTGTTAGCTACTTTACCTTCCCTTTCCATTCCCCATCCTAAGTTTTCCCATAATCTGCTCTATCCCATTTCCACAACACAATCTTTGTCAATTCTATGGCCTTTATATCTAAATCCCCCTTATCTTTTCCCAAACCCAGCATAAAAACCAATAACCCACTTTCTGTATATAATCACTTTGTTCATATTTATTCTTCCATAGCTTCATTATTTGTACCCTTTCTGCTTTCAAATGTTTACATTCAATTATCAGATGCCTAATATTTTCTAAGCCTTCCCTACACAATTTGCAGACTAAATCACCAATATTTTTCCATTTATGTGCATATTCTCTTGTTGCTAAAGATCCCGTTCGAGCCTTAAACAATAAACTACTTTCATTGCTATTATCATAAATTAACTCACACCCAATGTTCCATTTACTTCTATATATATTTAAACTCTTTACTCTCCATACTAGTTCTCCATCTCTCTATTCTTTATTAATGCATCTATTCTTTTTTTCCCATTCCTTACCACTATAACACTCAACAATCCTCCTAACACAATCATACCCACATTTTGTACAAGTATATTGATATAAATTCTTTACCCAAATCTTCTGCATACTGCATTACCTTTCTCACCCATCTTGTTGCCTACCCTTTAATCGTAACCCAATTAAATACTATTTTGGCTATTCTTTTATTATCCATAAACTGCAATCTACCAAACATTTTCATTTTACTTTTTGCATCTCTCATATAAAAACTTGACCATCCCATTTCTCTTTGAATTGCTTCCTTTGCTGTGCACACATCTGCATCTAATGCATGTCTTCCTATTTCCCTTTGTACTTTTTCTAAGTAATCTAACACCCCTTTACTAGTACATAATGCATCATTATATGTTAACCCTGCTATTGCAACTCCTTTCTATTTCGAGGATGATAGAGGCACCATCTATACTAAACAAGTGCAATGTTAATTGTTTACACTAATGAGATGTGGAAGAATATAGAATACATTGTACAGCTACAATAAGACATGTTTCGGAAAGTCGAGGATGATAGAGGCACCATCTATACTAAACAAGTGCAATGTTAATTGTTTACACTAATGTGATGTGGAAGAATATAGAATACATTGTACAGCTACAATAAGACATGTTGGAAAGAAAAAATTTCTGCTGAAAAAATTAAGACAATATCGTAAAATATTAAGTAAACAGAAAAATGGATTAGCATGTTCCATATGACGTACTAGTGTTTAATAAATTGGATAGTATAATCATCGCAAAACTGATTTCAGGGGTAATTTTTCTTTTTTTTTTTTAATTCTTGGAGTTGGGACAGGTGATACTCGTTTAAGTGTAGCTGTTTATTATTATAAAATGGTTAAGTAAACCGAAGAAATGAATTACTGTATTAAATAGAATTATTTTATATACATTTTCCCACAAAATGTTAAAAATATTAAATAGAAATTCTAATAGTTTTATGTTGAACGATTTCCACTGAAGTGTTAAATTTTTTTTAGAAAAATTCAAACTTTATTTAGGTTTCTCCAAATATAATCAACATATAAAATGTAATAGTTTTTTTTTTTCTAAAATCGTTTAACAATCAACTAGATAGTGGAAATAATTCTACATATAAATTATAAATAAAATGCCGTAATCACAAACATTAAGAATTCTAATATTATAAAATTAATTTCTTAACCTTAGTAACCGTAGAATTAGGATGTCGCAACCAATTTCTGTAATTCAGTAATATTTTTAAACAATTCCATCGGATAACTGTTACCATTGAACGAAATCCATATCCCATTAAAAATCCAGTAGTTGATACGGCGATAGCGCGGGGAATTCGGAAAACAGCTCCCCGCTCTAAATAAACCAGAATATTTTCTAGAGAATCTGGATACTCTAGAAACAATGAAAGAACAGCAGTGATGACTCCAGAAGTCAGTGGTGCACTTACTTTGCTCCATACCACCATATTCAAGACTATCTCTTAAACTTTCTGGAATCCATGAGGCTTGAGCTTTGCATTTTAGCAGACAAGTTTGATCGTTATAAAGAAGCGGAAGTGTTAAAGCAAAAATTCAGCAGACGACAGAATTTTAAATAAAAAATAAAAACATTAATATTTTGTTAAAACGCATTATTTATCAGTATTGAAAATTAAAGTAATTTTATATTATAAAATATGAAAACTATATATTTAATCGTAAATGTTTTATTTTTCAACCAATCATATGCAGAGATAATTTTCTACTATTTCGAATTTAATTTTAAATATAGTAATGTATTGGTTTTTATTTCAGTCACTATTTTTCTTTAATTTCGCATTGTTTCTTTTTTAATTTTCTTTGGTAATTGATACTTATAATCATGATCTTGGATCTATCTTTGTAATATATATATATATTCATTATGCCATTTTTTGAAAATATATTTACTGATTCGTGTTTTAAATGTTCTTTTTCTAATATTTATTTATTTAAATTTAACAATGTAATTTTAATAAACAGAGCAAAACTCTCCATACAGTATTGCCACCTGTGCTAAACAGAGTAATCAATGGATGCCAGAGCTTTGCATAAAATCCCTATCTATCCTACTCATCCAATTCCCAGACTAGTTTCTGCTTGTGCCTTCAGTCAGTGAGGGTTTGGATCTGAGACACTGCATCTAGATCTTAGGATCTAATCAACCCTCTACAACCACCTTTTATCTCTACTTAACTACAAAACTATGAGAATGCAAACACAAAAAATATTTTCAATCTAAGCTCAATAGCTTATATAGTCATATGGGTCTGAACTCAGTTCAGCACCCATACATTTTGGTGTCTTTGGCTCTTTTACAACCATACCACCACTATCCTATTAGCAGGATTGGTGTTAAACCATTAACCATCACATGATCACATTTCTATATTAGCACATTAATTGTTGATAAACACAAACTCTCCAACATATTCCACCCAAACATAATCAATGGATGAGAACTTGTATAAAACCCTATCTAATGCCTACTCATCCAATACCCCAGACTAGTTTTCTTGCCTCGCAGTGAGGAGTTTGACTGAGAATCATCTAGATTTAATCTAATCAACTGTACAACCACCTTTTATCTCTACTTAACTACAAATATGAGAATGAAATTGAAAACACAAAATATTTTCAATCTAACTCAATAGCTTATATAGTCATATTCTGAACTCAGTCACACCCATACATTTTTATCTTTCTCTTTTACACCATACCACCACTATCCTATTAGGCAGGATTGTGTTAAACCATTAGCATCACATGATCACTTTCCTATACTAGCACATTAATTGTTGATAAACACAAAACTCTCCATACGTATTCACTGTGCTAAACAGATAATCAATATGCCAGAAGCTTGTCATAAAATCCCTATCTAATGCCTACTCATCCAATATCCCCATAGATAGGGATTTTATGCACAAGCCTTCTGGCATCCATTGATTACTCTGTTTAGCACAGGTGGCAATACTGTATGGAGAGTTTTGCTCTGTTTATCACCAATTAATGTGCTAGTATAGGAAATGTGATCATGTGATGCTTAATGGTTTAACACCAATCCTGCCTAATAGGATAGTGGTGGCTATGGTTGTAAAAGAGCCAAAGACATCAAAATGTATAGGTGCTGATCTGAGTTCAGACCCATATGACTATATAAGCTATTGAGCTTAGATTGAAAATATTTTTTTGTGTTTTCAATTTCATTCTCATAGTTTTGTAGTTAAGTAGAGATAAAAGGCGGTTGCTAGAGGGTTCATTAGATCCTAATATCTAGATCAGTGCTCTCAGATCCAAAGCTCCTCACTGACGAAGGCACAACCAGAAACTAGTCTGGGAATTGATGAGTAGGATTAGATAGGTTTTCACAACCTTCTGCACCATTGATTACTCTGTTTAGCACAGGTGGCAATACTGTATGGAGAGTTTTGCTCTGTTTATCAACAATTAATGTGCTAGTATAGGAAATGTGATCATGTAAATGTAATTTTAACTCTATAAACTTTATTTCTTCCTTTATTATTTTGTAAGTCAATATAGAACATAGTTAGCTACCAAGGAAAGATTAACTACAGCTTAGCACTGCTTTTGACTGGGCAGATCATATTCATAGCATTAGATTAAGTCCGATTTATAGTTTTTATTGATTTATATGGATAAGAAACAGAGTTTTCATAAAGAAATTGATATTTTATTTATTATGCATGCGCAATTTATCTACCAGCGAATGTTGAAATAAGTTCTTACTCTTGTTTACTTATACATTATACCCAATCTGACAAAATTCGTAGACTAACTATAATTCAAGAACGGTTGGCACCATTTATGTATTCAATTTATTTTAATCATCAATTTATGACAAACATTTTATCCAAACTACCTATTGAACATTATCGTATAGAAAAATGGAAAACAAACAAAGAGCAGTGCTAAAGTTTTGTTTAAAACTTGGCACAAATTTCACAAAAACGTGAAATGATGCAAAAAGCTTAAGATGACAAGTATTTGAAACATGCAACCATTTTCAAGTGGCATAGATGTTATTGGAAGGCAGAGCAGTTAAAAGGTAATGATCGTGCAGGCAGACCTTGACTCAAATATTCGAAATGATTGATGTTATCTAGTCTGAACCAAATGGGAATAACATTTAAATTCAGGACAGACAAACCCTAAATTTAATAAACAATTAGCCAATTAATGAAATATATTAGCGTAACAATTGCTATAAATAAAGAATATAGATACAATTTGGTTATTAATAAAATATTTTGGAGGGGATTTGAACACAGACTTTCAAGCTCCCTTCAGCTATCCACTCCATCTTATATAACCAATATCCATGACCACATACATCTGAAAAAGATAAATTATCCCAATATATACATTTTGTGACAAACCAGCACTCATCAATTGGTCCAGATCATCTCGTATAATCAGTGCTCAGTTTATATTAAGATAGAAAATCCAACTGACGAGTGCTGGTTCAGCATGAAATACATATATTGGAGATCATTTATCTTTTTCACATATATGTGGTCATGTGTATCGGTTATATAAGAGGGAATGGATAGCTAAAGGGAGCTTGAAAGTCTGTTCAAATGCCCTCTAATTACATCTGAAGTTCAGTATATGCATTATACTTGTATTCAAGTAAGATATTTATAATTATTTTTGCCAGATTATATAAATAATAACAGATGAATGAGACTGCTAATAACCTTATTTCCATTTTGAAGTCTTTTGAGATTAACTTTTCCACCTCCTGAACTTTATTTGACACAAGTACATGTCCAAATACAGTTCTGAACAAGTTAATAGCAGAAAAGTGGTAGTAAAAAGATGAGAAATCTGATTTACTCTTCTATTTATTACTTGTTAATCTTTTGTTATACGTAGCAATTTTAACCATGGGGTGGGTGAAGAGATTAGTTAAACGGTTTTAATTAAATTCCTCTCTAATTATATAAATATATAAGGGATTTGAACTCAGACTTTCACATGACCCTCAATTCTCCATGCCATCTCATATTGCTGACCCACCTGCTGACACATGTTGAAAAGATAAATAATTACCAATATATGTATTTCATGCTAAACCTACTATCTCCACAAATATATACAATCAGTGCTCAGCTTTATATTAAGATAGACAATCCTCATATTTTAATGGACAGGCTTCAAACTACTCCAACCCACAACTCTTCAGCCATCCATTTCATTGAAAATCTGATGATGGAATGTTCGTGCAAAATAATCACATGCAAGTGTCAGAATCATTGAAGCTCTTAATATTAATTTTAAAATAGTTTGATTAATTTTAAAAGTGGATTTAAAAAAAACAAAGATTTGTGCAAGATATATTAATAATTTTTATTAGTCATTCATAAGACAAAATTATCCACTTAATGAATAATATTTCTGTAGGATGATTTTCACTATACAACTCTCATGCAGAGTAGGGACTGGTTTTTATCTGCTTTTAACTTATGGAGGGGTGTAATCATAGACATATAACCAAAGACATAAAAAAAATGTATGATCTCCAAATTCACATTCCATGCAGAACCAGTACTCATCAGCTAACTCAGATCACAATCTCTTATAACAGATATCCAATTACTACAGTTTAATTGATATTATAGTAATTGGCTATCTATATATACTATACATTGATAAAGATATATGTAAGAGATTGTGATCTGTGTGAACTGATGAGCGCTGGTTCAGCATGAAATATGCATCTTGGGGATCCTACATATTTTTACATGTCTTTGGTCATATGTTTATGACTACAACATCAATTAAACGAGTAATTGGCTATCTATATATACTGAATAATGATAAAGATATGCATAAGAGATTGTGATCTGGGTCAGCTGATGAATGATGGTTCAGCAAAATGTGCAACTTGGATGTCATACTTTTTTATATTTCTTTGGTTATATTTTTATGATTGCACCCCTCCACAAAATGTTAAAAGCAGATTGAAACCAATCCCTAAACTTGTATGAGAGTGGTGTAGTGAAAATTACTTACAAAAGTATTCATTTGTGCAAGACAGGTTCCACACTGATTATCAGATAATCCATAGAAATCGTTTGAGTGAATGAAAATGATCCAAATTTTTTGAAATCAATTGTAACTGATGATAAGACATAGTATTTTCAGTATGATCCAGAAACAAAACATCAAAGTGCTAAATGGAAGCCAAAAAGTTCATCAAAAGCCAAAAAATTACCAAAAATCAAAACAATGTTTTTATGATATCAAATAAATTATTCACAAATTGTCCAACAAAATCAAATAGTAACTTGTGAATTTTATTTAACAATTTTGTAGCATTCAATGGGAAGAATTCATTATATTAGATCAGAATATAATGATTGCTTCATGATAATGCACCAAATCATTAATTGACAGCTTTTAATCAAAATTTGAGTCTGTATGATAAATCATTCTGTATCTACCAGATTTAGCAACATGCAACTCCTTTTTACTTTAAAAATTGCACTGAAAGTATTTTGATGACATTGACAGCATTCAAACAATCTATATCATACGCTGATAGCTATACTATAAAATAAACTGGCAATTTCATTTGAATCATTTAGATCAAAAGTTCCCAAAGTGGTCGATATCAATCCCCTGGGATTGATTTGCTTTTTAGGAATCAACAGTTTCAATAAAAAAAATTTGGGGGTCATTGACAGCAAAAATAGACCCTACTGCTATTTGTTTGTTAATGATTCCAATAGGTACCTAATTAAGAAGTAAAATAATTTAAAAAAAAACACTTTTTTGATAAAAACACATTACATACCAAAATTGTGAATGAAAAGGTAAAATGTGTCATTAAAAGTGCAGATATGAAAAACCATTGCATGTCTGTACTTGCTCACAGTGGGATGAGAATAGTTGATATTAGGAGAATCTGTCGGTCTTGTACAATCATACTTTCATAAAACACTATAAATTGGTTCATTTGATGTGACGTACTTATTTGTGACTTGAACTTTGAATATAATTATTTATGGAGGAACAGTATTTCACAAAGAAAATCAGAGGACACAGTTTATTTAAGTAAGTACATATTTTTTTTTTTTTTATCACAAGGGCTATTGAAATTATTTGTTAATAAAAGTTTTTTTTCTTACATAATATGACAACAAAAAAAAAGAATATACATAGTACAGCTTAGACTATTTGAAGTTAGGATTTGTACCATCATTACCAAACAAACATTTACCCATGCGCTTCATATGCAAAAAGTCTTTAGCAGTGATGCTATGAAACCACCATGTGATGTTTATTGGCTTAAAACCAGATCTCTTGAACAGAATTCACTGACAAAAAAGAAAAAGATTTGTCATACTTTCAATCACTTAAAGATAAAATTCTGAAGAGAACTACAATAGATAATATGTTTGTTTCATCATCGAAGCCAAATGATGATGAATTAAGGACATCGTACAACATATACCTACTCATCGCAAAGTCTGGCAAACCACACACCATAGGGGAGAAACTAATTCTAATGGCCATCTTGAAGGTATTGAACACTACAAACTGGCACAAGATGTTATAAAAAGGATTCCATTGAGCAATGTCACAGTTCAAAGACATATCGACAAAATGAGTCACAATTCAGAAAAGTGTTTATATAATTGTTTGCAAAAAAAACGTTTTTCCCTCCAATTGGTTGAGTCAACATCACCCGGTAATGAAGCTTTGTTGCTGATGTATGTTCACTTTTTTTCAGATCAGGAAGAACATGAAGAGATCTTTTTGCTAGAACTTTAGAAACTGACATCAGAGGCAAATCGGTTTTCAATTTAATGGAGCTATTTTTCAGGGAAAAAGCAATTCCATTGACAAATATATTTGTTGTGACAGATGGAGCACAAGCTATGGTTGGTCATTATCACAGTTTCATAAGACACATCTGAAATGCTTGCAGTTCATTGCATAATCCATAAACATTTAGTGGCCAAAAGCCTTAGCGACAGATTGCATCAATCACGTCAGTTTTTTATAACAGCTGTTAACAAAATTCGAAGTAACACTTTGAACATTAGACCGTTTGCTCAATTATGCTAGGAAAGCGATGAAGATTTCTACCAATTGGTTCTCCATACCAAAGTCTGTTGGCTTTCAAAAGGTTTATGTTTGGTGAGATTTTTTTACACTTTTTCAATTTGTTTTAGTTTTGGGAAGATGAGGATTTCAGTTTGAAAGAAAATTTACTTAAGAGTAAAACAGTTATTGCTTATTTAACTGGCAAATTTAATAATGTTAATTTATACGTGCAAGGAGACAATTTCAATTTCTTCAAAGCAAAATCACTCATATTGGCTTTTGTTGCCAGATTAATGTTTTTTAAGCAAAATATTGCCAGATCTGAGCTTTCCCAGTTCCCCAACTTATTTAAGATAGACACAATCCAAGAAAAAATATCTTGTTGTACATCAACCACTTGGAGGTTCTTCACTTAGATTTCAAAACTGGGTTCAAAGATATTCTATCATTGAAAATACCAAACTGAATAATAAACCTGTACACTGCTAGTGCAGAACCAAATATAATTTTGCAAGATGAGCTGATAACCATCAGCATGAATAAGGATTTCAAGATAAAATTCAAACAAGGTTATCAAAAGCTTGGGCTGCAAATATTCCATTTCTGTGCCCAGCTCTATAGACCATTGTACAAAAATATTTGCTGGTATTTCCATCATCATATCTGGTAGAGAGAGGCTTCAGCATAGTTTTAAACCTGCTTCTGAAAAGATATTGATTGCATATCAATTAACATAGAGATTTGAGAATGCAACTCAATAATTTAAAACTGGACATTTAATTATTGAAAGATCACCAGGTGCACTCAGCTCATTAAATTCATTTTCCTGGCTAATTTATTTGGTATTCTTATTTTTATAATTCTGATTAAAATCTTCATTGTTATAATTTTGATGATGTTTAATTCAATCGGAATATGTTGATTTTTATCACTTCATTTTTATGTTTAATAAAATAATTTCAATATTTGAACTTATTTTGAATTTACATGTTTATTTCATAAATGTCAAAAATTAAAAAAAAATTTGATCATATTTTTTTGTGTTAATTTTCATTAGTACATTTTGATATTAAATGTTGCACAAGATAGTGCCATATTCCGTAGTCCTTTTATATTTTTCAATCATTAATTACAAGTAATTAAAATGAAAAGTTTGATATCTAGTGAAATATTTAATATTGATTACTGTACAAATTTATTAATTTGAGTAAGTAAAGTAAATGCTTAGGGGGTCGACAGTTTTAAAAGTTTTTGGTAAAAGCGTCTGCAGCCAAAAAGTTTGATAACTCTTGATTTAGATCAATGTAATGTGCATTAAATCAGACGATCATCTTGAATAAAAACTGAAAAGTGGTTTTATTTTCACTATACAGCACTAATCTACAATAATCAAAGATTTTCACGAGCCACGGATATAAATTTATGTAATATTATCTGGGTATAATTATTTAAAAAAAACAACATGTTGACCAGGTCATATTGGTCATCAGCTGAGTAACAAATAAAAAATAATTGTAGAGGTTAACTGAAATAATAATTATGAAAAATTATTTAGACTAATGACTTTTTTAAAAATAAAAATCAAATAGAAGATAATTTGCAAGCATCGTCATGTTTGTTAATACATTCTGGCCTTTTAAAGATCTCAGTGGCTTCTCTGATCTAACATTGTTGGAGAGCATCACATCTGAATACTATTCTTGTATTATAAAAATCAATACTATGATCTTATCTACAGCATGAAGAAATAGTGCTGATGATGTTGTGTGTTTGTTAACTGCATTAATATGTTCATCTCTTCTAACATTGATGCAATGATTATTCATGCCTATATAGGAAGTTTACAAATATTACATGGACTCCACGTGCCTCAAGAAGGATAGAGTCTATAGACTTGGTTGTAATGCTAGGCATATGTTGTCTTTATATTATAATGTCGTAGATTATGTCCAATATTTTCCATAGTTCCTTTTGTATGTTATACAAATTCTAATAGTTTCTTCTTTTTGTCTTTTATTTTGATTGTTTAGGGTTTGAATTAAGGCTCGGTGTATTGTTTTATTATTATATAGCCACTAGCTGATAAAACATCGCCTATATGATTTATTTCATCTTTTGAGATTTATTTGAAAGATTAATAGTGCTAGTAAAAAGAGTTTTTGCAACAGAAAAGATTTGATATGGATGATGTGATGAAAAATTTAAATATCTGTCAGTGTGTGTAGATTTTCTGAAAATTGAAAAAAATATTATTCTTAATGACAAGTATATCAAGAAATGGAAATTTCCCATCAGTTTCCATTATAAAGTTAATACTAGAATGTATGCTGTTTATACGTGAAAAAAATCATATAAATTGTCTACGTACCCAGATGATAAATGTATCATTTATATATCTGAGCCAAATAGAGACTTTAAAGATGCCGACTCTAAAGCAATAGTTTCTATATATTCCATAAATAAATCAGCTATTACTCCTGAGATTGGTGAGCCCATCGAGTACCAAAATTCTGTTTATAATATTGTCCCATTATACATAAAATAAGTATTTGAAAGGCAATGTTTAGTTAAATTAATAAAATGGTCTGGTAAATTCCATCGTTTAGAAATATTTAAAGCTTCATCAACTAGAATATTTGTAAATAAAAAATAACATCGAAGCTGACTAGAATATCATTTATATTTTTTATTATATAAAATTTTATTACATTTATGAATATCGGTTTATATATATTAAATAATTATACATGGATGTACCTGGATAATATTTCATTTATATATATAAATCCGAGTTTAAGTTCCTTATAATTACATTAAATTTAGTATAGATAATATACTGTAACCAGGTGGGTTACATGGCACATAGCAACATAGTTGTATGTGTGCATATATATTGTAACATTAAAAAGCACAATAAATTAAACAAATACTCATCAAGATTGGGAGAAGAAAATTAGACCTTTCTCTTTTAATTCAGTTTTATGTGTATATGGTCTGTCTGAGCACCACTAGGCTATCTAAATCTAAATAAAGTTGCATTATATATCTACTTATATTCTACTGGGTTCAAACATCAGTTGGTGCACTATTTATACGTGGGTATGACTTTCTATTTAATATCCATATCGTGCACTTGTATTAAGGGGAAAACATTCTTATTATTTTTTAGTTGTGTTAGACAATTTATCGCATAAAAATTTAACATCATAAGCTCATGTTCAATATTATCATAAAGGTTACTAACTCAGTTTAATACTATAGTTTATCAGATGCTTCAATGGTAGTCATCATAAGCTCATGTTTAATATTATCGTAAGGTTACTAACTCAGTTTAATACTGAAGTTTATCAGATGCTTCAATGGTAGTCATATCTCTTGTGATGGCTCACAAATAACAAACAAACCTAGTGAGAACGGGTATTTATATATGGCCATTAAACACATTTATTTAGACCATTAATAATAATATGATGGTAATGATGCTTCCAGCCACAGCTTTAGAACTAACTCACAACATAAATTTTATCTTTCATCAACCTATAATTATTTACCCAAAATATCATATTTAAATTATGACTTAAAGATTGACATTCATTAGTGATAACTAAACTAACTTCACAAGATAATGATTAACTCTTAAGAAACATATACGCCTCTTTTAATAAAACAAATTAAAATTTATTACTGATCAACAATACAGCCAGAAAATTTACAAATTCATAATGATAAATTACATTTAAATAATAATAATAACAATAGCCAAAGACCTTCCCTTAATGAAATATAAACTCAATGTTAATATCATATAGCATGCTGTGTGTATGTTTATTTCTCTAGTGGGTGAATAAAAATAATATATTCTAGAAACATTTTATCATCGAAAATAAACATTCGATGCATGCACATACTCGCCTATTGCATATAACATACATTTTTATATTTATAAACATAATATTAATCATGAAATAAGTAGAGAAAGGTTAGTTAGATCATAGAGATATGGTAGAGAAAGGAAAGTTAGAGCATAGAGATAAGAACCAAAAGAAACCGGCTTCAAATTACTTATTTCAATTTTCATCAATCTAGGTCATTAACCACTTTAAAGTCTATCTCTCATAATGCTAAATTTTTATCCTTATCGATTTATACATCCACACTCAACAAATATACATGTAAGCATAGTATTATTATTACGTGTGTGTATATATATCAATTCCCATTATGAATAAAAACTGGATTAAACCTTTTGCATACAATATAAATCAACATATGTCATAATACTTAAATCAATACACAACAAATACATTTCATTTCCATTATGAATAAAAACTGGATTAACCCTTTGCATACAATATAAATCAACACGTCATAATACTTAAATCAATACACAACAAATACATTTTATAAAAATAAAATACACATGTAAATGTGATGTCTATGCGTCAAGCAAATGCGAAATTTAGACAGATTGCGTAAGCTAAATTATTAATTTAATTTTCAGCTCATTTCAATTACATACATAACTGTTACATATGTTGGTAAAGCACTCCTTTACAGTTAGTATCATAGGTCTGCCCGTTAGGGCCACTGTAGTCTATTTTTTACTACCCCAATTCTCTATATCCCACTTATATACCAGACTTCTGGAGTTCAAACAAAAAATCTCTAATTCCATAAATACCTCTCCTTATATGGTCTGCTGAGCCATTCACTAGTCACTATGGTTTTGATTCATCCCCAAATTCACCTTACAAGGAGAGGTATTTTGGTGGTAAATTTTACTTAAACCTTCACACCATATGTGGTTATTTTCTACATGTCATTGTTACATTAGATTTATAATTATTTAGTTAGATAATTCTAATATACTCTAGTTATACAATTCCAATATTATTTAGTTATACACTTACAATACTATTTACTTAATAAATTTCAAACAATCTTAAACTAACTTGTCCGTGACACCACACTCCTCCTCCCACTCCAGAAGTATTAGTTATTTGACAAACTCTCTTAGACACGTGGGTGGTTTTCTATTTTGTCCTGGGAGGCGGTACCCTTGCTCTTCTCTTGGCTGCTTCTCTTCACTTGAATTCTCAGTTTCTGACTATTCTTTGCTCATTACTGGCTCTCTAGTTTCAGGTGTATTATCTGCTTCTCTAATTTCTGCTTGGATTTCTGGGTTAGCAATTTGGATCTCACTGATCTCCGGTTTAGTCTCTTTTGATTCCTCCTTCTTGTTGTTTTGTTTGGTGTATCTTCCTTCCCAGTTCAGACAACTCCGGTGGTGAATGTGATTAAAATGTCTTTTGTATACCATCTCATCTTCCAATTGACTGTCACAATATTCTTTGAAGTTATGCTGACTACTTCATCTTTTATCCAGATTTTCCATAGACAAATCTCTAATCCACACCTTCTCACCAACAATGAACTTCTCATGTTCTGATTCTCCAGTTTTCTTAGTCAGTCCAGGCAATAACAAAGTTAGCTCTGTCCATAATCTTCATTTCAGAAACGATTTGGCTGGTGATTTTACACTTGCTTCCATTGGATGGTGTGTTGGTATAAGAGTATTTGGTCTAACGCTTCTGGTACCTTTGCAAGGTTTCGCTTTCTTAGTGCATTTTTAGCTGTTTTACTGCATTTTCGGCTAGCCTGTTGCTTTCAAGGTGGTGCATAGATATGTCTAACCCTCTGACCATCAAAAACTCCTTGAATTTTGATGATGCAAAACCTGGACCATTGTCAGTGACTAGTGTTTCAGGATATCCTTGGATTGCGAATATCGAACTTAAATGCTTGATGACTTCATCTGTCCCAGTATTTTTAACAACTGTATTCTTTCCAGTGTAGTAAGCATTGACCAGTACAAGGAAAATGTATCCCATGAAAGAGCAGGTGTGATCCATATGAACACGCTCCCAAACTCTCATAGCTGATGGCCACAGACTATATTCCTTTTTTTTCTGTCCCGTATTTTCTTGGCAGTTTATACAGTTTTTGTGAATGCTTCTATCTCTTCATTCAGCGTTGCCACCAAACATAACTCCTTGCCAATGCTTTCGCATGCACTATCCTGGGATGACCGCTATGAAGTAAACTTAGGACTTTGTTTCGGCCTCTCGGAGGTATCACAACTCTGTTGCCGTTGAGGATGCAACACTTGCAGATTGATAGTTGAGCATGTGTATTCCAGAATGCTATTGGTAAGTTTTTAGATCTTCTGTTGGGCCAACCCTTAGTGATCCAGTCCTTAAGTATTTGTTAGCCTAGGTCAGCATCTGTCCATTTGGCTATGCATTTACTATTCACCACTTTCAATTCCCAATCGTCAATGCAATTGACTTCTATAGTGGGTTTTTCTTCTGAGATATCAGGCAACCTTGACAATTTATCAGCATGTTGGATCAATTTGCCACTCCTATATTGTAGTTCATAGTCATAAGCTGAAAGTATGGTAATCCAGCATAACATCCATGGGCTCAGGTGATCAGTAATAGGGTTCACTTTTGCGAATATTCCCAGCAACGGTTTGTGATCTGCAGTTATGGTAAACTTCCATCTGCACACATACTGGTGGAATTTTCTTGATTCCGAAAACTATTGCCATTGCCTCCTTATCTATTTGGCTGTAATTTCTTTCAGCACTAGACAGTTCTTGAGATGTAAGCCATTGGTCTTTTGCCATTAGGAGTGGGGTGACAGCACAGCCCTTACTCCATACTCTGATGCACCCATTGTCAATCCCAATTCTGCCTTGTTATCATAATGCACTAGTAGTTTCTCTGATGTCAGTAGGGCTTTTGTTTTATTAAAGGTGTTCTCATGTTCTGATGTCCATTCCCAGACTTGGTTCTTCTTCAGCAAGTTGAACAGTGGTTGAGTGACATGAGCTTTCCCCCTTAGGAAAGGTTTAAAGTAGTTGATAAGTCCCAGGAATGTCTGAAATTCTTTCACATTCCTTGGTCTAGGTGCATTATTCACACTGCCTTTGTTTTCTCAGATGTTGGGGATTTATCCTGCCTGGATATTATGTGTCTCAAAAATTTAAGTTTCTGAGTGCTCCATAGACTTTTATCGGCATTCAGCATTTGGATGACTATCTCAGATTTTCCTCAGAGTCAGCTGTAATAAGGATATCATCATAATATGGGATGACTCCTGTCAGCCCTTTTACCAAATAATCCATCTTTGCTTGGAAAATGTTAGGAGCCACACTAATCCCAAAAGGCAGCTGATTATATTTAAATAACTCTAGATGTGTTGTTATGGTCAGCAACTTAGACAGCATGGAGATCAAGCTTGGCAAAATGTGGTCTTCTCCAAGAGGGCTAGAACTTTCCTTGTGTTGGGACTAGTTATGCACTTTTACACAAATTTTTATTTAGTGTCCCTCTACAGTCTCCACAGAGACACAGTTTACCATCAGGTTTGTTCACCACTATGATTGGGGTAGCCCAATCTCCATCTTTGGTTGGACTTATAATACCCTTTTGCATAAGGTCATTCAGTGCTTCTTCCACCTTGCTTCGCTGTGGTACTTTCCAGTTTTTGCATATTACAGGCATTGAATGATACTTTAACTCCAGTTGCACCATTTTTGTTTTTTTTTATTTGACCCAACCTTGTACTAAACAAAAGTGGGAATTTACTTTGTATTTCTTTTCCAATATTCATTTTTTTCTTACATTGCTTGGAATAGCATAGTTCACGTTTCTATTGTATTTCAAATTTTAAAAAAAAAATACCGTATTTCAAATTTAAAAAAAAAAAAATACTATATGTAAAAAATATTGGATTAGAACTATGATTTAGCAATGAAAAATATGATAAAGTGATAATTCAATGAAAGATGGAGCTAGAAAAAAGTAGTTATTTCTAGATTGCTGGTTCCAGAATCAAAACAATAAACAAAAGATGCAAGAAAATGATAGAAATTAGAATGATGCGCTAAAACTTCATTTTATATATAAATTTATATTCATGAATAAAATATTATTCATTTTTTATATAAATTTTATTTCTAGAATAACAACTAAGTACAGAAAAACATCAGTTAATATTAATGAATCTCATGAAAAGTTGTTAATTCAAATGTATATTAACTGCCATTTCAATGCAAATTTATTTTTAAAATGAAATTTAAGTCTAAGTTTCAAAATTCAATTCTCATCCCGTTTTTATAAATAATCCATAAAACTTAATGAACTTTTTAAATCTTATTGTATTTTTATTGAATGCATAAATAAATATTTTATTATTTTTAATTTTGCATAAGAATGAAAATTAAATGACAGGAAAGAATATGATCATATGAAAATAATCTAAAAATAGAAAAAATAAAATATTTATTTATATGAATTTAGTGAAAATAAGATTTAAAAGAAAAATTTTAAATTTTTTTATGGAATATAATTATAATAGCTAATAAAAATTTTTAAAATAATTCCATTTATTTGATATTTTTAAAAAAACAAACAATATTTTACTCAAGTTTCTTTAAATTTGTTTTTTAAAAAAAATTTAAAATATTTAACCACATTCATTTATTGTCATATACGAATTTTATCAATCATTGATACTTAAACAAAACAGTGAATCTTAACTAAACATAATATAAAGTCATTCTTTGCCATCATATAGTTCTATTTTCTGAAGTTTGTGAAATCATGCAGTCAAGGAGTCATCATAAGCTTATCAACAGATCAGACCTGTCTCGCTCTACCCAATTTAATATTCAATTCACTGGGATTGTCTGTTGTCATTGCTACCATCTATACTTGATGCTATCTACATTAGTTTGTTGTTTTAACCATTTCCTGGTTATGAATATAGTCAATCTGCTATTAGAGTTTCCAAATGACTGCCTCAGATCTTATTGCATATGAATTGTATTTTATTGCAAAAGCAACTAACAGCATAAAAGCATATGAACATTTCTTTCAATAAGGTTGCTAATGAGGTTTTCTAGATATTTTTTAATTCTCTATGGGAAACTCAATAAATGTTAGCATTCCCAGATAATTTAAATGAATTTAGCAATGTGTTTCTTTAAACAACTTCTATAAATATTTCTAAAAATTCAATGTAAATTAAAAATAATTTAAAGTGCCTTTTATAGCTATAAATTAAAATCAATTTATGTGCATGTGTATAAATATAATTTTTGATCTAACATTCAATTTTTTTTAATATAATTTCATTGTTGTGCTAAAAGTTCAAATTGTATATGATGTATTGAGAATATTACTATAATGGTCAAATATTCAATATAATTTATTTGTTCATAATGTTGTCACAAATACATAAATAAATAATCAATCAAAACAAGATTGAAATAAACAATTATTAATAAATATATTTTAATATTTATCGAATTGGCTTTCATCTCTATTGAGACCTTCTCAAGATATTATACTATACTTAATTGGTTATGTGAATTGTATAGTATAATATCTTGAGAAGGTCTGAATTAAGATGAAAGCAGGTCTGAGAAAATATTAAAATATAGTTATTAATAGTTGTTTATTTCAGTCTTGTTTTATTTATTGAGAATATGAAATCTATTATAGTCTAATTTATGATGAATAATATCTCATAAGATATATTGCTTGAAAAGGTTATCAATATAAATCGTTTTTGTCTTGGTTCATTTATTTAATTTTGAAATTTTGTAATACTGTATGTTGTCTACAATTAAATAACAAACAATGATTTACTTTTTAATCATACAACTAATATCAAAATTAAATTTAAAAGCATATAATTTTATACATATTTATTTTCAAAAATAGTGAAACATTTTTCATTTAAATTGGCATTCAGATGATTTGAAATAGTAGAAATAATATATTACACTAAACATATCAATTTTAATTAAATTGTTATAATCTTACTTTAAAAATAATTCTGTATATGCATGTATTAAAATCATCACTTATATAGATTTGGTTTTATAATAGAGATGCAGGTGTTTTGGAATATATCATTCTCTTTACAAAATGTCAAAAGGATTGTAGTTACTCTTAGATCATTAAAATATACAAAAAGAAAACTCATTAGTCAAAAGCAGTCACAGGAAATTTGTTAGGATTAATATACACTGAATATCCAACGTGTGGTTCTAGATTAGAGAGGGAAAATAATTGAATACACAAAACAAACATTTAGAAAAAAAATTTATTAGACAAAAACTTGTACAAAAGTGAAAAAAAAAATCACTATATGATAAACAAGTTTCACCTTTTAAAATTATGCTAATAAAAGATAAATAATAATTCTACAAATTGCATTTCAAATATAGAACGTTTGCGACTACAAATATTTTAATTAAATTCAGATTTTATTTAACAATCTTTAAGCAACATTTAATATAAATGCTACTTTCAGATTGCAAACCTTATAAGTTGGCCAATAAACGTTATTAGATTGCCAATATTTATAAAAACAAAAGTCTGGAATTACCACTTACCCATACCATATGTAATGAATAACATTTTTATACTCCTGACTTAATTTAAGTTTTAAAATGTCACTGGGGAAAAAAAAAATACTTGAAAAAAATTTTCATAATTGTTTTTTTTTTTTTTTTTGAAACGTAAATGGTATGGTAAGAATCTGTTTTCATGGTCATTTAATTCCTATATATTGTTCATTCTAATAAAGTTTATAACAGGCAAAAGTAAACAATATTTAAAATAGTTTTTTTTTTTTAATATTTCAAAATGTTCAAAAAAATATGTACAAGGAAAATAAATTATACATGTTACTCTGTCCAATATGCCTAAATTTATGAATTTATATAAATCCAAAAATATGAAGAACCATACATTCCAAATTTTATTGTCATGGATTTTTTATCACAGTTCTGAATGAGGCATTATTAAACATATTTTCTGATCAATCCTTTTGCAATATTCATCATAAAATATTTGCACACCTTTCCTCTGTCTCATTAATAGTTTTAGAAGTTATTTAAATATAAAAATTGCTTGAAATTTACATTATTATTATAGGATTCTGTAACAGATAATTAATATCCTTTCAGGCCATTATATATATTATGAACACTTTCTTGCTTCAAAATATCTTGAATTGCTGAAATATAAATTAAAAATTATACATTTAATGAACAAATTAGAAAGAACAAAATAATTATATAATATAGGAACTTTTTAAATATGTATTTATTTTAAGCAATTTATTAAAACTATAATCAACATATCGTATGTGGATGGATAATTTAAACCATGAAATTATGGCATAATGATTTGTACATATAATATTTAAGATTAAATAAAAATAATGTAAAATGTTTTCTTTATAATATATTTACGGTTTTCTGATTTAATGTTTAATAGATATAACTGAAACTAAAGTATTTTTTTATAAGATCTGTCAAATTTGCTTTTTTTAAAATAAACAATATAAAGAAAATATGTTAAAAGTTGTTTATATCTAGTTAAAATAAAAGTCATCGGTTTATAATTAAAAATGGGAATTTTGTGTAAACAAGAAATCAATTAGTGACCGCACCTGGAGTAAAAGTAAAATCTAGTTTACTGATTGAATTTGTTTTAACAAAAGATTTTATCATTAAATCATAATACTGTTACTATCTGCTAAGCCATAACATTTTATAACACCTAAAAAGAAATTTAATTAATGAAATCAGAATCAAAATTATATAATTTATATATATTTTTTAAGTAAATTAAAAATAACACCTCGGAGACTTTATCAGTAGTAGAAATTAGATTATATGATTTTGTTTAATTAAAAGTCGATTGGTCCTGAGGCAAACGAAATTCCAAAAAGGCGGTAACAGGCTTGGTGGAAATATATAAAAAGGCTAGGGGAAAAGATACTCCATCTTGCTTTTGAAGAGCTGTTACTAAGAGGAGCTGAAAATTTGTTGCCTTTGCCGTGATGGAACGTCGGAATTTGATCCATCCAAGGCCGGAGCAACAACCAACGTTGCCTTAACAAGCTTATAATAAATAGAAGATGCCATAAGCCATTAAAAGAACTCACCTTCATTCAAATTCAACTACCCCAACTCCAGCTATAGGAATACTATCTCAAATCGTCTCCCAACTAAAGAGAAGATGCTATAAGCCGCCAAAGAACTCACCTTCGTTCCAGCTCGAGTGTCTGTTTTAACATTATTAAAATCGCAGAGCTCTGTGTAAAATTCAAAATAATCATTATTGCTTCAAAATCAGGTTAGCTAACTATATTGTAAACTCTTTCTAAATTGTCTTATCAATAATATTTCAATTCTATAAATGACATACTTTTGTTAATTTCCTTTATTAACTTCTTGTTTTGCTATATAACTTAATCACTGCAGTTATATTTATTTCTCTCTTGCTTATTTTAGTTATTATTAATTATGCCTGTCTCGAAACGGCGCACATTTAGTTACAAAATATATACAGTTTGAAGATATTATTTAAAATCTTCATATTATATTAATTATAGTGTCATTTAGCACTCCGTTTCAAACCCTTAATTTATAAATAATGGCGACCCTTTGTGCTCGTTATTATTTAGTCATTTAGTAAATAATTAATGTAAATATAAAATGTGGCTTATAAATCCAAACTTTCAACCTTTAATTATTATTTACTAAAGATTAAACTAGCCTGGAGTGTAATCATAAGTATATTTTTCTTATTAAAGTATTCGTAAGTCCCTTAAATATACTTTCCCCCTTTAAAAGTTTATTACTTATACATAACTAAGAGATTGAGTGGGATAAAGTAAAGTTTATGTATATATATATTCCCGTCAGTAGTTTATATGTATTTCTCATGCTACAGAAGTGTTGGCTCTTTTAATCAAGCTGACAAAACTTATCATAATCGGATGTATTATTAAACTTCACTCCAGACTTGGTTTGATTACATGTATAATAGCCACTCGAACTGATGATGAAAGGGCATAACTAATAAGTGGAATGTAGTGATTTATTATATAGCATAAAATTAGCACAATTAAATAATAGCCACAAATTTATTTTCCTAAATGGCCTAGAGTAATGTTGTTTAGTAAATAAAATGCCTGCGTGCATTATCCAACGCTAAGTAATGGGTTGTATCAAGTATATATGAAATTGTCAATAAATATAATTCATCATATATCAGTTTCTGTCTCATTAAATCAATCCAATTCACTAATTGACCATAGCTATTCATTAGTAAAGCCCCTATTAATGAAATTTATTAGATTTTATCTTTGGAATGTCTCTAGTTTTGAAAGAAGGGGGAAAAAATTAGCTTTTTTTTTAAAAAAAAAAACCAATTGTCGTAAAAATTACATTTTTTTAATTTAAAAAAAAAAAAAAACACCTTTAGAGTAGATAATTAAAAAAAAAAAAGATCGATTTTTAAATTTAAAATTGACTTATAGATTAATAAAATATTTTATGAATAATTATGAGGATTTCTACACGATAATTTTATCAAACCTGTCTAATTATAGCGTATGTAAATCTACGATGCCATTCAAGCGGCCATTATAGCAAATTTCATCGCTCGACTTATATATAACATTTTGACATAGAGTAAATAATTAAAACAAAAAGATCGATTTTTAAAAAAAAAAAAATTTAAAAATAAATCCATTTATAAAACTGTGAAATAGTATGTGATACTATTAAGTTTGAAAGAATATTTAAATAGTTGTAGATTCTTAATTAATCACACCTGTACATTATATACCATTCATATTTTAAGTAGTATGTACATAAACTCTATCAGTGCATAGTTTTTCCGTGTGTAACCGTGGAGAAACAGCGCCACATAGTGGGTTAGAATCTTGGTAGTCGCTGTTAGCAGATGACACAAAAGCTAGATGTGTTTACGGCAATCAGCGCCACCTAGGTTCTTGGTATCTGCTGGTAGCAGATGATGTAAGCTAAATGGTCTTACGCACTGCGACCAGCGCCACCAAGCGGGCAGCTTTGCTGCCAGCCAGCTGGTGGAATGTTCCCGTGCTTACGCATTGTGAACAGCGACACCTTTCGGTTGGAATTTGCAATGCTGCATTTGGGGTCCCTACTCTAAGTATTTCTGTGGTTGACCAGACCAGCGCCTCTGGTGGCCACATGGGTCAAAAGTCACAAGTACCAAAAAAAAAAAAACATTCACTCAGATAAATATTTCAATTTCATAATGATATAAATTACCATTTATCTTGATAAAGATTATCAATGAATGAAGATTGTTTCACTTTTGTCTTTTAATTATTCCAATGTAATTACAAATTTCTCATTAATTTGAAAGCTAATGAATTAATTCTCAGCCAGAGTGAATAATCATTTTAATTACATTTTTGTTTTGTTATGCTACAAATAGTGACATTGATAAATGCGAAGTGTAATGGCCGGTTCTATTCTTGATATTGTTCTATTATTTAGTTATAAAAAGAAAATAACAGAAGCTTTCTTCCTTAATGATGATTTCACTAATCTATACCAAATCATCCTAAACCATAAGTGTATATAACTAATAGGTTATCATATGTTAATCACATCATCACAGCCAATTCTTAAAATAAAGAAATAGAATATTAGCAATCTATTGTCAAGGCAATATTCATATAATAAATAGTAATTTAATTTATCCTATATAAATCTTGTTATATTAATGACATTTATTCATATAGGTCTGCTACCTTTTCTTCATGAAAGATTATGACTAAATGATAATAATTTGATAATTGTTGTTTGTTATACATATTAAATCTGTCGACTAAATGTTTAATATAATTATTATAAAAATAATAAATTTAATGGTAATAAACTATTAAATACAGTCTTTAAATCTGTAGAAGTACTTTTGGTTAATTTCTTAAACCTGCCTCAATTGCCATTAAATAAAAAAAAAACACCAAATCCCATGAATCCCTGATTTTAATGCTAGCAGCTTGTCTATTTATTAAATGCATTTTATTCCTATTTATAAAAATTGCCTCCTTAATTTTTCTTTTATTATGGTTTCTCTCTTCATGAAGAATTTTCATACTTTCAAAATTAAATTTATATTTACATGTTTTTTTCATGATGAAAGAAAACTGAAGGAGTCATTAAATCACCATTATTATTAATTTTTACTCGCTTATATAACAATTCATGCTCCTTTAATCACTTCTCAATGCTGCAACTCAATTCACCTATATATGATAACATAGAGTCCAAAAAAATTGATATATGATATTCCTTGTTTTCTGTGACTATGTTATCATATATAGGTGAATCGAAATGCAGTATTGAGAAGAGATTAAAGGAGCATGAATTGTTGTATAAGCATGTAAAAAGTAAGAATAAGGGTGATTTAACGACTCCTTTAGTTTTCTTTAATCATGAAAAAACATGTAAATATAAATTTAAATTTGAAAGTGTGAAAATTCTTTATGAAGAGAGAAACCATAATAAAAGAAAAATTAAGGAGGCAATTTTTATAAATAGGAATAAAATGCATTTAACAAATAGACAAGCTGCTAACAGTAAAATACAGGATTCATGGGATGTGAATTGATGACGTTTGCTTCCGCTTTGGGTTTTTTTCCTTTTTAATTTAATGGCAGTTGAGGCAGGTTTAAGAAATTAACCGAAAGTACTTCTGCAGATTTAAAGACTGTTTTTAATAGTTTATTACCGTTAAATTTATTATTTTTATAATAATTACAATTTGTTTTAATTAACGGCCATTTTATTAATATTAAATGTTTAATATTTCTAATAGAGTAAATTTCTAATAAAATTATTTTAAAAATAATTTAATTGAGAAATATCAAAGCTATTAAATATAAAAATCAATTTAAAAGAATTTTAAGACAAACAACAAACAAAGGAATTTTACTGAATATCACCAAAATAAAAGAATTCCCTTAAAAAGGCTATTATTGGTTTAAAATTTAATCAGATTTGATACTAAACAATTTGTGTATATATTGTATATGTGGTATTTATATATATACATTTTATTAAGTGTAGATAGAATCAATAAAACATTTAATAATAATTCAATGAAAAGTTTATGTTAGTCAAAAATTGCATTACATAACTTGTAATATTTAATAAATAAAATAGAAATTCTTAAAACGTTACAATACTAGCCAAAAAAAAAAAAAAATTCATTAAAATTCTTCGATGGTTTCATCTTTTATTAAATAGCCTTTTCAAGTGAAATTCAACTAAGCATGCATGTTGTACATTTAACTGATTTCATTTGAGATCTATTTGTTAATAGATGAAACCACAGTTGTGGAAGAATTTTAGTAAAATTTTGTTAGTATTGTAACGTTATATGAATTTCTATTTTATTTATAATTACTAGTATAACATTAGTCAGTATTTAATGTTTAATAAATGTTTTTATTCAAGGCAAATTATAGCTAAAAAAAATTTTCAAAAACATCATAAGTTCAATTTTTGGAAAATTGCCAAAAAAAAAAAAAAAAAGTTTACTTTTTAAAAATTTATATCATGCTTCTTAAAAGATTCATAACATTGTTAACGACTTATCAAACAACAATATTTACAAGCACTGAACAATATTCAATTTCTATAATTTTATGATGACCAAACTAATTAATGAACCTCTTATTAACATCAGTCATTCTTAACAGCTAGCTACTCGTAAATAAATATAGCCATTCCAATCCCAAAATTATAAAAAAAATCAAAGACAGAAAGACTAAGAATAAAAAAATTAAAAATGTCTCATTTGTGCATAAATTAAACAATGATAACACTTCTTGTATATACTTTTTACAAAAATAATTCCAAAAAATATTACTCAAATTCTTTTTTTTAAAATTAATTAGATTCATTATAAACAGTTCAGGATATAATCAATATTTTTCTAACATTTTAGAAAGCTAAAACTTTAAACAAAATTAAGTATCATCAGGTTGAATGACACCAACTCCTGGTGATAAAATGAACGCACTATTTCCAGAATGATTTATCATTCTGTTTGATTTTTCATGCTATTATGATGAACCCATTTACCTCACTGTTAACTGTCCTCTTCTTTTACCATCTTTCCTAAAAATACACACTTTTCTAATGAATTAAATCATCTCATGTCATGACCAAAACAGAATATTTCAAATCTAGTCATTCAATGTCCACTTTTTTCATTATTCTTCTCATTCATTTTCTCCAAGTCTTTGCCAATACTATAGTTTAAAAGCACCAATTATTTTCCTATTATTCCCTTTCAAATCCAACTTTCATATTCATAGTTATATAGACACAATAACTTGTACAAATCTAATCATTTTTAGATACATTTCTACATCTAAACAGCTTTTTAGATTTTTCATTGTCCCTCTGCTCAGAATTAGTCTATAATGAATCATTTGACTACCAAATTTCAATTTTGATAAATAATCCATGGGGACAAAAACTGTCAACAACTTTTAAATTCTCATTATCAATTTAGAAATTACCTACTAACTTTTTCGTCATAATGTTTGTCATCAGATTTAACTGTAACTTCACCTTTTCATTCTGTTAATTTTCCTAATAAATGCTGAGCTATATGTATGGTGTCATTAGCAATATTGTTGACGTTTTTTTCACACCAATCCTGCTTAATCTTAATTCATATATTTAAATACACTTTATTAATGCTTTTCATTTAATATTATATCCATATATGATACTTTAATTATAGTTGTCTGAAAAAATATTCAAAACTTTTATAAGCAATGTCCTTACAATTTTTATCACAAAGTTACTTAAATAAATTTCAATTTCTAAATAAGCAAGATCACAGATAATAATTATCAGTCAAGTGTTTCATTTATACTGATGATAAGTTTTTTTTATTAATAAAAACCTAAATTTTTCACCAACAAAAATATAATTCTGAATTAAAAGGGATGGGGAGATTCCCACTACATCGCTCATTAATCACAAAATATTTTAGAAACACAAATAGCTATAGAAATTATCTTGATAAACTATTAGCCATGATAAATCTACAAAAAAAAAAAAAAATTACAGCTAATTCGATTATTATGGCCTTTATGAATATGTATTTACCATAGTTTAAATTACCAATTTTTATGCCCAGTGTCATAAAAATAATTAAGAAATAAATAAACAAAATTTGACATTCTGAAATTTTAAAAGGGACTAATACAAATGGAATAGTTTATTTTTAAATGTTACTTGCTAATTCTATCATTATGTATCAATCTAACTCAATGAATAATACATTTGATGTAAATAGTGCAAATATATATAAGACTAGAAACTTTTACAAGAAATATATTAAGAAAAACAAAATATTATTATTAAATATTTAGAGTAAGATAAAATACTGATTAAGAAAATAAATGTTTTGGTCAATATATTATAATATTGTATGGATTAGCATAATAATCAAATATACATTTACTTGACTATATGGTTTAGTGTCAAACTCTGGACATAAAGATGTCAGATTAATTCCAGTTCTAGCATTTCCAATGCTCAAACTTTTTATAATCTGCTGAGTGAAAGAGCCATTTAATTATTTTAAAGCAATACATTAAGTTAAGGCACAGGTTTCATTAGTCAATATTTCTGCACTTCTAAAAATGTATTCACTTACTGAAATGATCACAATTTGTTTAAACATAGGGTGTGAACAACCTAAGCAAACTTAGGATTAACATAAAAAAGTTTTAAATGATTATCATATTAAGGATAATTACATATATACCTAATAGTAATAACATCTCTCTTCATCAATAGAATTGTGTAATTGAATAGTGAAACTCTAGATCTTATGATTAATTTCTGGCTTCTTGTTAGACAGCATTAGTTGACCAAATAATTGTTCCTAATCAATGATTTTAAAAAGTTACAATACTATAAGATAATGAACAGCATTACTTGTACAACTAAATAAATATAAAATAATTCATAAACTATAATTTATAATTCAATTGTTACTAATTTTCTTTTCTGAGCCAACGTGAAGATACACACAGAAAGCAGTTTTTTAACAATATTTAGCTTTATTGCTGTCTAGCATGCTTTCAACATATTCTTATTATATCACATTTTTGACATACATAACATTTGTAGGCTAATTGAAAATATTTATTTTCCACCAAAGATAACATATACCAAATAAAATATCATATGATACTTTTATGTATACTTTGACTGTAACTATCTAATGATTACCTATAACTGTGAAGATAGATATCACTATTATATATACATAAAATATAAAAAAGGAAAAATGTAAATGTTAGTTTGGTATATACTTATCCAAATAAACTAAACCAATAAAGTCATTTACCTAAAACATAAATATGATAATGCAGTTATTATAATCTACATCAAAAAAATGCCATCAGTTTTAGGAAAATTGCTTACATAAAATACCCCTGTTTGAGATCATATCAAAATATATATTGAATAAAAATACATAATATAACTCATTGCTCAGTAGACATTTCAGAGATCTAAGAAATTTCAAGATGATTAAATGTAAAAGTAAGCTATGAGCTCAGCATCTGTAGAATGATGTGATACGACCTTTACTATTGGTGAAGGCCATAACATATTATAATCCTGTTTTTTTAGTCAGTACATCAATATTCATTTAATCAATCTCATTAATATGATATTTTTACAACTATTAATAGCTACATAATCCTTTACTGACCAATGTTGAATGAATTGGCTATAAGCTAATTACCTGAATAAAAATCTTTAACCTGTTTAAAATTTCCAAGGTTCATTACCCAGATTCAAATTCCAGGTCATGAATATGATAGGCAGATGACTATCTTCTATGCCATAAGATCCCATTTTATTTATAATGCAATTATTTAAATTAATGCAGTGAATATAATAAATTTAAGCATAAAATCGTTATATGAATTATTTTACTTTTTGAACCATTCCAATATTTTTATTTTATTCTTCTATGCTTATATTATTAAACAAAATCAGATTTCATTTGTTTGAGAAAGGGGAGAGGGAGGTGCTTGAGAAAAAAAAATTGATGCAATTTCAATTTGTTTACTATAATTTATAAAATAAAAAAGAATTCCATAATAAAAACAAATATTTACCTTTTTTCTCATCAAGTGTCAATTCACCTTTAGGAAAGTCAACATCAAAAGTAATATAAAGTGTTCCCATTTTATTATTATTATCATAATTTGGCATTCCTTCTTCTTTCTTACGAATCTTAGCACCAGGCCAAGTGATTTTGTCTCTATTCACTTTCACCTACAAAAAATAAAAAGATATTACAATTAATTACATTAGTAAATCTATAAATGTTTTTATTCTTTTATTTTAATTATTAAGTTATAACAAAATCTCTAAAAAAAGATAACTAAATATCAAGAAAATAAATACAATGACCAAAATAGTTTTAATCTTTTTAAAAATTTATTTTAGCATTATTGGAACATTTGACTTATTTGCTTTTTATTTATTTACTCTATTATATATATATAAAAATTTATGACAAACAAAATATATGGTTATAAAGTAAAGTACTACATATTAATTAGATTATGAAACTAATATAAAAGATAATACTATGAAATGTTAAATATTTTTATAATAAAAATTAATGATATATTTTATAAAGCAAGTGTAAATTTAAGATGCTGCATTAGGCATTTTGTTATATTATTCTAGTGCCTAATTACCCTAACCTGCCTTTGGGAAAGAACAAACCATACAATGAACAGTTAGCAATTTATGATTATGAGCTTGTCTAGTTATTATTAGTTCAAAATAAAAGTAAAAAAATTCAAAATGGATTTTATTAGAATGATAATCACTGCTGCAGATAAGTTAAATGTCGATATCACAAGATATCAAATAGACAGACTTGAATGTACAGTCATCATAATTCATTTTTAAGTTTGTATTCTTTGTCTTTCTTCTAAAAATAGTCATATTCATTTATGAACAGCTGCTTAATTATTAAAATTGATTCATTATATTTTAAAATAAGATGGTTTTTAGTGCTGATAAGCAAATGAGATAATAGTTGTTAATATTATACAATTAATGAGTCTAAAATATATAAAATCTATTCATTAGAATTTAACACCTTTTACATAAGAAAGAGTCTCAATTTTTTTTCAGCCTTTTCTATATTTATTTGAAGCATAACTCATTTCTAGTTTTTTTTTCTTTTACATTAGCTTGGTGCTAATCAATATTATGATCAGACTGTTTTTTTGTTGTTATACAAAATTAACATTACTATCACATTATTTTCATATTTCATGGTAATGAAGTGAGATATTAATTCTATAAACATAATATCATCTGCTTTTTTTAAAAGTCAATCATCTAATTTCAAAGATAGGGAATTCTCATTATTCTAAAGTAGGTCTTTAGTGACAATGATTGAATAATTTGTTTTATTAACTAGTAGAAGACAGAAAATATGTTAAAACAATTTACTTTGAGTTACAATCCTTTTCCATTGCAGAATTTCACTTATTTTTAATATACACTTTTGAAAAAATTACATTTTCTGGAATTAGTTATTAAATGACTCATCGAATGACTAATTTGAAATTAATTTTTTTTTAACAATAAAAATTAAGCAAAAATAAATATATTCATCTGCCTACATTTTAAAATTTATTGAAATTGCAAAATGACTCCAATAAAAATCTTTATTAGATTTTAAAATTCATTTTAGATTTTAATAGACCAAGATTAGATTTTCCATACATTTGAAATATTTATCATCATCATTTTCAACCATTATCAATCCATTCAGGATAAACTTCTCTCCAAGTTCATTCCATCTTCTCTGATTTCTAGCCTCTCTTCTACATATCACTCCCACACACTTGCTTATTTCATTCATCTATCTCACATGTGATCTCTTTCTAGATCTTTCACAATCTCTTGGATTCCATTTTAAGATATCAATTGTCCATCTATTATCATCTTTTCTAGCAACAGGTCCAGCCCCCACTTCAGTTTCTTAATTCTTTCAATGATGGCAGTAACTTCTGTTTGTTCTCTTATCCATGTATTTCTTTTTGATCTCTTCTTCTTACTCCTACCATATATCTCTTTATACTTCTTTGAGTGGTATAAAGTCTCTGTATTGGTCTTATGTTAAGTGTCGAAATCTCAGATTCATAAGTAAGAACTAAGAAAACATATTTATTAAAAGTTCTTCCTTTTCAAACAGATAGGTGTATTTCCTTTTTAATAGTAAGTTATTTCTATCAAAAGTACATCAACCAAGTTTAATTCTATGATTAATTTCATCCATTATGTTTCCATCTGTAGTAGTAAGCTGACCAAGGTATTTATAATTGTTAACTTCTTCTAACTCATAATTATCAATCTTTATTTTCATCTATGGGAAAATCCATTGAGCATTACTTTAGACTTTTTAACATTTATATTTAATCCTACTTTCATATGATAACTCTTGCTACATTTACTGAAGCATTATTTGCAAAAAACAACTATATCATTTTTTTTTTTTCTCTCTTTAAAGTATTATTATAAGTTAAATAAGTTCCACAACAACAATTATAAAGATACTGTTTGAGACGTTTTCATTAAGTACCCTTGATTTCTGAAATAACAGTATATTATGAATATGCTCACATAAAAGGGACCTGGAAGTTTATTTAAGTTTGTAAATATTATAAAAAGAAATCTATTAAAATTAGATTTATTAATACTCTTTCAAATTTTTCTATGATAATAAAAATAAATTATTTTTTAAATCACTTCTAATTTAGAACTCCTGACTCGAGAAAAAAATAATTTCAGAAAAATGCTTTTAAATAGTTATTTCATAAACTCATTCCATTCATCACAGAATGCTTAATTAATACTTGCAGATTATTGTGTTTTAATATAAATTCAAAAACTTAATTTGCTTTTTAATATTGGGGGGGGGGGGGATTCTAAAACTTTTACGTTTATAATAAAGATTTTAATCTAGGCACTTATCTAGAGTCTGTCTATACTCTACTTGTGTTTCCTAAGAAATGGAGAGAAATCTTCATCGATATTCCTTTATTACTAATTTTATTTATTTAGACAAATATTGGCATATTCGATTATTTTAATCCATAATGATACTTATTATGTTATCATTAAAGTGTACCAAAATTCAAATGTAATCTGTTACTTTTAATGTAAGAACTTTTTTATAAAAAATAGACACATAGATATAAGACCATTAATATTAGGATCATACTGAATTTAATAAATGACAATTGAACATTTATAAAAATAAATTTTGTATTAATATTGTAACAGTATGCTCCCTCTCAACAGGATGCCACGAATGATGTGATTTAATTTTCATATAAGACTATATTTGTTCCCAATAACTAATTTATTATTTTAAAAAAATGTTATATCTAAACCACATCAAATCAATTTTCACCTTAATTAACTTTACTGTTATGCTCAGATTTCGAACTCAGGGAAGTTTAACAATTTACTCTTTTCAGGGGTTCCTATCAATATTTTAAAGTTATATTAACAACGAATCTCACTAACTCTTTAATTCAAATAAAACAAAACTGAAGACTTCATTTAATATAAAAAACATAATTATTTATTTAACAATTAAATAATTTAAATTTTACAATATATATAAAAAAATATTTATATATCTACCTCCTTATATTAAAAATATAAACATTCTCTTTGCTTATGGTAGATATATTTTCTAAACCTATAACACTACGTGATTTTACAATGTATATAAAATATAAGTATCCTAATATTTAGACATTTATATTAACGCTATTTTACAATAATTGGGTTATACAAATAATAATCCAATCATTTGTATATAATACCTTCATTCGTTAAAATGATTGTCTGTAATTTATATTTATTAATATAAAAATATATAGTTCACAACAATGTTAATCATTTGTTCATTTATCATACATTACTGTTATTAAACTATTTAGATTAGTATAAACAACGTAGTGTCATGTCATAGAAAATAATAATATGTGGATTTAAAAATAATTTAATCTCTTATCTCTAAGTTCACATCATCCCTTTCCCAAATTAATATTTATTAACCGATATTTAAATCTTTATTAATCATAAATAAAAACAAAAATATTGTAAATTAGTAATTCTCTCTTATTATTCTTTTTTTTTTAATAAAATGAATATGATGATAAAGAAAATGAAATTAACTTTTCCCAATTATAATTTTCAAAAATCTTAAATGGCATTTATAAAAGTTAAAGATCCTCGCGAATGAAAATCCTTCAAAGACGCAGTTTTTTGATTCCTTTGTTGTTAAACATTAAAGAGAATAATATTAGGATATCCTAAGTTGACATTTAGTTTCCTCTTTATATTCATCTTCTTAATACAAAGTTCCTTTATTAACATTTATAATTCCATTTTGAAGATCTAATTTTTATAATTTTAAGGCATTCATAATTCCATTTTGAAGATCTAATTTCTTTATAATTTTAAGGCATTTGGCAAACGATGTTATTCACACATATATATTTGATTAGGCAAGTGCATTTTATCTATCCCATGACAAATTTGTGTTCTAGCCACTTTGCATTTTCTTTATAATGTAAAGTACATTAAATTTGAATGAAGTTTTTATAAACATGTTCTTTTTTTTTAAGACGCCGTTTAGATTTTAAAACGTAATTCAAACAATTTTTTATAGAACACAAAAATATATTTAGATTACCTTCTTTGAACAAATATAAGAACTTTCTTCTAATGAGTATTAAATTGTTCAAAATATAAACATAGTAGAAGTTTTTATGAGGACATAGCTGATATAAATATAATCCTTAGTCTTCTAATAAAAAGAATAGAATTAATATATAATATCTAGCTCCATCAGCTAGCTGAAGCATACACATTCTCATTGTTGCAATAACAATTAGATATTAAAACACTAAGTTAATTTCATTTCCTTTAATTTGATAAACTGTGAACCCAGAGATCATTTATCACCTTGTCAACAGTATTTTGTCAACAACATCTTTTTTCATTTTAAAGACTGAAAAATAGTAACTTAACAAGTTATATATTTATTTTCATAAGTATAATAATAATGCAAATATAACATTTACATATTGATTACATGTATGTATGAGTATATATATACTCCTACAATATATATTATTAAAAAATTTATTTTAGTTACAATAAAGAAAAATGTTTCCAAATGTAAAAGTTTCATCTATAACCGTATGTGTTTAAGAATACAACATCTATAAAAACTAAACTTAAAAGTAAATAATGTATTCTACCTGAAGACAAAAGATAAGAACACTCTAGTTTATAATACCTTTTATCATGAGTGGTAGCTTGCCAGTACTTTCTAACATATTAATAATTTATTTATTCTAGTATATTTTCTTAAAAGATACATTTAATTTAAACCCTGAATCTGTAAGACTATGGTATCTCCCTGAAGTGCGCTGATAATAGCATCAAATTATAATATTAGCAATTATCTAGTTAATTCAGATTATCCTGAAACCATTACTCTCTAGTTAATAATAGTTATAGCCATTTACATGCAAAAAAAAAACTAAGCCTATTTGTGATTTTAAAAAAATTTCTGCATTTCACCTAAACTATAAGCGCAAATATGCAGACCACAATCCATGAGGCATCTCTCATATTTATTAGCATACCATAATCTTTAATGAAGTCTGATATTTAGAGCTATATAATAAAATAGCAAAACTATTTACATTATTAATATGTTAACAACAATTAGTCATTTTAGTCAAAACATTGTAAATTATAATACTAACATAAAATATGTATCTCAAAATATTTTAAACATAATTTAATTTGTTTGACAATTATCAAATCAAATGTAAAAAAAATACACAAAATATTTAATATAACAATTAATTCATAATAAAAGTTTCTAAAACTATGAGATTTACTTTATGTCCATCTAAATGTGATAGTTCAATTTCAAATCCAGTTAATGCTTGAACTAAAGATATAGTGATGTTAGTATATAAATCATCCTCTCGCCTTTCAAAAATGGGATGACTAAAAATAAAAAAGCACAAATATAATTTGGTAAATTTTGATAAAAGATTAAACTAAGAATTGTTTTTAAATTCTATAATCCATTATTAAATTTAGATTTTAAAAGGATAAGACATAATGATTTAAAAATGAATACACTCCAAAGCAAATTAATAATAATTTACTACGATTTAAGATTTTAATTACAATACAAATTAATAATTTTACTTTTAAAATATAATTCTAACAATTATTTAGAAAATGTCTACAAATTAATCATTAGTTCAAAATTTATTTATTATTTATCATTTAAAACAGGCAAAACTCTCCATACAGTAGTGCCACTCAGTGCAAGCCATACTCTGGCTTGCACTGAGTGGCACTACTGTATGGAGAGTTTTCCCTGTTTTAATAACAGTTATGAGCAAGCATAAGAAATGGTGATCATGTAATATTTATCATTTAAAATAAATTTTACATATTATTAGTTTTCTTCTAGAATTTCCCATATCAAATCTCAAAAAACATTATAAAAATTCAAATCAATACTGAGCATAATAATAATAATTCCAATCAAATGATCGTTTTTACTTCATTCTATTGGCAATCAATCCAAGAATCTTTAGATCTTGAATCCACTATCCCATCATTGCTAATATTTCTAAATCCTAATTGCAGGTATTGGTCAATTTAAACATTAAAATGATTAAATACTTTGCATGAATAAGCAGTACATTTAAAAAAAAAAAAAAAGATTCAGGATTTCCATCAAAATAACTTCTATAAGAGAGGTTCTTCAATGTATTTAGTTAAATTCTGTATCACAAAGAAAAAATAAAATTTCTGGTATTGAGACCTGACAAAAGTTCTGACAGCAAAATTAAATTTTCCTACCAATCTTAAATGAAAAAATTTTAATAGATTGTATATTTGGTAGTACTTATTGCACAACAAACATTAATATTTTTATACAATCTTTGAATTTAACTATTAATATTCCTATTTCCAATTTTCATATAAAAATCAAAAGATCATAACTTTTATAATATTCATTGATCAATTCCTAGGGGAAAAAATATTAAATTTCATTGCAAGTGAAATTAGTTCACATAAATATACTCAAAGCATTATTAATTTTTCATTTTTGTCCAAGATTTTGATATCAAAACTTCTTACAATAGACTTGATTTAAGTTATATCTTTTTTGTAGATGCAGTTCTGCTGTTTTTGTTATTATTTAATATTCATTGAAATTATTCTATTACCTACATCTTCAACTTATATAAATATATGACATTCTAAGAGTGCTTTTATATAAATATATGATATTCATACATAACTTTTTATAATAAAAACACATCATTAAAAGGGATTATATATGTATATGTGTATGACTGTGTGTAAAACAAGCTGAGAATGATACATGCAAAAACAGATTGGAACAGATAATAAATTTCATTGAATGTTTAATAACAAAAATGTATCTACATAAAAGATAAAGGGCGAGTAATTTTAAATGGCAATAAAGTCATGGTTTGCAGCAAGTAAAAGAGGATGAGAAACTGTTAAAAAAATAATGAATAATTTAAATTTTTTTTCCATTATAATGCGTTGCATAGTATTATGTTAATAGTAATAAATATTCCAATTACAGATATAAATCTAGTTTCATATAGCGCCAAAATTTTCATTTCAATAAAATGTCTACAAGCATAAAAACTTAATTTGAACAAAATATAAATAACTGAGAAATAATAAACTTCAAGTTTCTCTAACTAAGCATATTCATATAAGTTTTACATAAATTTATTACTTTTTTTCATATAAACCAATAAGTAAAGCTAATAAGTGCATGTATCTATGCATTCATGCCCATGCATAATATACATAATCCAATGCAATTAGTTTTTTTCCTCTCCAATAATATTAATATAAATAATCTTCATACTTAATTATAAATATTTATTAACACTACATATAACTTCTGTAAAAAAAAAAAAAAAAGGTACTAGTCGATTAGCCCCCGCACGACGCTTTGGATAGTCAAAACCATCGGTCCAATGTAATTAAAAAATGTTATATCAGAGTAGTGCATCTTTTGGACGAACCAAAGAATCGTCAAAAACAGTGTTCTCCCTCCATGCACATGTCTAATGTAATTAAAAAATGTAATTTACAAATGAAAAAAAGGAAATGCAGTTTTTTTTTTAAAAAAATGTTTTTAAGAAAAATAAATGTAAATCCCTATTTAAAAAAAACAAACAGGTGAAAGCGTTTTATTTATTTGTTTTTGAATAAATAATAACAAATTGTAAATCAGCCTGGTAACATTATATCTATTGGTTTTTGACTAGCAACAGAGCCATCAAGCAGCGTGTGGTGGCTAATCGACTAGTACTAAAAAAGTCTTTAAAACAAAAAATTGTGAAATTAAATTCCAAATATAATGTTAATAATCTTACTCTAAAACTTGTATTTTAAACCGAAGATCACCTGCATCACCATCAATATGTGGTTCACCTAAAAATAATAATAATGATGATGTAAAAAAGAGATAAATATATAAAATTAAAAAAACAATCACTATTTTTTCATTAATAATAAAATACTACAATATAGTTAGAGATTGACAGCATTTCAATTAACAATAGAATTAAAAAGACCTGAAGTTACACTTTTCTAACTATTTATTAAAAGATAATGAGATTAGTCTAAAATATCAACTTTATCAATTTAATAGGATGATACATGAAAGTGCAAACTTGAGTTTTAATATCAACAATAGACATTTTGCTATGTATAAATTTTTTTATTTTTACCAGATAATATAGTAAAACATGATAAAAATTCACTTGTAGCAAGATATTTTAATTTAATCATATAACTTGATTAGTACAAAAAAAAAAAAAATATTTTACAAAACCTTATTACATCACTCAAATAAAATTTGTACTTTATCATTTTTTAATTTAAAACTGAAAGAAATTTTTTAAAAAATTAAAAATAAAATTCTGTTTACAACAAGACTGAACATATTTTTTCAAGAGTTGTAAAAATATTCAACTTCTCTCTGTTTTAACTGAAACACAGGCTTATTATATACCAGTGTCTATATATGTAATATATAGGGTATACGAGCACAGACTTTCACACCACCCACCACTCTCCACACTATCTCATAACACTGATACACCTGAACACATATATGTTGAAAAGATAAATAATCACCAATATACGTATTTCATGCTAAACCAGCAATCATCAGTTGGTCCAGATTACCATCTCTACACATATGTTATAAGTGCTCAGATATATATTAAAATAGCCAAACCTCATACTTTAATGGACAGGCTTCAATCTACTCCACACTCCAACTCTTCAACCATCCATCCAATTGAAAATCTGATGATGGAATGCTCAAAGGCCACTCTGAGGCCGAGATACTTTTAAGTAAAGGCATTCAATTTTCCTAATTTCTCAAATGTAGGCAGATGTTATTCTGTTTTTTTAAGATTATTTAAAATAGAAGATAAGATGTTGCAACAATTCTAAATTTTTTAGCAATTTTTTTTTTTTTGGCTTTCTATCTTTCTTTACAAAATAATTTTTAACATTAAAATAATGCCTATTGTTTCCAGTTTGTCTTTATTGCGTCTTGTCAATAATGAATAATTCAAATGACAAAGACAAATTAACTAAAGTCAGTCTCAGAAATAGATTAATTTTATTTTAATAAGACTACAAACATATTTTGTTAGCCAATAGTTTATGCTCAAAAATTTTGTATTAGGATATTAATTAACATTGTTGCTAAATTTATTTTGATGAGAATTGAAATCTTCCATATAAAACAGTAGTTTTGGATTAATGAGGTTTAATCGGTATATCTATATATAATAATATATAACTAAACAAAAGAATAGTCTTTATATTCGAAGTTTCTGTAGTAGTAAAAAAGGCAATATGAATTAATTAAAAAATTAACTATTTTTCCAAATAAACTACACAGATACAATATTTTGAATATGAATTACTTTACTGACTTATATTAATTTAAAAAAAAAAAAAACTATTTTAAGTTTTAAAAAAATATATTCATATTCTTTAAAAAAAAAAAAAAAAAGCACTGCTTCTTACCTTCTCCAACAAAAACATGTTCTTGACCATTCTGCATTCCAGGCTCCACTTCTACTTCTAATAATTTCTCTTCATTAACAAGTCTAAAACAAATTCAAGTAATGTAAGAAACATTTATATTTAAAATATTTAAATGAAATATAATGTATATCTTATCCATGTTAATAATGAATTCTAAAATTGAAATGCTAAAATAAATTGTGGTCGCAAATTATTTCAGATGATGATCAAGAATTATTTTGTTATACTTCTTTTTCAGTAAATTTAATGCAAATATACAATTATAAATTACATATTATTTATTATATATATGTTTCAGTTGTTTGTTGCCTTAAAATAGCTTATAAGCTAAAAATAAAATAATTTCTGCCTTACATAATTGGATTTAATGCCAAATTAAAAATTACATTCAACATTAAAAATTAAATATTCTAAACATATATAAAGTTTGGCTGTAATTATAAGAATAAGATTACAGGGTGCAGCTGGTGAAGCAATTTAATTGAAATTTGAATTCCTATATAAGTTTTCAGTTGGAATTTTTTTTTTTAATGTTTATCGACTATATTTAACATCAGTTTATATAACTTATTTATTTAATGATATTTCATCACTATGTATTTATTGCAATATTCTACATATAAATAAAGACAATAATTTACATAATTTTTCTAAAACATGTGATTAGATAAGCTCAAAGATAGAATAGTTTGCAAATGAACAAAAATTATGATTTACTGTTAGCAGTAAAAAGCTTGGAGATTTAAAATAGAACTATAGTGCTACAAAATGTACATTTTTCAAACTAGAAATGGACAATGATTCAATAAATAGTAAATGCTCATGTTTTTAATAGTTATTCTATTGTTTATAAAGAAAGCAAGAAGTAAACTACAGCAATACTTCTCTTGAATCTATATCTGATGTATGCAAACATTAGCAATATTATATTTACATATCTTTCAAAAACTATCAAAACTATAAAAACATTTGAGTTTATTATCATTATATATTGAAGCAATGGATATGGAAGTCAGATCCATGCTTCACAGCCTTACATAAACCAACCAGTATTTCAAACCTGTTTCTGCCTGTATGAAAGTATTTAACAGAATTTTGCATTAAGCAGAAATATAAAGTGTTTTTGTTATCTGTTTATCGATCCTTGAAATTAGGTATTCAGGTAGAAATAATTTAGTAAAGTAAATGTAATCAAAAGAAACTGTGTTTTCATAAAAATATTTTGCCATAATTTATAAATTAGGCATGTATGTGTGGTAAATATATATGTATAAATTAATGCAGGGTTCTGTTGAAACTAAAACTAACTTGAGAATATAATATTTTTATTTGTTTATTCTTTTGTTGAAAAAATATTTCGTGTGATATATATTTTAGATAAACCTTCCAATATTCCTTAACAAATTAAATTTAAATTAGAGTTTCCTTCGGAGCAATTAAGTATGGCCTCTTTAATAAATAAAAAAATGAAGTTAAAGCAAAATAGATTACAAAATCTTAAAGTTTGATTTTGGAAAAAAAAAATTGTTTTGAAACAAAGGAGAGTGGGGGCTTGTCAAGATGTGAATGATACGAAAGACAATACAATTTTGACAAAAGGTATAAATAGTGGGGAGAACAAAGAAGTTGGATTGAGTAATTTATAAATTTTTTGAAGTGGAGAGAAGGAGAGTTGATATGGTTGAACTAATTAATTTTTCGGACGAGACCATGTATGGCCTAGTTCTATCAGCTTTGCTTGCCGTTCAGCCTCTATCTAGCCAATGCCGAAGATTGTAATGTGATAAAGTGAATCGAACTGTTGAACTGTCTGCCTGTGGTTGGTATTGGTATTTCACATAATAAGCATGCTACCTGTACAAATGAATTTCCAGTCGGCAAACCAATCAAGGCATAGTGGGAATTATGCCATTGCAAAAACCAAAATCCGGTGTCGCAACATTTAAAAATAACTTCTCACTAACTTTTACTTTCCATATTTTAAGCCAATAAACATCACAACTACCATCTCTTATGCTTGTGTATAACTGTTGTTAAAACAGGCAAAACTCACTATACATATGCCATATTTTCTTAAATTTTCATTTGTTCTTATTAGCATTTAACTCTTTGACTTAATATAATGTAATTGTATAAATGTAACTTTATGTATTATGCCATTTGTTATTTGATCATTCTTTATAATTCCATGCTTTCCTTCCTGTTCCTCAATTATTAAATCAAATCAGTATTATATATTTCTTTTATTGTTCATGTGATGTTGGTATTGATCTATAGGCATATTTTAAATGTTATATATTACTACTCAAATAATATCTGTTCTATAGTTGGCCGTTCGATCTCCTCAATAAAGCTTAATCCATTACTTTGTACACTTGAAAGTTAAAGTTTTATTTTCTTTAAAAAGAAAAAAAGGGGGAATTATAGACGTTAAAGTCAGCGTACGGTACGAGTAGTTATTAAAAGCATGTGTAAAGATTTTATTCCGCCTTACTTTATCGGGAAGATTTCTTGCTTATTAAATGGGTTTTATTTAAACATATGGGTTACCGCGCGTGTCGGGCTTAGGTTAAAATCTAACTGTGTGACATCATTAGACATCAAATATCCGGCCATGTACTGCCAAGTTTGGATTTTGGGAAATCTTTTAGTGATGCCTTTATTTCATTTTATTCCTTATTAGCTTGGGGAAGTTTCTTTATGTATTTGTTTTCCGCTGGGAGGTTGGCTGTAATTGATTTGTTGTCATGCGAGTTTATTGCTCATCTACTCTGCTTACTTATGGATTTGCTGATATATATAAAAAAAATCTTTATAATTTTCCCAGATTATCATGGCCACCCAATTTAGTGAAATGTTTATCATTTTTCTCAGAATATGAAGGATTTACGTAAATGTTTAGCTAGCTAAGCTAGTCTGGCTGACATTTCGTTTTTTTCTTTTACCTGAAATTTGTCTTATGAGAATGTATAATTATTTCTATTTTGCTTGTCTTATTTGGGCTTTCATGTTCAACGTTATGCAAAGTAAGATTGGCTGGTTTATTTTATTTCCAGATATTAATAATCTTCTTATGTATCAAGCATTCATCAGCAATTACTTAGTCTTTCACATTTGACGGCAAATCAATTCTTTTAAATTTCTATTAGGAATGGGTGAAAAATATATGTATTTTAAATGTAAATTAAGCTTTATAATTGTTTATGCATCACTATTTTCGGATTGATTTCCTGGGGGTCGGACTCAAAGAAATGTTGTACAATTTCATTAAGGTAATTAATAAATTAATGTAAAGTTCATTCTAGCTTGCTCACGCAAAATATGCAGTTAAATGTTAAAGTGGGATTATGTGGCAAACTTATTTTCATACTGCAAAAGTAGTATTTAGATCTTGAGATTATATTGATTTTATTTAATGATTTAAAAATGCGTTATTTGGGGATTGGTGGAGAACAAGTCTCCCTTTTATTAATATCTTTATTAAAGTTTTTTTTTTTTCTAAAAATAAACATTATGTCCGTTTCCATTTATTATCTGTAAACATGATATTTTGAGATTAATCTATTTGGTAAATTTCCAATGATCCATAAAGAGGGCAGAGTCCATAGTATTCTTGACTGTTATATCTCGCGTATGATTGGTCTCAAGGTACTGTCGTCTACATTTCGAACCGAGTTAAATCAGCATACACATTCGACCGGTACAATATATATATATACAGACACACACACACATACACAATAGAATATAAAATGTAAAATATATGGTTACTCAAACGTTCCAACATTGAAAAGAAATTTTAAAAAAGCAATTTCACAAAGACAAAATTTGAAATATAAACACAGGCAAATATTAATGAATAAATACATAAATATTAAAATATAACATTAATATGATATGTTAAATGTTTTTTATATATATAAAAAATATAGATTAAATAAAAACTTAAGTATTTAATCTATCTTGAGCTAGAACTTGAAATTGCAGCCCAAAAGTAAATAGAAGTTCACATACTTCATAAAAAATTTGAATTATTAAGCAGATGTGCATGCACAAAAAGGTTATGACAAAAATAAATTAGCTGATGAGATGCAAGCATGATTATAAATATAAAAATGTATCTAAAAGAATTGAGAATATATTTGAAGGATTTAAGAAGTTTATCAAAAGTTTAGAGTTTAGTTTCCTAATTTAATTTTGAATATTACTGAATAAATACTTATTTCAGATAAAGATGAATTTATCAATAAATACGTTACAAATATATAATAGAATGAGTCAATCAATATGAAGAAAGAATTTGTATAATTGAAGCATGTGTTTTAATTAATCAGGTAAACTCTTTGATTTTTCTTAAATTCACATGGAAATTTTCTTCTATATGACATCAAGTTTATTAATAAAATTGAAGATCAATTTGATAAACCTATGTTTATGCTTTTGTTAAATAGTTTCTTTATTTAAAGATAAAAAAGATAATACCACGGGTAGAAAATATAAAGATTGAATTCCTTATACTTTGAAAACAAATAAATATTAAGATTGCAAAAACTACAATAAGAATTTAATTGAAACTAATTAAGAGTGATGGACATAAAAAATAATAAAAAAAAGTTTGTTTTTATACTTATCAGAAAAAAGCTTATAGAACTAACCAATACTAGTCAAGAATCATGATGTGAGAGGATTAATAAGAAACATATACTTTTATTTATCAATATCTTCTGGATTAAAATATCTGAAAGGATAAGCTGAAATCATATTAGTGATGCAAAAAATAAACTGAATTATTATAACAATTTTAATTTTAATAGTTTTAATTTTTTTTTTTTTTAAGAAGATAGAATGTTACCTTAAAATTCACAACTCAAGAATCTAAGGACACAGGTTCGAATCCCATGCTAGTGCTGTCACTGGTCAGGCCAGCAACACCTGAAGAAGAGGGGAGACTAATACCTCTCGAAACGTTGTGCATATACTAACCTGTTAGATGTGCTATTACTAACAGTTAAATGTATTTGGAATATTTAAATAAAGTTAAATTTTTCTAAAGACATTCAATACATATATTAGATGATGGAAATAGTCCAATATAAAAATACAAATATACATTCAAATGTTTCTACTATGATTAAATAATAGCAATCCCTAATTATGCTAATGTATCTTTTGCAATTTGATACAATGGTTTCCAGCATTTTAAATGATTATCTTTCAAAAATAGAAACCTACTTCTAATTATGCTAATGTATCTTTTGCAATTTGATACAATGGTTTCCAGCATTTTAAATGATTATCTTTCAAAAATAGAAACCTACTTTTTAAACCAGATCATCTTTAAATTTTTTTTTTCTTACTTAGCTAATACTTTCATAAAGATCAGTTAATAATATCATTTTTCTATCTCTTTTCATTTAAAACATGCAATAATTCTTTTATCTCATTAGCACATTAACCAATCTAATTCATCATTTGGTATTTATGTAGTTTGCCTGCTGGAAAGCTTGTCATTCATTTTATTTTAAATTAACCATTTTCAGGGGTTTCCATCACATGGCATAAACAATATGGCTGACTCTAATTATTATATTCAATATTTACATTTTTTTTATTTATTATATTGATAAAGAAAGACAAAAGTTCAAAGGATTACAATTAAAAAACTTTTTTAATGTAAATGCAGTAAAGAAAATAAAAATAAAACATGATTAAGCAAACAAATGATGTTTTGGAGTCTTCTAACCATGTTCCTTTCCAAAGAAATAAGCACTTAGAACATGTTCACATACAACACTACCACTGCATCTCCATTCACACATAAAATGTAATATCAGCCCCATATCACATACTTTTCAGGTGGGCTCTATCCTGCAATTTTAAAACTAGTCCACTGCATCTTGTTGAAAAAGTTTTTAATTATAATCTTTTGGACTTTTGTGTTTCTTTATCATTTTAATAAATAAATAAAACGTAAATATTGAATAGGATAACTTAGGGTCAACCATATTGTTTATACCATGTGTTGGAAGCCTGTGAAAATAGATAATTTAAAATAAAATGAGTAACAAGCTTTCCGGCAGGCAAACTACTTACATACCCATTATTTTAATGTAAAATATATATTTATGAAAATTATTATTATAAAACAATACTAAGCAGAAGTTCAATGTTTGTTGATAAAACTTTTGTGTTAATGCAAAATAGATGGCTTATCAATATTTTGTTAAAGGATTAGAATGAGAGTAATGTTCCATGATCTAAGTTTTTTTGTACCAGACCTCATCTAAAATATTTAATAATTCTTTACTGGAAAAATGATGAGTTGCCTAAAGTTAAATTGCTATGATATTCTCCATTTGATAATATAGATTCACAATTTATCTTCAGTTATTAATTTTAATCAAATATAAATTTTTCTTATTATTATATCTGCTTTATGTATTAATATAAGGTGAATACATGAACATATGATTGGATTTGAATCTCAAGTAATTGCAGAATATTCAGAGTCATTATTTTTAATATGATCTAAATTAGAGAATAAAATGTTGACTATCAATGTATTTCAGATTAGAATTACTAGAATTCTTATGTCTGATAATCCATAAATCAGGATTGATCATATCAAACCAATTACTGTCATCTAATTATTTGATGACACTAGAATTAGAAAATATTGTAATAAAAGATGAGAATTGTTAGGATGATGATCAAGTCAGAGAAAATAGTAAATTTATTGTCAATGAAGATAAAAAAAGATCAAATATTGTAAGATTCAATGAGGCAAGCTGGATTAATGGATTTAAGTGAAGAAAATAATAAAAAAATATTAAAAATTTTACTTTGTGGAAGAAAAAATATCTATATAGTGAAGTAATTATTGTTTTAGATCTAAAAACAAAAACAGTCAGTAAACAATAAATTGATTTGGCTAAAACTAAAAACATTTTAAGAGATTTGTTTATTATTCAAATGTACACGCCAAACAATAATACTAATGAGGATTAACTAATAAGCATGCAAAAAAATCAGACATTATTGAAAAGAAATATAAAAATAGTTGTATAATGATAATCATGAATTAGAATGTTGTAATAGAAAAGAGCAATAATGTTAAAATATGAGGATTTTGGATTGCGATATAAAGCTGAAATTTTGTAGAGAAAACAAGTAATGAACATGGTGTTTAAAAATCATAAAAGCAGGATTTACCAATGTCAAGTTCCAGTTGATAAAACAAATGTCAATTTAATTATGTTGTGATTTAAAATGTTTGAAAATAGTATTAAGAATCTATATGCGTACATTCTGAAGCTGATAGAATTGAGATTAATTTTTAAAAAAATCTAAGACAAAAAAGAAATGGATAATTAATAAATTAAAAAGGGATATTGGAAAAAAAATTTCAGTTGTTGAATAAAAAATTAAGCTTAAATAATAATAGTCTGTCTAATTGATAATAAAAATGGAAATTATTCAAGAAAAATTTAAAAGATGCAGCAAAAGCAGTGGATTACAAAAAAAGCAAGAGAGTAATAACATAATAAATAAAATGACAAAAAAAGAACAAAAATTAAGCTTAAATAATAATAATCTGTTTAATTGATAATAAAAATGGAAATTATTCAAGAAAAATTTAAAAGATGCAGCAAAAGCAGTGGATTACAAAAAAAGCAAGAGAGTAATAACGTAATAAATAAAATGACAAAAAAAGAACAAAAATAGGAAATGCAAATTATGCAGATGGTAGAAATATGATAATAAATTTAGATATAAAATAAATAAAAATTGCTGAAAGCTATGAGTGTAATGACTAAGAGAAAATTGTTTGATGTTTATAATTTATGACACAGACCAGGAGCCAATAGATTCAACTAGAAAAAAAAAAACTTAATTCATTAAAATGTAGGAATTTTAGAACAATTAACTTAATCTTCAAATAACTTAATCTTTATGTGGTGAAGGCATAAAGTTATGAATAAGATTTCAGAGGTTAGATGTTTGACAAACAATTTTAGTTTAGGAAAGACAGAGAATGAGAAATTGGGTTACTTTATTAAATATACTGAAAAAGAAATAATCAAAAATGGAAATAATGAAACCTAATATACTATTTCTTCATATAAATTATAACAAATAATAAAAATCATAAATAACAGCTAATATAAATATATATTAATCACATGTAAACATTTAAAAAGGGCACTAAACCATGTGCTGAAAAAAGCTTTTATATATCATTAATATATATTTATATTAGCTGTTATATATGATTTTTATTATTTGTTATAATTGAAAAAGAAAGTTATAGATTGGGAAAAAAAACTTTCATTGAAAAATATGTATATGAATCAGAAGATATACATGTATAATATAAGCAGATAAATAGTTTTCTAAAAAAGAGATAAGATATAGAAAAAAGTGTTATTTCCTGTTTATTTAATATATATTTAAAAGAATTGTTAAATTACTGTAATTGTATCAGATTTTCTGAAGAAATAGCAATAAGAATAAAAAAGTTGAACTTAATAAAATAATAATTTGCAAGTTTGAGATTAAAATAAATGCTAATAAAACTAAAACAATAAAAATAAGTAGAGAGAAAAAAGATTAAGAGTAAAGTACAAAAAGTTACACAACAAATTTAAGCTTTTAAATATTTGGAAAATTAGATACTGATGGTAGAACAACAACAACAAAAATTATAATAAAAAATGGATTAGCTAAACAAGCTTTTAATAAGAATAGATTATTCTATGAATTATTAAAATTGTTAAATGTTTTGTTTGGAGTACTATTTTATGTTGAATAGAGCAAAAACAATTTAGAAAAAAAAAAAATTTAAAGATGTGAACTTAGAGAAAAATGGAAAGATTAAGTTGGAAGCATAGAAATATAGATTAACAAAAAAAAAATTAAAAAAATATTTTTTGAGAAATGAAGAAAATGAGAAACTGGTTTGAACATATATTAATGGTAGAAGAATTATGAATGATAAATTGGAAGAAGTTGTACAAAGAATGAAGGAGAAAAATAGAAAAAAAAACTTTAATGATTTTAAAGAATGAAATATTAATGAATATTAGAAAAGTATAACAAAAAACAGAAAAAATTTAATTTAAGAAAATTGTCTGATTTGGTATGTGGGACCTGCCAAAAGTCATATAATTGATATTAATATTTAACTCATAATAGTTATTATTAAATCCTGGTTTTTGTGTCACAGCTTCTATTTTCAATATCTACTGGATCTGTATTTTTCCATTTACATCTATTTATAAGTTTATATATAAAATTAATCTTTTTTTTTTAATGCTTAATTAATATTTTGTTGATCTATTCAAAAATTTTATATTATTTTAATAAGCTAAGATTATTTAATATGTGTGTTAATGTTTTAATATCTATATGTGCATAAATTGTATATATGATTTATATAATAAGTAAAATGAATTACCTAATATTAGGACATTCATCACAAACAGTATTTTGAGTCATCTGAAAGCGACCAGGACCTAATTGTATTGTCTGCATTTCTTGTCTACAATTACACTTGCGAGTGCCTCGTGCTGGTTTCATGACTGGTTTATAGCGTATTACCTATTTTAATAATAATAATAAAATGTTAGATTTATAATAATACAAAATTTTCTATAAAATATCATAATTAATTAAAACAACGATTTTTGGGAAAAAAAATTTTTTATAAACTTCACAAAAATCATTCCAGTTACACATTAAATTTTATTAAATGTTAATATAATTACAAATTATTAATTTAATTTTTTTACTAAATATAAATTTATTATTTCTTTAAAACATTAATAACAACTTTAGCTATAATAATTTCATTTATAATTTCCAATTTTTTTTTTTCTTTCAACAGTCAATGATATTAAGTACTTTTACTGCAATCTTACATTAAATATTTCCAAATGATAAAGGTAAGGATTACAGTATATACTTTTCATATTTATTAATACATGACAGAAGTATATACAGTTCAATAATTCAAAGATTTAATAAAAGATCTTAATTTGTATAAAATGAGCATTTATTCAGATTTCATTTATCAAACAGTAAAACTAATTTTTTTTGTTTCAGATTGTTTTTGATTTTTTGAAAGATGTTCTTATTTAATAAATATATATTTATTAGGGGGAGGGGGTCTTGCTAACATAAAAACATTTGTTTATTTTTTTATTTCCTTAAATAATAAATTTATAATATTTTAAAAAGTTTTGTTCTTTTAATTATGCTAAAAATTCATTTAGCAATAAATTTGTTAAAAACACTTATAATCGGATAAAAACATTATTGAAACTGAAAGAATATATATGAAAATTAAATTTTATTATAAATTTAATTTCATTTTAATTATCTAATTTAACTAGTAAAACATTAATGAAAGAGATTTCTCATTTTCAAAACAATTCTTGAATGTTTTTTAATTAATTTTAGAAATCAATTATTGTTTTGAAATAAAAATAACAACAACAAAAAGAATTGAAAACAAAGTTTCAAAATCAATTAACTTGAATAAACTAAATGTGTTTTTAAATTGACATTAAAAAATATATTTGCATATTTTAAAATCAAAATTGAAAAAATAAATAATTTCATTTCCTTCTTTGTATAATTAAAGAAAAAAATGAAAATATTAAATTTATACAATTTAATGAGTATTTTAAGAATTTTCAATTTTGTTTTGTGTATTATCATATATATGTCAACACAACACTGTTCAAAGGTCCTCAAAACTTAAAATGTATTAAAAGTTATATATATGTCATCAATATTTTCTCTTCTTGAAGCAATATTAATATACTTTTAATTTATTTAACACTTTATTAATAAAAATGCTATCATGGGCAATGAGATCAAAATGTCTCATTTCCCTCTCTTGGCATAAAAAAAATATCATTTATTACTAGCTTTAGTTTTCATTACTTTATTTCACTATTTTTTTTTACATCTACACACATAAGATTAGTTTTATTGAACAAATGTCTATATACAGTCTCCACTTTAAATCGGGTTTAAGTCCACTTATTATTTTATATCATTTATCTTGTGGAATATTGTTTGCATGGTATTTGTTATTATGTTTGTTGAATTACAGAAAAGAGTTCATAATTAGGATAGAAATCATCCATATGCTTTATTATTTATTTAAAACAATATAAGAAAATATAATTGTAAATTAGCAAGAAACCTCAAAAATGTTAAACAAGTTGGCAGCAAACATTTCTGAGTAAGGAGGTGAAACTATTACTAAAAAAAAAAAAAAATAACATCATGAAATATATAAAAAAATTCTGCAAAGATTTATACAGCAATTAAGAATGAGAAAACAAAGAATCCTCTACAATTACTACTTCAGAATTGCTTAACATTTTAAATGAAGAAATGACATGCAATTAAATCTATAAAGAAGGGAAAAGCTCTAAGTAATGATAGAATTATAATCGCTATGTTAATGAAGGAATTGAAAAATTGTTGGTAAAGTTAAATATCAAATCTCTAAATCAGAGATGGAGAAACTCCGGCTATTAGGCCTAACCGGGTCCTCGAAAGCTCTCAATCCGGCCCCCAGATATTTTCACAAATGTATAAAAAAAATGGACCTATTTAAACACACACATAGTTAGTGCAGTGCAAATATTGAATAAAGAATTAAGCAAAATATTTATTTTCTCAACAACTTTTTCTCTTTCTAACTTTACAATAACTCCATTTCACTATATCAGAAGTGCAATATTATAGCAAATTATCTTCATTGTATGGTCTGACTATGGTTTAACCTATGATGCTAAAAGCATTTCGTTTGTTTTTATAATGATTTTCACAAAAGAATATGTAACAAGCAAAAATAAAACTCGAATTTTACTTCATTTTATTATTATTATTTTGCATTTAATTTTTTTTTATTTTATTAGAATGACTACAAGAGTAAGGTAAGAAAAATTGACTCAAAAAATTGTGCATTTGAAAAAAACACATTAAGAGATACTATTTATCAAACATTCTGACTACAACAAAATTATTGGAGAAAAAAAATATTAAAGGAACTGCATCAAATAACACATATTTCATAAAAATACAACCAAGTCAGAAAATTCTGTGAGAGCAAGTTATTTCAAAAAAAAAAAATGTAGAAAATTTTAAATTATTTTCTGAAGGGTAGTTTATAGAATATTGCATCCTAGTTGCTGTAGAATTAATGTCTAGAACATAAAAAAAAATTTAAAAACATACATCTCAGGGTGAATAAGAAAACTTGTAATTAAATGTAGAACAATCAGTAATAATAATATTTTTATTTCATAAAAAAATTATGGCCCTTGTTTAAAAGGGAAAAGCTGAAACAGGTCTGCCAATTGAAAAAGTTCCCCAGCAATGATGATTAGAGGTAAATTAATTAAATTTTTGATCAAATACAGTAGGCTAATTTTTAAGACAATAATTTTGTGTGGCCACCAAATGAGATTATAAATATCAAAATAGCCTTGGCAAAAAAAAAAGGATTGGCTACCCCACTCTTAAGACTAGTACTATATAAAATTTTTGCCAAAATAATTAAACTTGTCTACAGCAAACTTTGGATTTTAACCAACCAAAAGAACAAGCTGGATTTAAAAATGGTTTTAGAACATCCAAATATTGAGTGAAATTACTAAAAAACATCAATAGATATGAGTTGCCATTATACTGTGGATTTGTAGATTTTATAACGGCATTTGATTCTATAAGTATTTCTACAGTATTAAAGCTTTGAATCAATAAGATATAGAACCAGGATATTGTCATTCTGAAGAAGGATTTATCTTTTTGCAACAGCACTGATTAGATTAAATAGTAATTATAAGAAAATTAATATTGACAAGGGTGTACGACAGAGTAATTCCATATCTCCAAAACTTTTTACAGTACTTTTACAAGAATTTTGTAAATTAAAATGGGAAGCTAAGGGATAAAAATAAATGGAAATTATTTAAATTGTCTAGATTTTGCAGATATTATTTTTGAAATAATGCTTCAGATTCAAGAAATGTTGCAAGAGTTATCTGATGAAAGTAGAAGAAAATAATGGTGAATTAGAAAAAATTAACAACTACAAATATGTCCGTCAGATTATTAATATAGATTGATAACATAATGGATGAAATTAATTATAGAATTAATAAAACTTGGATTGAATGCTTTTGGCAGAAATACCTAAATATTAATAGAAAATATGTTTATATGTTTGAAAATCTTTTTAATAAATGTGCTTGACTAGTTTTATTTATGGCTCTGAGAGTTAGACATTTAATAGAAATGCAACACATGGGGATGTATGTAAGAATAACAAGAGAAGTTCAAAATTGAAATACATGGGTAAGAAAACAAACAGACATTAGTGAAAGAATTAAAAGATTAAAGTTAAGTTGGGCTAGACATATTACTAGAAGAGATAATAATAGGTGAATGGTTGGAATCTTAAATAGGAACCCAAGAAATTATAAAAGACCTAGAAAAAAACCAATATGTGAGATGAATGGGTGAAATAAGGAAATTTGCTGACATGATGTGGAGATTGGAAAGACTGGATTAAACTTGAAGAGATTTTTATCCTGTTGTGGAATGATAATTACTGAAAATAATGAATGATATGAGAATTCTCTAGCAGCTTATCACAACTTGTTGAAAAAGTCCTTAGACATTTTAAGCAACTTTCATGTGCTGGAGATATAATTTTCAGTGGACCTTTCCAAGCTAGTAGTTTGTGTTTAGATAAGCTTCCATGCAGCTGTAATTTTCTGCTTGAGATTTGATTTGATAGACGATTTCCTTTGGTCACTTATCCAAGCTGGAGAGCAAATGATTATCTTAGCTATCATTGCATGAGCATAGGCAACAGAAATTACTATTCTTCCCATGTTTTTACTTCTATGGTTGATGGACTTCTTAAGTTTTACTTTCAATACTTTTATTGAACAAATTATAACTAATAATACTGAAAATATAAAATACTTTCAATAACAAAAAAAATAATTGATTTGATATCAAAAAAAATCAACATCTCTATCGAGATATACTCAGAAAATTTGATAAACAACATTAATTAACTTTACAATAACAAAAAAGATTTCTCTTTTTTCAAAACAAATTTTCAATTTTTTTGTAATTAACTTTAGAAATCAATTATAGTTTAGGAATGAACAAAAAAAAATGCAATTCAAAATAAAGTTTCAAAATCAATTAATTTGAACAAACTAATTGTGTTTTTAGATTAACACAATTTAAAATCAAAAAAAAAAATCTAAATCATTTATTTTTTTCTTTTTAAAAAAAAAAAAAAAATTGTAAGTAATAAAGTATTTTAAAAAGTTCTCAAATTTTATTTTGTGTATTATCATATATATTACATATGTCAGATGTGATATATTGGACTATTTCCATCATCTATGAGTCCAACATATCACATCTAATAATATACCATCATTACAAACCTTCAGATAAATAATATTACATATGTCAACTTAATATTACACTTCAATTATTTAATGAGTAAATAATATTATAGGCAGATAGATTGGAGTATCTCAATACATATATACATGCACATACAAAGCATTTACCATTTCATTATATACACAACCCATAAAATATTTAAAGTGAATGAAAATACATTACAATATCAAATTGAATAGTATACAACTTCACTAATATATAAATGTTAAATTATAATAATAACAAATAATAATAACATAAATAACATGGCCTATGCAGTTTATTATTTGTGGTAAGCTCAAAAATCAGGCCATTTCTGAATCGATTCTCAATTGAGTCATATAAAAAAAAAAAATTCAATTCGCTAATAAAAAAAGCTGCTGTGCTCAATCTGCTATTACAATGGCAGAATATCTTACAACTATCTAATATTATTAGTTATAAAAAATAAACAAACAAAAAAATCATTATTCATTTAACATTTTGACAATATAAAAAAAGTGTGGTTTAATAAATAAAAATTTGAAGGTTCTTATTCATAATGATTTTTAGTACATAAATTATATCAACAAAAAATTGATTAAAATGCAGATTAAAAACATATCTAGTAATGATCGAAAATTATAGTGCACAATAATTATCAAAATGTATAAATTTATCTCAATAATGAATTTATAAATTATTTATATATATATTCATTTTTCTATAGATCAACTTACTTCAACAAAGTTACCAGTGTACAATTCTTCTAATGTGACCATAAAATCTACAATAACATCAGCACCCTTGGGAGTTTCTCTTTGTTCCTGATGACCTCCACCAAAAAAAGAAAAGTCTCCAAAAAAACTAAAGAAAATATTTATAGTTTTCACTTTTATTAATTAAAAAAAAAAACCACTACATCCATTACATATACTGAGATTTTTTTTTTAATAAATAACAAAAACTTCCAAAAAAGTGTAATAACAATCTTATTTCCAATTAAATTCAGAAAATAAAAAAATATACTATAATATATTTTATAAAATGTGATGTGAATATGTCTAGCTAACCAAAAGCAGAATAAGCTAATAATAAGGGAAATAAAATTAAACATATGAAAATATAACAACAGAAATAAATAACAGAAACCTTAATTTGATTATAGTATGAATGTTATTTATAGGAGAAAGAGATTTTTAACCCTCTGTTTTTTAAAAATTACATAGGGCCAAATGACATTTTCCCATTTTGTTCTATCATATGGGTATCTTTCATATCTCTTTCAATTATCTTTTAATAAATGCTTATAAATTGACTTCTTTCTTTATTGATTGGCCATGGTATATATTTTTTTGTTAACTACATCTGTTTCAAGCAAAGAATTAACAATATATTCACAATATTCATACAGCATAGGAAACTATATAAAAAGTTGGATTGTACAAATACTTCAGTATCCCAATATGACAATGTAAAAATTACCTCATTTTTAAATAACTTAATTTTAATAATTTTAATTTGTTAAATAATTCCAGATAAGCAACAAACTTATATTGATATTATATCTAATCATATTTTTTTATTAAGCAGCATAAAAATTAAAGAATACAAAAAAAAAAAAACAAGTCTCAATTTTAAATAGTAAATGCACATAATACTGAGTTCACAGACAGTAAAGAAGTGTTTTCCTGTATGAATTTTTTCAGTCAACTTAAGATCTAAAAGATTCTGAATTGATTATCAGCTGAATAAAATGTTTAAAAAAATCTGTTTTATCAAATGAATAAATGTTCTTGATCTCCTGAGCAACTAATTTTACAATTATTATTATTAATATATATATATATATATGAAGCTGTACATATATATAGCCACATTTATATGTGCTTCACCATTCATTGTTTATTTAACCACAGGCCATAAAGCCAATAACAGTAAATGAATATTAAAATAAATGATTAATGAAATATATATCTAGATAATGGGTTAAAATTATTAATGAAATCTAAATGTACATAATTTAGAAATTAAAAAAAAAAAGTTTAAAGTAAAATAAATAAAAAATTATTGCATCAGCAAATAAGATGTTAGTTAATGCATTTTATATAATATCAAAATAGATTAAGTAAAAATTTAATTTAAGATCCATTAAAGAAAAATGATGTAATATAAAATCATTTGGTTAACAATAGTATAAAATCATATGATGCTTTTAAGAAATAGTAAACAATGGAAGCATTGGTAGACTTCAATTAATTAATTAATGGAAAGAAAAAAGATAAAACGGTATAAATACTAAAATTATTTTTTGTTCTAATCAATCATAATTTTCTTGTTCTAAAATCTTGAGCGTCATCTAACAGCTATGTAAATCTCAGTTATGTGTGAATAGAGAAGTTTCTCCGCTTTCCCAGAATTGGTCCTCGGAAGGGTATCCTAGAAATGAAGTTCAGCAGAAGACCTAAGAACAATGCCTGATAACTACCTACCTTTGCTGCCAGAAAGACCTATCTAGATGGAAACCTGAGCACAAACATCTGTGATGTAGACCTTAACCGCAATCAAGGAGTGACAGCATCATGAGGCCTCTAAAATGAACTCTTAATTTACCACCCTTATAAAGCAAAATCCATATATAAGCGCTTCTTAGTACTGGTAACTTTTATCTGTCTTTTTTTTTTATTATTACTGTTCTGGCTAATTCTATCAGTAATGCAGCATTAAAGTCAGCATTATATATATATATTAACTGATTTTACCATATGTATTCTAACAATCAATTATTTTTTTTTTTTTGTTATATATATATTTATAAATCGTTAGCGTACCTACAAAATAAACAAGTTTGTTTATTTATCATTTCATTGGTAATGTGGAATATATATATATAATCATCAATAAAACAAGTCATATATTGTGTGACATTGCTTTTATAAGCTAGTATTTACAAATGTGTAATATAGGGAATGTACCAATAGCTCAAACAAGACCTTATTGATAAGTGCGGTAAGAGATATTTAAAATCTCTATCTAGAATATTCCTATCTGCCTATATTACATATATGTAAATATAAGCTTATATAAGCAATGTCACACAATATATGACTTGCTTTATTGATTATTATAATTTTGCCTTTGAGGCTTTTGCAATGCTAAGGCTATTAATATATGGTAGATCAGAATTTGGTTCAGTCCCAAATAGCTATTTAAGTTAGATAGCTAGCATTAAAGACCTTTTCATGTCTTTCAGATTTTCTACTTAAATGTTATGTATTAAATAAGTGCTGGGTTTTGAGTTGATATTTTAGATCTAGTGTCTGAATGTTCTAGCTTCTCACTAGGTGAGCCAAAAACTCGAAACCAATTGATCTGGGGGTAGGAATATTCTAGATAGAGATTTTAAATATCTTTCTCTTACCGCACTTATCAATAAGAGTTTGTTTGACCTATTGGTATGCTCCCTATAGTATATATATATATAAATCAGAAGCTGGATGGTAAAATTTAAATAAGTTAAAACCTCTTTTTTTTTTTTATTTCTCTCAATCTACTATATGAGGCGAAAATCTTTTCTAAATAATTTGTAAAAGTTATTCTGATTTTAAAAGATTTCCATCCACCTTCTCCAGCAGTTGTTTTTTTATTAAACTTTTTTAAAAGAGAAAGAGTATATTGTCATTTAATTATTTAGCTAAACTCTAGGTTCATTATGTGATTACGTTTAATCATATATATATGCATCTATTTAATTTATTGACTTCTTTTTTAGAAAAGTACCTCGCAATTGTTATTTCTATATGTATATTTAAATCAGATATTCTAATTACATAATTACATATTGGAAGACGTGTTATATGTCTGTTATTTTAATATTTTGTAATAGAGGGGTACAGAGCAATATTTTTCACATATTTATATATGCAATATTCATCAAATCTATGTGCGATAAATTAGTTAAATAACGATAATTCTTGATTAATCATGCATCAAATAAAATGCTAATATAATACCCGCATATAAGTTAATTCAACGACTTCAAAAGAAAGGGGTTTTTATTATTGTATAATGGATTTTCTAGCATAATAACATAAGATCCTATATCTATATATTAATGTTAATAAGGCTTTAATATTTATAGACGTTTGACAGTACAATACTGAATTACTTGGTAATTGTATTTGTCTCTACATTCTTTTATTGCTTTTCCAAATTACTTCATCCGACCAGCTCGTGAAAACTGGATATATCAGTTGCTTGGAATAGTGAATCCTGTTAAAGGGCAGTGAGGAGAAATGGGCACTCAGCTAACCAGACACTTCGTTCCTGAACCTGAGTCACGCTTAGGTGAATGGGTGCCTTTCTCTAATAATCAATTAGAAGGGAAGTAGCTATCCATTAATGAAATTGGAGAAATGATGATTTTACTACATTTTAGATACATGCATTTAAATATATATATGATCACTGAGAACCACATTGAATCTTACTCTTTTTGTTTATGAATTCGTTAGGGTTATATATTTATTTGCATAATTAAAGCTATGTTTAATTCGGCCTCCAGCTTGTTTAGCTAATTAAGACATTATTAACTTTACCATGTTCTCGCACCATAGATCGATTTCCGCACTTCCTCTCTACCAAGTCAAATTCATCTCTGTGTTTAATAATGTAAATCAAATGTTTTGTTTTCTTTTATTTCAAAAAATTGTAAGTTACAACTGAATCTTATGTACATACATGGGTACTTTCTCAAGTTATTTGTAAATAATTACCTTAAATGAAATATAGACGTTCTTATACTAATGATAAACTATAATTTATAATAGTAACAAATTTGTAGATGTCCAGTATTTTATGTTTAAATCTGCTCATCACATACGAGGATTCCTAAGATTCTTGTCTCTATTTAAGGTTAAGGGAGTGAGTTGCTTAGTTATGATCTAGAGAGATCAGTGAAGTTCGAACCCCCTTTACCTATGACTCTGGGTCGGGTTAAAGGAACTATACTTTCTGATCATTACAATAAAGAGTGTGAAAAAGCAATTTAAATTGCTTTCCACTTACATAATTTTTTTAAATAAAATTCTTATAACAAAACAAAAAAATTATTTCAAAGTAGGTCTCAATAAAGTCATAGTAATCTATTCAGATTCTTATTATTAAAAATATTTTTTATATTATCATAATAAATTACCAATCAAAACAAAGATTTAATATTAAATATAAACTTCTCTATTATTCCTTGCCTAATACCGAATTTAAATCCTGTGGATAGAGAAATACTTAATATTTTGCATCTTTATTATATAAAATCAATCTTGGTAAAGATCTGTAATATATTTGATTTTATATATATATATAAAAGATAAAATTTTTGGCTTCATCTTTTCCATTTACAAAGTTGTGTTTAAAAAAGCTTCAATACTTTATGATGTTAAAAAAAAATAAAATTAATCCTGCTAAGTTTAGATAATTGTGATCTGCTTTGCGTTCAAAAATTTCTAAAAATTTGCTTTTTTTATCAAATTATTAATTTATTTATTTTTTCTTTTTTTTTTAAAGACTATAATTAACTATTCTTAAATCATGTGCAAATATATATATAATTTATTTCTATCTAATTTAGTCCAAATCTTAGCACTTTTACAACAACAAAAAATAAATAAATAAATGTTGAGTAAAATTCAATCAAAATAATTTATTTATACTCCACATGTATAATCAGTTAAACTATAATGTACTTATTTTGTTAAAAATTATTATAATGCAATTTATAAAATAATTTGACAGGAATATCCTGTTTTATTATTGACATTTCTGATTAAGATAGATATTTCATGTTTTTAAAATATGGTCTATTTTATAGAAAAAATTGAAGATTTTGTTTTTATATATATTAAAAAAAACTGGAGTTTTTAATATAAAAATTTTGAATTGTGATGATATTTTTAAAATTATTTTTTGGCAATGACTGTATTAGTGTCATGCATTAATCATGTAAGAAATGTAATATAGAAAATATAATAATTAATAACAAAAGAATGTCATAAAAAAATGTTGATAGATATTGAAATGTTACAAGGATGTAATGCAACATAGATATTTAATATGGCATATTAAATGTTTCTTTAAAAAATGGTCAACATATAATGATTTCCCAAATTATTATAATGAGTGGATTTATTTAAGAAAAAACTATTATAAAAATGCTTCTCTAGATATTAAGTATAAACAATTGTTTAAGAATCATGGAATAGAAGAATAAAGAATGATCACACTCGCAGAGAACACAAATCATTATCTCAATTTTTTAAAATGTAAACGTGACTGGATAAAAACTTGGTCTATTAATTATAAAAATGATTTAAAAATTTTTATATGTGAATCTTCAAAATTATTAGAATTATGAGACCAATCATATCAATAAATTAAACAAAAAAATTTTTAAACTAAAAATAATTTAATGGTTATATGATATATAAAACACCACTCTAAGAATATAATTAAAACAAAAAAAAAAAGAATTTCTTATAAAACTGTTTCAATAATAAAATTTTCTGACATTGATTGTCATGCATTTGGTTATTTTATTAAAATATAATTGTTGAGCTCCTTAAAGATAAAAATATTCTTATAAACAAGTAAATCCAAAAAAGGAAGAACTGCTAAAGCAAATAAGACCTCATTATGAACATTACATTTATTATCATTTTTTTCATTATTTTATCAATATAATTATAATTATTTGTGACACTGCACATTATATTTATGTGATTATTATTGTAAAATAAAACCCAATTATAAAGCAGAATTCAAAAATTTTATAGTTTTTTTTAAATAATTTAAGGCAGTATCTAAACAGAAGGTAATATAAAAAGGTTTAATAAGATCTGTTATTTCTTTATTCAAAAAAATTCAGCAAATTCTATCTTATATGTGATTAAGATGAGATTTCAAAAAGAATTATTCAAATAGTATGCTTATTAATTAATATAACCAAACATGTTTGTTGTAATTAATATTAATTAAACTTTAAATTTCTCAAATATAAAGTAATACAGACTTTTAAATACTTTTGATAAATTTTTTAAAATTTTTATTACAAGGTAGTATTTTGTAATAAAAGAAATATGCAATTATTTTTTATTTTTGTAATATTATTTATACCCCCACCTTTCAAACACTAGATTATTTTCCAAAATTTTATTAATTTGAATATTCGTTTTTTAAAAATATTTAGTAATTAAAAATAAATAATTTTATAATATGCAAACTTCATTTTATAAAATACTGAGCAGTAATAATTTTAAGATTAAACAAAAATTACTTTATAATTAATCAATAATTTTGAATGAATATGAAAAAATACCAAAAAATTCTATTTTTTTTACTGGAAAGAAAAAAAAGAGTATGTCTTTTTATAAAAATGTGTTATTCTTTACAGACCTAAGATGTTAATGAAATACTTTGGATAACTTTTATAGCCTTATCTTCCACTTCTTTCCCTAATTTCTAAATTTAACAAGTAAGATTTGAATAAAAAATTTACAATAAAACTATATTACTTTTTTTTTTAATCGTTATAATAAAAATGTATTTTTCAAAATAAAAAATTACAAATATTCATATAATACCTTGGCAACTAATGAAATATTTTAACTGCTGCAACTTTACTTTCTCCAAAATTTAACAACTAAAACTGCTATTTAACTTTGAAATATAATGAATAATGGTTAACCTAACATACACATATCAAATTAAAGCAATATTCATTATTCAATAAATTCATTTAATATTGTCCCTTATCTCCTTATATTTTAAAAGTCAGAATAAATTTAAAGTTAACTAGTTAATATAAAATATTACACATACAATTAGTATTTTGTAAAAATCCATGAATACTTATATACTAACCTTGAAAATGGATCTCCACTCATATCAGAATTCTTTAATCCTTCTTCACCATATTTATCATATTTTTTCCGCTTTTCTTCATCAGAAAGCACCTAAAAGTTAAGAATAGTACATTTAAATTTCAATCCCATTATAAATATAATCCCAAATATATTTTTAAAAAAATTCTATAAAATGTCTTAATACAAGTCTTTTTTTTCTATCCCATGATAATGAAAATATGTTAGCAATTTAGAAATCATCTAAAAATGATACTGTTATTTAAATTGTTTGCTTCAGTTTGTATTTTGAAATGCTTCCTCTCTCTCTCTCTAATCTCACTGCATGATACTAATGTATATGTATAAATATATTAAAATTTCACAACCAATTGGTTTTATTGACAATAAAGATTTCTCAAACACTAATACAACACAAATATATTTTAAATAAATTTTTCATAATTATCAATTACATTCCAATGATTTTTGCTATCAAAAGAACTCATAAATAAGTTAATAGTTAATTAACTGTTTAAGACTTCTTTTGTTATTAAAGATAATTGGAATGTAATTGATAACTATAGGTCATTTATTTAATATATATTTGAACTGTGTTTGTGTTTCTTTATAATTGAGATGTCTGCCTTACCAGTGAAATTAACTGATTATGAAATTTTAATTTTTTAATTATGAATTTGTTAATTTTTATAGACTAGTTTAGCTTTTGATATTTTACATGTGTGTGTATATGTTTTTATGAAAACAATATGTATTGTAAACAAAATATTATAAATATTGTTTCTTTTCATTGATTTTGATTCAAAGCCATCGAAATACATGTCACAAAAAATACACATATTGTTTTTCAAATTGTTGAGTTTTTGGGGCATTTCACAGTTAATTTATTATATTGCCAAGCAAAAAATATCATATTTCCATTTTAATTAAATTACTAATAATAAAACCAGATAAGAGCTTTTCTTTTTAGTGAAACCAAGAATAGATTTAGTTGTATCTATAGCAAATTTCTTAAGAATTCCATGCTTCAGTAATATGGCAATCATGAAATCCAAATTAGTCATTTTAGTATTTAATATTCTAAAGAATGATTATCAATTTTCTTGTAAATATGATTAGAAGAATATCTAGTTTTTAATGTATCTATCATTTCAATTTTGGAACATAATAATCTATGATCTGTCCAACAATCTGCACTTATAAGTGTTCATGTGCTAAGAACTCTTATATTCTGATGTATAACTACTATAATCATCATCATCATCAGCCATTATCAATCCACTGCAGGATGAAGGTCTCTCCAAGTTTAATCCATCTTCTCCGATCTTTAGCTTCTCTTCTCCACAACACCCCTGCACATTTTCTTATTTCATCCATCCATCTCACATGTGGTCTCTTTCTGGGTCTTTTACAATCTCTTGGAATCCAGTTTAAAATTTCAATTGTCCATCTATTATCATCTCTTCTAACAATATGTCCAGCCCAACTCCATTTCAATCTTTTAATTTTTTCAATAAGGTCAGTAACACCTGTTTGTTGTCTTACCCATACATTGCGTTTTCGATCTCTTCTTGTTCCTCCCAACATACATCTCTCCATACTCCTTTGAGTGGTCTGAAGTCTCTGTATTGCTCTTCTATTAAGTGTCGAAGTCTCAGATCCACAAGTCAGAACTGGTAAAACACATTTGTTAAAAACCATCCTTTTCAAACACATAGGCATATTTCCTTTTAGTATCAAGTTATTTCTACCAAAAGCACTCCAACCAAGTTTAATTCTATGATTAATTTCCTCCATTATGTTTCCATCTGTATTAACTACTATAATATAATCTATTAAATACCATTGTTTTGAGAGTGAATAAATCTAATTTCTTTATAGTGATTTTAAAAGCACTTGTGAAAATCAATCCATGTGTTGTGCAAAATTTAATAATTACAAACAATTTTAATTTATAGTACCAATGCCATTATTTCCAATAACTTTTGGCCAAAGACTACGATTTGTACCAACACACACTTTAAAATCTCCAAAAAAAAAAATCATTATTTAATAATATTGCTGTAATAATGCTATCCAGTAAGAAGTAAAAGCTTTCTCCAAATTATCACTATTTAAGATTGAAACACAGATACTAATAAAATGAGTACTGGTGTACCATTATGCGAGGCAAATTTTAAATACCATTAACCTTCCAATGATATAATGAGGAATTCCAATAATAAAAGATATTAAATTGGACTTTAAATCCAATACCATGTATTCTCCTTTCACTAACTGATCTGCCATTACAAAAAAATATAACAATCACGTGTTCTATTAAACTTCCTTCTTCTGGAAGCAGTTATATCATCTTAAATCTAGATATCTACTTGGTTATTAGTGCAGTTCTCTGTTTGGATCTTGAAGAGTTTGTACTAAGTTGAAACATTCATATATCTATAATTTAAGGAAAAAATTAGACATAATACTTACTTTAGTAGCACTAGTTTCCTGCTTTACCACTGTTACTGATATTAATATTATTTCTATCACAGTAATGAGTAATCCGTTTGATATGACAACATAATCAGACTAATTTAAGACCACATTTTTAGGTTCCTTTCATTTCCTTGGTAGAGCAGAAAATTTCTAAATAGCACAGCCTAAATCTACAATCTTTTTATAGCAGGAACCCCTGTATCAAATCAAGTTGCAAACAAACTTATTAATGATTATAGTGCCTCAAACAAAAAATCATAACTAAGGACTCCCCTCTACTAAATCTGTCCCCATGATTGCTTTCTTGATTCTTGAAGGCTTGAACTAAGAAAAAAAGAAGGCATCGAAATCAAGAAGGTTGCACATGTAGTTAAAGAAAGAAAATGTGCTTGCATAAACACACAATCCCATTGTTACAGTTAGTATAGAGAGAAGATTGATAGCATGAAGGACTCATGATGAATAGGCCCTATACTAACTTAAATGACTGAAAGAAAAGAGAAACAGAACTTACTGTATGTATAAGAAACAGCATCTAATCTTTAATAAACCAATATCCTAATATACAAAACAGTAGAAAGTATTCTTAAGTGAGCACTGTTTATTTATTATTCACAGTTGACCATATCTGAAGAACATTCCATTATCCATTACCTGTGGAATTTGCCAAGCCTGAGCACAACACCCAATGGGATGGATTCCATAATGTTCAATTGGATATTACAAAATGAAAAGCATTCTTAATAAAGAATTACATTAGATCAATGTAGAGATTTACTGAAAAGGCTTTATCCTATGAATGCTGCTGCTGATGATAATGCAAGAAAGATAAAATTAAAACACTTTACAAAAGGTTCAATTTTATTTCAATGTTATGCTATTAATTTTAAAAAACTAAGATTTATAATGAGAACTTATTTACATAGGAATATAATTATGATGTAGACAATTTTGTAAGCCTATATTAAGTTATCCAAAATAATCGTTTTGTTTAAATATATCTTTCTAAATGAAAGTTTATTTATAAAATTATTTAATTTTTTATTTACTGATAAAAAATTAAAAAAAAAAAAAACTGATTTTTTTATAGTGTTTAATATTAGTTTGTGAAAATGGCTTTATAATAAATCTTTTTAACAATAGTTTTTTTAATTATATGATTTCAAGTTGTTTTTTAAAAAATCCATGATAAACTTCTTTTCATATATTTTTCCTTTTTGTTTAATATATATATATATATATATTAGAAATATAAATTAGTAAGTAATAAAAATGTTAATGATTTGATATCTATAAAACAGACACCTGCACCTTTAATGCTAAATATTAGTAGAACTTAAAAAATTATAAGCACACAAAATACCTCATATGCCATCCCTAATTCTTGGAATTTATCTTGGGCTTTAGGGTCATCTTTATTTTTATCTGGATGTAACTCTTTTGCTAGTTTTCTGTAAGCTTTTTTAATTTGATTGGTATTTGCATTTCTTGAAACTTTCAAAATAGCATAAAAGTCCCGTCTATTAAAAAAAAAAGTATATATATATATATGTATGAATGTGAATGAATTAAAATATAAACATAAATATTAACATAAAAGTGAATTTTCTTTCATTCAATTTTAATCTGAAATTTCAAAAATTCCATTTTTTTTTTTTATTTGCACATTATACATAGGAACCACAATGATATATTCTAGATATTGAAAATATTTCTATTATTAATACTAATACTTTTTTTTTTCCATAAAAATATTCATGATTTTTTTAAAATGTAATTATTTATATTTGTAATGGAGCACTTAAATCTAATAAAAATTATGTTTAAATATTTATTTACTTTTAAAATATAGTCTAATTAAAGGGGATGGTGCAATTCTATGTATGCCTTTTCTTAAAATATGTCTCTATGTGCTGTCTCTTTGCAAAATTGGACAAATTTCTTTATCAAAACAGCAGCTTGAGGATTTGCTAATTCTAGCTATCACTTTTTATTAATGACCCTTTTTTAAAAACAGATCAAAAATTTATTTCCATTTTTATTCATTATGTACAAAATATATTACTTTTAAAATTTGTTACATGGTATAACAATTCATTAATTTCTCATGCAATATCATACAACAAAATACATTTAATAATGTTTCTAGATTTATTTATTTTTTAAAAGAAAACTGATTTCAAAATTACATATTATTAGCATTGTAATGACATCTTTGAATGAAGGTTTATTAGAAAAACATTTACATATTAACATTTCTCTTCTCATCACATTTGGGAGTGAATTGGAAATCTGCAGTTTAATCAGTTAATATACATATCTTCAAGACGGTATGGGAAGTCCAAGTCTATATATTATCAGAAAATAAATATCTGATAATTTTAACTAGAGAATAAAGATTCATAATAATAGATTGATTAGATAAAAGTTGATGCACTAACTAAAAGAAAAACATGATTGTAATATAATGCAGCCATTACTGTCCTAAAGAGGAAGATGTTATAAACTGAGCCCACAATTTACCTTTTAACAACTACTTAGCATATTACATTTGATTTTTTTTATATATGCTCAAGGCTGTTTTTAATATTGACAACAATGATAATTTTTTATGATTCATTGCAAATAAATGCAGAGTATGACTAACACTTTCCAAATGATCAAATACCATTATAAAAAGAAATTTATGGCTACAAACCTTTAGTCACATATGAATATGCGTTATAAACAAAACAAAAATATGTATTATGATACTACCTCAACAATATATTACAAGGCAACAAATATATTAGTACAAGTTGACCATAGTGGCATAATGAATTTCCACATTATTCATTTTCACTACAGGAAATCTTCCAACTTATATAAACATAACATCTGAACATAAGGTAAATAATTCTGGATATATAAAATACAAAAAAATTCTAAAAATATAATATATAAATTCAACACAATCTCACATGAATATCTCTTCTTGATAACCAAAAGAATAAACTTGATTTAAATATAGTTTTACTATATTAAATCATATCAAAGTAGTTAGAAAAGTTATAGAAAGGACTAGTAAATAAGTGGCTATTATGCATTAAATTTCTATGACACAATGATTCCATATCTCCAAAACCTTAGTGGATTAAAATGGAAGAGGTGAAGGTCATGTGATGTTTATTGGCTTAAAAGTAAAAATAAATGGAGATGATTTAAGTCATCTAGATGAGGCAGATAATGTAGTTGTTTTTGAAAATAATGCTTCAGAACTTCAGGAAATGTTGCAAGAGTTATAAGATCAAAGAAAAAAAGTAGGATTAAAGACAAATGGATTCTATTAAAAAAAACAAAGATTGATAATCATATATTGGAAGAAATTAATATGTACAAATATCTTGGTCAGATTATTAATACAAATAAAACAATCATAATGAATCATAAAATTAAGCTTGAATGGAGTGTTTTTGACAAAAATAATTTAATATTAAAAGAAAATATGCTTGAGTTTTTAATAAAGTTTATCAGTTCTTACTCATGGATATGGGAGAAATACAGAAACATCAGAGCAATTAATGAAATATAGAAAGATGCATGCTAGGAATAACAAGGAATGATTGAAAATAAAATATACAGGTGAGAACAAAAAGTTATCACTGATATCATTGAAAGAATTAAGATTGAAATGGATAGTTAAATCTTTAAATTGAATCCCAAGAGATTATAAAAGACCTAAAAAAAAAACTACGATACATGGATGAAATAAGATAGTTTTCTGGTCTGTTGTGGAGAAGAGACTAGAAATAGTAAAATCTGAATTAAAGTTGGAAATCTTCATCCTGTAATAATGGTTGAAAATGATGACAGTAATGGTATTGGAAAGTTGTTTTAACAATAAAAATAAAATGGGTGGAAAAGTATTATAAAACTACATAAATCAGAAAAAAATGTAACACCCTACAATTACATCTGAATTACCAAGCATTTTAAATGAAAAAGTGAGACATAGTTCTAAGAAGTGAGATATATAATTAAATCTACAAAGGTAAAAATTCCAGACAATGATGGAATTATTATTGATATATTAAAAGAAGCAGGTGAAAAAAATAAGAGAAATTGTTGGAAAAACTATATACAAAATATTTTAATGTTAGCAATGTACCAGATGACTTGAAAAATGCAGTAGTGATATTGATATTTAAGAAAGGCAGAATGACGATATTAGAAATTAGATTATCTTTTAGCAGATTTATATACTATCAAAATTCATACATATAATTTAATAACTATACATTTAAAATAACAATATCATTGAGTGAAATGGCTTGTTAGCATTAAAGATTTACTCTAATTTACCATTATTTTGTACTATTTTTCCTTTTTTTAATTTTTTCTTACTTGCCCTTTCTCCATTTTCTTTATTTTATTATCTCTTTGTTCATTTAGATTATTACATGTCCCAATCATGAGTCTCTTATGTCATTCATTAGGCATTTCTTTATAAAACTGTGACAAGATAATTTTGTGTGTGTGCTATCATATTCCATCCTGTGATTACATGCACAGAAATTCTGGTTTCAATCTCTTATTTTTTTATCTTTCTATCTCTATTTTTACATTGATTACAATTAGAATGACCATACTCGATTATGAGTGTTAATGAATGAATGATTGTTTAAATATACTCTTATCAAAACTTGGAGTTCACTGTACTATATAAATAAAAGTATTTCTATGGACTGTTAAATAATTAATTTTATCTCAATGCCGTTTTCAGCAATTATCGATATCAAATGATTTTTTTCTTTTTACACATTATGTTCAACATTGAATTTAACTTGCAAGAAAATGGACTAATTTAAATTCATGCCATTTATTGTGTAATTACAACAGCATCTCTTACGTTCTTTTATTTATCAAAACCATTTCAATCCATCTAAATTCAGTTGTGATCCAAACATGTATTATAAGTTAACATTTTCCCAGGATCTAGTTCAGTCTTTAAAATGAAATCATACTTTTGACGACTATACACTGATATATCAATTATCGATTGTAAAGATAATCCACTGGCTCAGCACTTTATTTGTGGTGGGAGTTGCATATTATTAAAATTATATTTTCTTTTTATTGTCAGTGAATTTAATCTTTATGACCAACTAAATTATATGGGATTCTTTATTACACTAAATAACTAAATACTTCTTTTAAGGCCGATATTTAGCTGGATTACTTACAAAAAATGCCGAGTTTGCTTGGAAGCTCAGCTATATAAAAGAATATTCAAATTCGACTTCAGATGTAAATCCCTAATCATAGACGTTAATATACTATTAAATGAGGGCTATCAACATCTTACTGAATATTAAAAATATTGAAAATAACCGGATTTCCTGGTTAGGCTAATATTTCATCTTTACAGCACATTTTACAGAGCTAAAATAAATTGAAAAGAATTTTTAAAACAGTGCTGACACACAAAATAATTAAATCACACCAATAAAAAAAGGAAAAAACAACTACACTTCACAATTTTTATCCCATACAGTTAGGTTTAATTCTTAATGAATTATTATGAAATTAAGAAGTTCATTAGAAAGTTCTCTCTTTTATTTATTTAAAACTTTACTTGATAATATTAGGTTTTTTCAAAGAGCCTGTGGTTTACTGATCATTTAAAAATATTACATATATTCAAGAAAAAACCAAATTTAAACTTATTTGTTTATGTATAATATACGAAATACTAATGATAACATAAAATTATAAATATTAAACCCTAAATATTTTCAATCTTTGTAGATTTCATCGCAAACTGGAAAAAAAAATGCAGCAAATTTTTCATTCAAATCATCAGTTATAATCTATGTATATATAAATCTAAATAATACTATAACTGATTTTAAAATAAACTAAAATTTAGTAAACGATCAAAGTGACAATCACACATGCCGGTACGCTACCGTAATAATCAATTGCATGCTTATAGTAGTATATAGTCTATTTATATGTGTGTGTGTAATAAGCTCTTTATAATTTAAATACATTTTTAAACGGTATGACTAAAAATTTACTTACCCGGCTAGACATATAATAAGTAAAATAAAAAAACTGAAGATGAAAAGAAGCTGAGGCACAGACGATAACATATTTACTATATTATAACCTAACAAAATAAAGTAACAAATGAGATCGTGGCACGATTTTATCAAATTCAAAATATAAATGGCATTTAAATCAAAATTTAAATATTAATTAATATGTATTTTTTAAGATAACATGTAAAATTTTTTAAACTTTTATATTATTTCAAAACTTTAATATTGCGTGAATGAGAATGATACACGTTTCTAAAGACTATAGATTCAAGATGGCGTTGTTTATGTTTTGTATTTATCTTTAGCAACAAGAGAATATTCATGTAAATGTGAAAATAAGGGTGATTTAGTCTGTAAATTGTGTAAGGAAGAAATAGAAAATATTAGGTATTTGTTAATTGGATGTAAATGCTTGAAAACGGAAAGGGTACAAATAATGAAGTTATGGAAGAATAAATATGAAAAAAGTGATTATACAGAAAGTGGATTATTGGTTTTTATGCTGGGTTTGGGAAAAGATAAGGAGGATTTAGATATAAAGGCTATAGAGTTGACAAAGATTATGTTGTGGAAATGGGATGGAGCAGAATATGGGAAAAATTAGAGTGAGGAATGGAAGATAAAGTGGCTAACATTTCTGTGGGCATTGTTGCTGAGAGATATCTGACTCCGTTTAAGGAAAAGGCACAGTGCATAACGTCACATCACTCGTAGTAAAATGTTTTAGCACTGTTTTGAAAAAAATAATAAATATAAATTCCACATTTGAAGATTTAATTATTTTTCGATGTATTTGTAATAAAACCTGGATTGAAATCATTAAAAATATTAATATAATAGATCGTTGCTTAATGTCGGAGAAAAATAGTACGTGAATGCATTGAAATGTTTAAAATTTAGGTCATTATTAATTAATTTTATTTGGGCAAACATTTATTTTAATTTACGAAGACATATTGAGGAAATTGGCTTTATTCTGTCATCCCATAGAGAAGCTAAGATTTCCCTCTAAAATTTTCTATTTGTCATTCTAAGATGCTTAAGATATTTCTGTTTTAATCCCGCTTTCTTTTTTTTTTTTTTATATCAAACTAAAATGTAACTTTTACTCCCACTGACATCTTTGTAGTTACCTGGAAGCTGGTTACTATAATAATAACAGTTTTCGTTGCTTATTTAATTATTTGAAGATTATATGCATACATATAAATACAATGTATTTACTGTTTTACATATTTATTTATTTTATTATTTTAGCATTTCTTTGTAAACAGTTTTCTTAACAAACATGTTAAATTAAGAAAGAAGTATGTCCAATTTAATTAAAATTAAAAAAATGACGATACAACTATAAACCAATACAAACTTTAAGTACATAATCTATATTGTAACAGTAAAAATAAGTGTATGCTCTTTAATGCCTTGCAAATTTGGGAGTCATTTGCAATTGAATAACTATAATGACCATGGAAAATGAAAATTTTAATACAGTCTGAATGAAAATATAGCCCAATCATTGGACATCATTTGCAACTGAATATTAAAATTATGGGTCACACTGTATCTTGAGTCATAGCCTAATTATTGATCACCATTGTAACAGAATAAAAATAAATTAAAGAAGAACAATCCTAATTTAATAATGCCTGTGAATTGTAGCGTCATTTGTAACAGAATGGAAAATAATAAACTAAGCTAAAGTGAATATCAGTCAATGAATAACAATCTGACAGTTAAGTTAATAAAACGGTAATAATCTTTATTATAACCTCATAAATTCCAATAACATTTAGAACGGATAGAAAACAATATTACTTAAGCTATCCTAAAATATCAGCATTATTTCCAATAAGCCAAAGATAAAGCAATAAAACCAAATATCTTGTAAACAATTATCTATGCTTATTCTATAAACCACTTATAATAAAAATAATGACTGATAAACTTTAATTTTCTTGGTGAATCAAAACACTTTATAATAATACAAACTTGAACCAAAAGTTATTTATATTTAAACAATAATTCATAGTTGGATGAAATAATAATCTTAATATGCCCTACAAATCTAAAATATCAATGATATCAAATAAATAGATAATGCAATTGATTTCTAATTACAACTAAATAAATTAAAAGTACTGCTACCTCTACTATATTATTCCACTAATATCAGTTAACTCTTATTAACTAAGTCAATTACAATAAGATTAAATACTTGATACAAAATCAATTAATCTAACATATCTTGACTTTCATCCACTTAAAATATAAAATAAAATCCTATTAAATAACAGATTTTTAATATCAATCATAACAATATATTGAAACAGTCAGCTCTATCAATCAAACTGTTTCACCTACTATATACTATAGTAGTATTTCTATATGTGTATCTATCATCAAATTCTCGTATATCAGGTTAATATTATATCCAAATCAGGCTGGATTTAAAAAAGGTATTAGTTATGTATGTGTGCGTATATCTTAAGCCTACAAGATAAAAAGTGTATCTGTATATGTAAAAACCCATATATACGCACACATATATTTCTAGGAGTAAATTAATGAAAACTGCGTTGTATGTGTAACACGATGCAGGAAAGAATAATGTTAACAGATTTAAAACATTATAAATTTATTTATTTAAAATATTCTAAAGAAAATTAATATTTGAAAGTATTGTATATTTCTGCATATATTGCTAAATTAAATAATCAAGTTACATATATAACCAGATGTTTTCCATTTTTTTGTTTTTGAAAAATTGGTATTATAAAATTCCATTTATAGATTTGTTTTCGAAAAATTGGTATTATAAAATTTAATCTTTCTCGCTGTAGTGTGACCTAATTACAAAACTAAAAGTAACACTAACTTGTAGGATAAATTATCCTGAGTAATTAAAAAGAAATCATGAATGACCAGCTGTAAAACTTCGCTTATAAGAAATAAAAACAGAGTAATTATACGATTCTAGGAATACAGCGAGAAAATTAGCAAAACAAATCTAGAAAATTACTATGACCGAGAAGAGGGAGGGTAAGCTGATAATATAAGCCTCTGCAGCCATTTTGAAATTAGTCGGACATTATTTCAGTTAAGAACTTATGTTTAAAATAGTAATTATGATGCAATTTGAGTAGAAGGCATTTTTCTTGCTTTTCTGACCCAGGAGTCTACCATGCGGGAAGCAGTGAAAGAAGAGCCATAGGAAGCAGATGCCCGTTTCCGTCCTCAACATGAAACAAGTACAAGCAGCAGAGAGAAGAGCCGGTAAAACCCTTCTTCTACTTAAAGATTAATAATTAAAATGCGATTATTCTTAAAGCTAGCTAAATTTAAACTCTATGGCCATAGCAATAATGTAATTTTAAATCCACTACTAAATGTAATTTTGATTTTTTTATTTTAATCTTAAAATCACTACTAAAATGTAATTTTGATTTCTTTTGTTTTCATCTTAAAATCTTGCCTGATTTAATTTAATTTAATAACTGATTTGAGTTAATAACTGATTTGATTTTCATACTGAGTTAATATCATATTTATTGATTATGTACTCTATGTATTTATTAATTTATGTGTTGGTTTGCTAAGTTATCTCCGATTGATCTAGTTCCAATGTATTTACAGTTTTCTGACTTATTTAGTTGTGACTTGCTTAAAGTGATTGATTTTAAATTAATTATTTCATTACATATAATTTTAAATGCTTTATTCTTAATTGTGTATAGTTTTAAATGCTTCATTCTAAAATGATAATTAAGTTTCTAGATTATTTTACGTATTTTAACTTAATGATATATGCTTTTACATATTTTAATATAATAATAATATTTGCCTTAATTAATTCTTGTACACAACTTAAATTTGTCTTGAACTGGGTCAATTAGATATAAACTAATTGTGTTGCAAATTCATTTTCAAACTATGCTAAAACAGAGTCAAATTTTAGATATCTGCTCATTAAACTTAACAATTTTTTAAGTAAATCTATGCCAAGTTTTATGATTTTCCATTGCTTAGTAGTTGTGCTATATTTGTTCAAAGCGGGATTTTACTATTGATTAAATGCTTAGTGAGGAGGTATCACAGGTTTGCATCTAGAGAATTATACAGCGTCTAGGATGCAAAAGAAACCCGTTTTGAAAGGGGTAAAATATCTTGTTTAAGAGTTAATTAAAAAGCTTACAACTGTTTTAAGCTAGATCCGCTTTCGAGATATTTAACTAATATTTAGCCGGAGTGATTGAGATACAGCATAGAGCTATAACTTTATATCTTAATGCCCAGTAATGTGCTGTACTTCCTTCTAAAGTTATAAGTTCCTATATAGATAGCTTTACAAATTAGATTCCTAGTTTTTCCTTAATTGCATAATTATACATGCTACCCAATGAACTGATATACGGTAGTTTCATGAAGAAAACTAGTGTTTAGCATCATAAAATTTTATTATATAATGTGGTCAGTGGTGCGAGTGTTTTTAAGAAACGCTAAGGCGTATATATATATTTGTTGCTGTGCATATCTTTAGCTGTTGTATGTTTAAGGCTATGCCGTTACTCTCTTAGTTCGGACAACTATCTCTTCAGATGGAGGTTGGATGTCCCACCCCATTCTGCATCCTCATAAATGGAGCATGAGACTCCCATAGTTTAATTAGTTGTTCGATCGCCGGACTAAAAGGTCTTCTATCTTAATTTCACAGCAACGAATACGGTGAAAAAGGGAACTGTTACTTGGTAAAGATCCCATAAAAAGGCACGAGTAAAGATCCCATAAAAAGGCACTCTTGAGACGCAAGGGCTATATCAGACTTTATATTTTCTATACGCCATGGTATCTGAAGTCTGACTGCCAATCATCAGTTCATCCCGCCATAGTAATTGTATTTTCAGCTTTGATCTGAATTCGAGTCTAATTTTATAAGCACGTAAGCTATATAGAGAATATTAAATATTCATGTTTAATAAAATATATTCTTTATCAATATGTATAATCACTTCTACTAGCTCTAGAGTGGATCTAGACCCGGTTATATAGCATGAACTAGGCATAGATGGTCATGAGCAAATTAACCTCGATCTATAATGTAATCTTAAGGCTCATGAAAATATAAATGTTAAAACGTATAATTTCTTAATCACCTGCGAGTGATATCTATAAGTAGCAAACTCAATTAAATGATTTGTAATCCAAACTACAATCACCTGTGCGTGAATGGAACTGCTATATAAACAGTTAAATCATAACCTACGAGTAATATATGTATTTATAATGAAATCTAATAATATAACTAACCAAAATGATTAATGTCATCTGTGAGTGATATACATTATACCAAATATATATGTAAAATAAAGCCATATGTAACTAGGCAAACCATAAATGATTATAATTCCAGTCATTACTTGCGTGTGAATCCCAAACTCAAATATGAAATTGTGTCCCTAACTTAGTCACCTGCGTGTGATACAACCTATGTAGCCAATTTATAGTCATCATTTTCGTTTATTGATTTTAATATTTATTTTTCATTAAATTATGTTTAAATTTAACTTTTGTGTCATGTCTCAATGTTGCTCATTGGTAAGTCTTTATTGACTAGTTAATCATTAGTTAAGAGTCACAATCCATATTTTATAATTATGTTCTGCCACACACATCGTCTATATAGCTATATTAGTTAATAAGTCAAATTCCCATAGTTTTGTGCTGTACCGATGTGCTACTGCCGGCATGTGATGAAGGAAAATGCTGCTGTGACTTCATATATGTCATTCACAAGATGGTAAATCTTTGAGCGTTGGTAAAGGAGTTGGGGCTATATCGGACAACGTGGTTCGTACCACTCTATACTGGTCAGCCTTGGTATGATTTACTAAAGTTCTAGATTTTGATGCGCGAATGTACAGATTTGACTGTTACAGTAGATTTTTTTATTCTCCGGGTATGGACACCCAGTCGTGGGGCTCTTTGATTACTTCCACAGCCCTGAACTGAAATCATGTGAGCTATGGGTATATATGTGAATTTGACCCTGCGTATTGAAATATGTCAATATGTGTATAAATTTTTTTTTTCTCTGGGTATGTAGCACCAACTGGGGCTATCGAATATAAACCTGCATACCTGAGAGGGGATGTTGAAATAGATGTATTTCCATAGCACTTGTAGTATATATATGTGTATAAAAAAAAAACATCCGAATATTAAGCTCTGTTATTAATTTACACCACCCAGAACCGTTAAGCTCTGTCATTAATTTACACCACCCAGAACTGTTAAGCTCTGTCATTAATTTACACCACCCAGAACCGAAAATATGTATATGTGTGTAGTTTAATATTATATATATATATATAAATTATGTTGTACCAGAGATGCAATCTGAAAAAATTTCAGGAGTGAATATAAAAATATTTCGTGCTAAAAATTTTTTATTTTACAATTATTTGTAATAACAATAAATTGTGATTATATAATATATGCTTATTTGGTATTGAGGTTGTATTGATATAAATGTATACGCTTGCTCTCTCTATACTCTATATATATATGTTTGTCAAGTAACAAAACATATATTTTGAAACAAATGCACTCGAAATGTATTTGTAATTTTAGTAACCTGATATGATAGGTGAAGACCCTCAAACTGGGAATTGTATTGTCAAACGGTCCGATGTAGTGGACACTACACTTTAATGACAGCAATTTTTAGAGTAACCATAGGTAGGTGAAGACCCATTTGCCGAGTTGTAAATGTATATGCTCGTAGTATATATAGTTATTGATTAACAAAATGTATTCTAGAGTAAAATGCGCTCTTTATATGTATAGTTTAGAAAACTCATTATGATTATAGGTGAATTTCAAACGTATACATTCGCAATATACGTTATGTTGATTATTTTAGTAGTAACCTAACATGATAAGTGAAGACCCGATTAGATACTTATATTTTGCAAAGTGGGCTAGTCGCTTGAATAAATAAGTGAAATGACTATACTAGAATATTTGTTATGCTATTTATTTATATGTGTATAAAAAAAAATAAAAAAATTTTGCATTGTGAAAGTGTGTTGAAAGCGTTGTATATATATCTCACCTACTGACAGCTGGCGCCCGAGGTAATTTGAATAAACTGAGAATTATCCTCATAAATTTGTTGTCAGAGGTGGAGAATATTTTATTGTTTTATTCAAAATTTATAAATATTAAAGGATGTGTGATTCGAGACTGAAATGAGCAGGGTTGAAATAAAAAGGTGAAAAATCAGGCAAGATAAATATACGAGTGTTTGGTGTACAAAATTTGCAAACCACGGGAATTAATAATAATAATAATAATAATAATAACAGCAGTAATAATAAAAATAACTATAATTATAGCTAAATCATGAACAGAATGAAGATGCTGATGGAAACAAAATGGGTGAGTTGCGTTCAAATATTTAATTTATTTTGTTTATTAATGTTGAGAAGGGTTAAAAAAATGCTAGTCAAGGTAATTTATATTTTTTATTAATGTTGAGAAGGGTTTAACAATGCTAAAAAATACTAATAGTTGAAAGTGTTTATGGTTATAAGGGCTTCGAGAGATTAGGCAGAAAAAGCTGGGAAAAGGAAGCAAAGGTAGACTTGTTGGGGAAAGAAGGGCGAGACAGCCATGCATAAAACTAAGCAAAAGAATTTATAATGGAAAACAATGTAGAAGAGATAGTGAGAGGAGTAGTCGAAGGTCAAGAGGATAGGATCGAGAAGCCAGTCGAGAAAAGAGGAAAAATGCTAAGGTCAGAGGAGATCGTGGAGGTCAATGATAGCAATACAGAAGAGGAACTAGAGAGTGAGGGAGAGGAGGCAATAGAGGAAGGACAAGAAGAAAACATACAACCCATAAAGCAACAGTCCAAAGGGGAAAATAATGTAACTATTGAGCAACTAGTAGAAATCCTGAGGGGAGAGAGAGAGAAAAAGACCAAAGGAAAGAGCAGAAGAAAGAGAAAAGGAAAAAAAAGAAAGACCAGAAGAAAGGTAAAAGGATAAAAAGGAAAGGGAAGAAGAAAGGGCCAATGATAAAAGAGAAAGGGAAGAGAAAGAGAAAAGGATGAGAAATACAGGGAAGAAAAAGAAAAGGGATGAGAAATACAGAGAAGAAATGGAGCAAAAGGATGAGAAATACAGGGAAGAAATGCTAAATATGAGGCAAATGTTAGAGCTTAAAAAGGATTTAAACTAAGTTTACAAGCCTTGAAAAAAAAATTGGATGAACTGACCATAGAATGCAAGGGGGAGTATGTTAAGGTTCAGGAAGAATTTAAAGAAAATTTGGCCTCACAGGTAAAGAGAACACAGGGAGGTATTATGGTAGTAAAGGGAGATGTGCTTCAAGTGAGGGACAAGCTGGAAAAACAAAAAGCAGAGATGGATAAGCAAGGGGCATATTTCCGGAATACAGTAGAGCAGATTCAGGAAGGGCTAGGTGAGGGCGAGAGTAAAAGAAAGGAACAAGAGAAAGAAATCCTAGACCGAGTGGATAGGAAGTGCCAAGAAATGCAAGAGAAAGTGGAAGAAATTAAAGAAAGTGTTAAATGCATAGAATATAGGGCCAAGGAAAAGAAAACGGAGGTGATAGTGGAGTTACATGGGTTACAGAAGAGAATAGTGAGAATGGAGAATGAAAGAAAGGAGATTACGATATTAGGAAGCTTAAATGAAAAAAGAGCAGGACTCATCTTGCCGATGCCTGGAAGTGAGACAGAAACTAAAGCAAAAGATATGGTCAAGGGAGGTAAATTAGATGTTAGGCCAGATATAGCTGAAGCCTCCAAACTAGTAAGGATAGAAAACAAGGAAGAGCATCTGGAATCCAGCAGGTCCATTAGCAGAGATGCAATTATAGGGGATGGAGAAAAGATTCAGCCTGGTCAACCACTAGCCAGCAAATATACCTGTCAAAATTCATCCAGGTAAAGACGTTCAAGGGAGAGATAGGGGAAAACCTCAGGGCCTATATTCAAAGCTTAAAGGAATTATTCCCATTCCAGCAAATCGCCCCACAGGATCAGGTGACATTGGCCACTCATTACCTACATGGGTAGGCACAATCATGGTGGGACTGCTACAAAGAAAAACCCAGGTCATTTGAGCAGTATGAGATGGCATTAATTAAGACCTTTGGAGTGAGGAGCGGCAAGACAGTCTATACCTTGCCATACTAAGGGAGCAATATGGGTCATTGGCAAAGGAAACTAATACCCAGTTCTTTATGTGCCAGGTAGCCTGCCTAAGATCCCTAAATGCTTTGTCTTTCACAGAGACTCAGATTATTTGAACCATCCAGCAAAATATGCCAAGGCATGTACAGCAGATGATGCTGGGGTGTAGAATCAATACGGTAGAGGAAATGGCTGAATTCTTGACTGCTGTGGATTACACTCCCATCCCTAAAGATCCACCTGACAGGATGAAGAGAATAGAACCTTGATGTCAGGCCATGAGTATAAGGGATAATAGGTTTGAGAGAGATTTGGGGGTGGCATCCAGAGGTAGAGCTCATGATAGGACAATCCCTAAAGGCAGGCCGTTAAACTCCAGAGGGTGTCGATGACTGATTCCTTACATCGGACACCCATAGTAAGTGAAAGGGGGAAAAGGAAAGGAGAGATGATGGGTACAATCAGGGAGGCAAGGGAGGAGATGGAAGCAAAAGTAACCGCCGGATCCTGCCCATTGATAAACATTTATTGATAAGTGTCAAGTGATGGCCTTGGTGGATACAGGTAGTCAGCTTTCCTTTGTGGCCAAAGAGTGGGTAGACAAGATGGAGTCACTGGGTCATGTCTGCCAGAGGTTGCCCATGAAATCTTTGCAAATGTTTTTGGCAAATGGCAGGACTATCACAGAAAGATTTCAGGTGTGGTGTGAAATCACCTGGGGATCATTGACATTGGGACATGCATTCTTGGTTATGCAGGGGTTGTTGACATGCATTCTTGGTTATGCAGGGGTTGTTACAAAACATGGCACTGGAGGCAGATTTTTTTAAACCAACATAGGGGTGTCATTGACTTTGAGACTGGGAAAATCACCATGTATAGGGTAGGCAGAGAAATGCAGGTGGAACAGGTACATGGCAGTAGCTCAGCTACGTATCTGGAGACTGATAAAAAAACAATGTCCATCAAAGAGAAGGTAGATCAGGTAGGGTGTGATAAGTTAAAAGAAAAGGAAAAGTTAAGAAAGGTACTGACTGAGCACCAGGGTTTTTTTTCCAAGATACCCGGGGTCATAGAAAGATATTGCCACTGCATTAGGTTGAAAAGGGAGAGTTATTTCCAATCCAAAACATACCTTATCCCATTCCAATACCAGGCTGAGGTTGAGAAGCAAATCAAGCAAATGACAACCTGGAATATCAAAAAGGCAGCTTCACCATATAATAACCCATTAGTGGCAGCGAAGAAGAAAGATGGCTGTGAGAATCTGTCTCGATGCCCGTAAATTAAATGACCTAACCATCCCTGAGAGGGACATCCCACCCAATATCAGAGAAATCTTGCGTTTGGCTGGCAAGAGTGTTTTCCACTTTGGATCTGACATCCAGTTTTTGGCAGATGTCATTAGATCCCAGAGATCGTCAGTACACAGCCTTCCGGTATGGAGGACATACCCACGTGTTCCAATGCGTTCCATTTGGGCTCATAAACAGTGCAGCCACTCTGATGAGGTGTTTAGATCAAACATTGTCAGAGGAACTTAAGCAGCACATGGTGTGTTACATGGATGATGTGGTGGTGGCCTCCAAAACCAAGGAAGAGCATGTGAAAGCTCAGGGATTTCTTTGGTGAATGCTTAAGGAAAAACATCACTGTGAACTTGCAAAAAAGTCAATTTATACAGTTCAAAATCATGTTCTTGGGGCATTTGGTAAATGGTAGAGGAGTAAGCACCCATCCGGATAAAGTAGCCGCAATACAAAACTTCCCCACACCTACCACCAAGAAACATGTGATCTTTCCTAGGCCTCTGTAACTACTACCATCGGTTTTACCCAGGTTTTGCTCAGGATACTACAGGATTGGTGAACTTGATAAAAAAGGATGCCAGGTGGGAATGGAATGACAAGACCCACACTGAATTTGAAAATGTAAAAATTTTTTTAGAGACAGTTATGCTTAGCCATCCCGATTTCCAGCAGTCATTCTTTGTACAAAATGACTGTAGTCATTTGGTATGGGGGCAGTTCTGTTTCAAATCAATAAAGAACAACAACAATAGGTCTTGTGTTTTGCCAGCAGGAGGTTAAAGGGACCAGAGGCCGATTATACAGTGACAGAACAGGAAACTCTAGCCATAGTATGGGCCTGTGAAAAATTTAAGCAGTTTCTCCTAGGGTCACAGATTACCATCATAACTGACCATCGATGTCTGGAGTTCTTGAATAAAAGTTACCTGACAAATGATAGGCTAATTAGGTGGAGCCTGTCCCTCCAGTGGTTTCAATATCAAGTTACATATTGCCTGGGTTTGGAAAATATAGTGGCAGATGTGTTAAGCCGAAATCCAGTCACTATAAAGGCCGAAAATCCTGTGCCCAGAGAGTCCTCCGGGATAATCATGCAGATGCTCAATGGTTCGGTTGAGATTAATTTAAGAAATCTACCCTACTGGCAAGAGAAGTTCCCATGGTATGCTAAACTCAAGGGAGAAATCATGAATGGGGGGCTATTGGGCATTATGGGCCAAGGAAAAGAAGGAGGCTCTGCGATGTCAGTTCTATTGGCCGGGTCTATACCAGAGTGTCCTAGAGCGACTTAGGCAATGTGACCTCTGCACCAGGAACAAACCCCCAAATAAGTCTTACATGGGTCCCATGTTTTTCATCATTCCTACGGAGCCAAATCAGACCCTAGATATTGATCATTATGGCCCATTGCCAATGTATAAGTGGTACAGATACTTGTTGGTGGCCTATGATGTTTTCTCCAAATATGTGCAGGCCTACCCAGTTAGGACTGAGAGTACAAAGGGGAACGGTAGGAACTCTAAATAGATTGCAGTTTTCTAGAGTGGGAAAACCACAGACCATAATTTTGGATAGGGATACGGCATTCACCTCAACCACGTGGAAAGAATGGGTGGAAAAACAGGGAATCAAGCACGTGTTAACATCTGTGTGGAACCTGCAATCCAACCTCTGTGAACGAGTTATGTGGGAGTTAGTTCGACTGTACAGGACCATTGTGGGGTCAGATCATAGGAAATGGATGGTTAAAATGGACCCAGTGCTATGAAATATAAACAACACGAGTAATGAGTCCACAGGATTCCCACCAACAAGGCTACATTTTGGAAAGGTGTGCCCACCAGTAATTCCCATACCCTTTCCAGCAGATGAAGAGGCAATGAGCCATGAAATAGATAAGGACAAGGCTCGGATGAAGCTACAGAGAATGACAGCATACCTAAACAGGCACAAGCCAGGTTATACTTTTAGAGTGGGTGCCATGGTATAGGTAAAATCTATGCAGCCAAGCAACAAATCCCTTAAGCAGTTCCATAAGTTCCTGCCACTATACAAGGATCCCTATAAGATCAAAGCAGCCCAAGGGAATAATGCCTTTCTATTGGAAACAGACCATTGGTATGTACAACGCACGGAGCTTAAAACCATATAGAATGGCGTTGGATAATATTAAAGATAGATAGTAATTTGTTATAGGTATGATTTTAGTATAAGTAGTACATGTAGATAGATATAATCTGCAAATAGCCGGTTGTTTAGAGTGTTGTAGGTGCTTAATGAAAATATTACAATTTCCATTTGTAGCCGATATATATATAAGTACGCATATTCTTAAGAGTGTAGGAATTGTGTTTTAGGGTAGAGATTAAAACTGAAGTAAACCAGACACGTTTACAGTGATGTAGGGGGGATGATGATGAGGTGAGCCTATTAGTAAAAATTTGATGGATGTTTTAGACCTTACTTAGGGTTATGAAACACTTAGAATTATATACATATAAGCACATGATGATTAGTTTAGTTTAGTCGTAGTTATTGTAATATTCTAGAATGGGTTGTGTCTAACTGCATGGGGGTATAATAAGATGAGAGAGGGTTCGTTTTAAAATTAGTAAGTGACAGAATACATGAAGTGAAAGTTGTGCTTCTTTTATAAAATTTTGCTAATAGCCAAAGTAAAACTTTTTTGTTTGTTTGTTTGATAAAATTTTGCCAATACCCGAAGTAAAGGCATAAACCCATAAAATTAAAAAAATTCCCGTGAGTTTGAGGATATGAAACAGTCAGCTCTATCAATCAAACTGTTTCACCTACTATATACTATAGTAGTATTTCTATATGTGTATCTATCACCAAATTCTCGTATATCAGGTTAATATATCCAAATCAGGCTGGATTTAAAAATAAAAGTATTAGTTATGTATGTGTGCATATATCTTAAGCCTACAAGATAAAAGGTGTATCTGCATATGTAAAAAACCAAATATACACACATATTTCTAGGAGTAAATTAATGAAAACTGCGTTGTATGTGTAACACGAGACTACATATATGCAGGAAAGAATAATGCTAACAGATTTAAAACATAAATTTATTTATTTAAAATATTTATTCTAAAGAAAATTAATATTTGAAAGTATGGTATATTTCTGCATATATTGCTAAATTAAATAATCAAGTTACATATATAAACATATGTTTTCCATTTTTTTTTGTTTTCGAAAAATTGGTATTATAAAATTTAATCTTTCTCACTGTAGTGTGACCTAATTACAAAACTAAAAGTAACACTAACTTGTAGGATAAATTATCCTGAGTAATTAAAAAGAAATCATGAATGACCAGCTGTAAAACTTCGCTATAAGAAATAAAAACAGTAATTATACAATTCTAGGAATACAGCAAGAAAATTAGCAAAACAAATAGAAAATTACTATGACCGAGAAGAGGGGGGTAAGCTGATAATATAAGCCTCTGCAGCCATTTTGAAATTAGTCGAACATTATTTCAGTTAAAAACTTATGTTTAAAATAGTAATTATGATGCAATTTGAGTAGAAGGCATTTTTCTTGCCTTTCTGACCCAGGAGTCTACCATGCGGGAAGCAGTGAAAGAAGAGCCGTAGGAAGCAGATGCCTGATTTCCATCCTCAACATGAAACAAGTACAAGCAGCAGAGAAAAGAGCCGGTAAAACCCTTCCTCTACTTAAAGATTAATAATTAAAATGCGATTATTCCTAAAGCTAGCTAAATTTAAACTCTATGGCCATAGCAATAATCCACTACTAAATGTAATTTTGATTTCTTTATTTTAATCTTAAAATCACTACTAAAATGTAATTTTGATTTCTTTTGTTTTCATCTTAAAATCTTGCCTGATTTAATTTAATTTAGTAACTGATTTGAGTTAATAACTGATTTGATTTTCATACTGAGTTAATATCATATTTATTGATTATGTACTCTATGTATTTATTAATTTATGTGTTGGTTTGCTAAGTTATCTCCGATTGATCTAGTTCCAATGTATTTACAGTTTTCTGACTTATTTAGTTGTGACTTGCTTAAAGTGATTGATTTTAAATTAATTATTTCATTACGTATAATTTTAAATGCTTTATTCTTAATTGTGTATAGTTTTAAATGCTTCATTCTAAAATGATAATTAAGTTTCTAGATTATTTTACGTATTTTAACTTAATGATATGTGTTTTTACATATTTTAATATAATAATAATATTTGCCTTAATTAATTCTTGTACACAACTTAAATTTGTCTTGAACTGGGTCAATCAGATATAAACTAATTGCGTTGCAAATTCATTTTCAAACTATGCTAAATCAGAGTCAAATTTTAGATATCTGCTCATTAAACTTATGCCAAGTTTTATGATTTTCCATTGCTTAGTAGTTGTGCTATATTTGTTGAAAGTGGGATTTTACTATTGATTAAATGCTTAGTGAGGAGCCATCACAGGTTTGCACCTAGAGAATAATATAGTGTCTAGGATGCAAAAGAAACCCGTTTTGAAAGGGGTAAAATATCTTGCTTAAGAGTTAATTAAAAAGCTTACAGCTGTTTTAAGCTAGATTCGCTTTCGAGATGTTTAACTAATATTTAGCCAGAGTGATTGAGATACAGCATAGAGCTATAACTTTATATCCTAATGCCCAATAATGTGCTGTACTTCCTTCTAAAGTTATAAGTTCCTATATAGATAGCTTTACAAATTAGATTCCTAGTTTTTCCTTAATTGCATAATTATACATGCTACCCAATGAACTGATATACGGTAGTTTCATGAAGGAAACTAGTGTTTAGTGTCATAAAATTTTATTATATTGTAACAATCCGGATATAAATATGTCGTTACAATATAATGTGGTCAGTGGTGCGAGTGTGTTTTTAAGAAACGCTACGGCATATATATATATATATTTGTTGCTGTGCATATCTTTAGCGGTTGTATGTTTAAGGCTATGCCGTTACTCTCTTAGTTCGGACAACTATCTCTTCAGATGGAAGTTGGATGTCCCACCCCATTCTGCATCCTCATAAATGGGCATGAGACTCCCATAGTTTAATTAGTTGTTCGATCGCCGGACTAAAAGGTCTTCTATCTTAATTCCACATCAATGAATACGGTGAAAAAGGGAACCGTTACTTGGTAAAGGACCCATAAAAAGGCACTCTCGAGATGCAAGGGCTATATCAGACTTTATATTTTCTATACGCCATGGTATCTGAAGTCTGACTGCCAATCATCAGTTCATCCCGCCATAGTAATTGTATTTTCAGCTTTGATCTGAATTCGAGTCTAATTTTATAAGCACATAAGCTATACAGAGAATATTAAGTATTCGTGTTTAATAAAATATCATATTCTTTATCAATATGTATAATCACTTCTACTAGCTCTAGAGCGGATCTAGACCCAGTTATATAGCATGAACTAGGCATAGATGGTCATGAACAAATTAACCTCTAACTATAATGTAATCTTAAGGCTAATGAAAATATAAATGTTAAAACATAATTTCTTAATCACCTGAGAGTGATATCTATAAGTAGCAAACTTAATTAAATGATTTGTAATCCAAACTACAATCATCTGCGCGTGATTGGAACTGCTATATAAACAGTTAAATCATAACCTACGAGTAATATATGTATTTATAATGAATCTAATAATATAACTAACCAAAATGATTCATGTCACCTGTGAGTGATTTACATTGTACCAAATGTATATGTAAAATAAAGCCATATGTAACTAGGCAAACCATAAATGAGTATAACTCCATTCTCACTTGCGTGTGATTACCAAACTCAAATATGAAATTGTGTCCCTAACTTAGTCATAGTCATCATTTTCATTTATTAATTTTATTTATTTTTCATTAAATTATGTTTAAATTTAACTTTTGTGTCATGTCTCAATGTTGCTCATTGGTGAGTCTATTGATTAGTTAATCATTAGTCAAGAGTCACAATCCATATTTTATAATTATGTTCTGCCACACACATCGTCTATATTTTCGTTTATTAATTTTATTTATTTTTCATTAAATTATGTTTAAATTTAACTTTTGTGTCATGTCTGGTCTATTGATTAGTTAATCATTAGTCAAGAGTCACAATCCATATTTTATAATTATATTCTGCCACACACATCGTCTATATAGCTATACTAGTTAATAAGTCAAATTCCCATAGTTTTGTCCTGTACCGATGTGCTACTGCCGGCACGTGATGAAGGAAAATGCTGCTGTGGCTTCATATGTGTCATCCGCAAGGTGGTAAATCTTTGAGCATTGGTAAAGGAGTTGGGGCTATATCAGGCAACGTGGTTCGTACCACTCTATGCTGGTCAGCCTTGGTATGATTTACTAGATTTTGTTGCGCGAAACACAGATTTGACTGTTATAATATGAAATAAATAATAGATTCCTATTTGATGCTTATTCTAACAATTGACAAGTCACATTCAATTATTCTTCAGTTTATTACAGCTTTAGATTATAACTCAACATATGTAAAAGTTTGGTAGTGTTTATTATAATCAAATCTTAATATATTTAAACTGAATTTACGATCCACATTAATGAACTTTAAATATAATTAAAGCAAATTAATTTGTAGCAGAATCAAATATGTTATTATTACCAGTTTTATAACTGAATAGGATTATGATTTTTATGGCTATATACTGACTTAATATAACATTCATTTTAGTTTACAATAATTTAAAATTAAATACTCAAACATTTAATTGCAGCGACCTTTATTCATCTTTAATATTTATCCTATTCATACCTTTGTTAATCATCAAATCAATTTATGTAGTTGTTTTCTATCTTATTTTATCTATTACTTGTTACTAACAAAATAATTACTTATTGAATATTTAAGAATATCAAATCAGTTAATTTATTGTTATATAAAACCTATACCTGGTCAGGATAATAAATATTAAATTCAATACAAAAAAAGATGTATAATTATATTTTCTTACCCACCCTATGATTTTGATTTCTGAATTATTTTTGTAATTGCTTCTAATGAATTATATAGTATGATCAATTAATGAATATCATCTCATCTAAATATGATTAACCAATAAATTTGCATTGTAAAATTGAATGACAGCCAAGCAAGTTTATTTGTTTAAAATTAATTCAAAATGTGTTAAAAAATTGATATTAATTAAAATCAAAAATATATATGTATAGCAAATAAACATTTAAAATAAATGCATATAATTGTGTTTTAAGCAATATGTTTTCAATTGACATTAACTTTATATTTAAATTGGTGATGATTGCACACCAATCTCCATTATTGGATACTAAATACAAACACGTTTATGTAATGCTAAAAAAAAGTAGAATGTTTATACTTTACGAAATATGAGAATTCAAGATATATCTTCTTTACTATATATGCTTCATATAAAAATATAGTTAATCGAAATAAAATATATATATAGAAATAAATTTTCTTATTTGTTAATTATAATTTTTTTATTAAACGCTCACTATTATTTCAGTAATAGTTTTAACAAGGCTGTAAACCTTAGCAATGAGCTTCTGAAAAAATCATCACTAGGGACCTCTGTAGGTCTTTAAAACACATGCTTACGCTATGGGATTCTCTCTTTTCTTCATAGTGTAAGCATGTGTTTTAAAGACCTACAGAGGTCCCTAGTGACGATTTTTTCAGACGCTCATTGCTAAGGTTTACAGCCTTGTTAAAACTATTATTTGTTAATATAAATTTAAGAGAAAATAAATAAATACTTATTACAATATGATCATTTTGAACTAATATAAGTGATATACCTGAAGTTTATAATGAATAAATAAAAAAAAATGAATATTTTTAATTAAAATAAAAATTACTATGCTGTAAAATGTGAAATCAAACTTAGGAAAATGTAACTCTTATATTTAGGTATGTAAATATATTCCTACTTAACCTAAAATTATACTACTATTTATACCAATAATACTATACATTTTAAATTAAGTGAAAAAAATATGTAACAATAATGGTAAATCTAAGCAAACAATCTGAGTAATAGTCTTTATATACAGGCTTTCTAAAATAGTACCATAATTCTAGTGTTTATTTTTTTAAAATCGTGTTCAGACTATTTTATTCCAAAAAAAGCAGAAATATGAAAATCTATAAGATTCCTAGATATTTTGTTAATTACAATATTTTTTAAATATCCAAATTATCTTTTCATTTAGCAGATATTTGATTTATATAGAGTTATAAGTGTGCAAACACTAATTTATATATATGACAATGCAATGTAGATATCCTTTCATTTAGCAAGTAACCAGTTCGTAAAAATTTACAACACATGATCACTTATTATGTTTGCTTACAACTGTTATTAAAACTGGCAAAACTCACTATACTATGTATTGCCACACACATCAAGCTAGAGTAATCAATGGATGCCAGAAGGCTTGTGCATAAAATCCTCATCCAGTGCTTACTCATTTGATATCCCCAGACTAGTTTCTGGCTTGTGGCCTTTGTCCGTAAGGAGCCTTGGATCTGAGAGCACTGCACCTAGATCTTAGGATCTAATGCAATCCTCCAGCAGCCACCTTTTATCTCCACTTAACTACAAAACTATGAGGCTTAAATTGAAAACACCTTAATATTTTTAATTCAAGCCCATCAGCTTATGTAGTCATATAGGTCTGAACTCAGCTCAGTATTTATACATTTTGGTGTCTTTGGTTCTTTAATAACCATATCCACCACTATCCTATTAGGCAGGATTGGTTTTAAGCCATTAAACATCACATGATCACTTATTATGCTTGCTTATAACTTATTAAAACAGGTAAACGAAAATGTATAGATACTGAACTGATTTCAGACCTATATGACTACATAAGCTGATGGGCTTGAAAATATTAAGGTGTTTTCAATTTAAGACTCATAGTTTTGTAGTTAAGTGGAGATAAAAGGTGGCTGTTGGAGGGTTGCATTAGATCCTAAGATCTAGGTGCAGTGCTCTCAGATCCAAGGCTCCTCACTGACAAAGGCCACAAGCCAGTAACTAGTCTGGGGATATTGGATGAGTAGGCACTTGATGGGGATTTTATGTACAAGCCTTCTGGCATCTATTGATAACTCTAGCTAGCTGTGTGTGGCAATACGTATAGTGAGTTTTGCCTGTTTTAAAATTTTACAAGTGAACAGATGCTAGTTTCATCCATGATATTTCTATGGAAATTCAGCCAATTTTTATCTGGTGTATAAACTATTCATCAGGCTTATAAAATTATATTAGTAGGAGATTGTGATAATCTTTGTTTACATTTTTTTGTTATTAACATTTAGATCTCATCATTGAAAAGTAGATAATATCTTTTTAAAGCAAAGAAACATTCTGATGGTTTATAACACTGAATCATTTTCGATTACATTTTTATAATAAATTGTCACTTCTCACAAATCCTTGACACACTACAGTTTCTGGGCAAATATTGTTGCTATTCACCCCATCGTTTTGTCAAGTTAACTTTATACTTTTAAAATAAATAAAAAAATTGTGCAAAGAAATGTAGATGTGCTTCTGTTGAAGCTAAAACAAGGGAGAGTTTTTTCTATTTAGCTCTATTTATAACTTTTTCCACTGACATCAGAGTAAGTATAGTAATATCCTTTATTAATTCTTTAGCCAATTCCAAACAGCATCTCCCAAATAAAAATTTTATTATACAACATATAAAATAAATATTTTAGAATTATTATGTACAACAAACATTTTCATAATACAAATACCATTCTTTCATTCTAACACAAATTAAACAATTGCCTATTTATAATACATTCTCATTATACTGCACTGGAAATATATTTTGCATACCTATTTTTCCTGTACAATATTATTCAAATAAAATAAATATATTTGAGACATCCAACTATATGCTTTTTTGTTTTCCTGAAGGTTTGTGATGATGGTGATCTAGTTGCATTTTAATATTGGACTATTTCCATCATCTGATATGTGTGTTGAATGTCTTTAGAAAAATTTAACTTTATTTAAATGAATAAAATAAATTAATTTTTTTTATTATATCAATACTATCATTGTCATAGCAACAGAGTTCAACGCTTCATAGATTAACATATTTACCATCAAAATCAAATGAAAATTTTTTTTATGACTGACATTTCTTCAGTAGATACAATATATACTAGTTCTTTAATCTGTATGCCCTGAAATGCTGTCTTAAACCTACAACAAACAATAATTGTAACTCCGTATTCCATCGTTAGCCACTTGCTCTCAATGCTAGCAATAGAAATTGCAAATGGGATGTGATCTTTTATAAAAATAATGATCAATTCCATTAAATTTTTTTTAAAGACTTGCTACTCTGATAATTTTTGTTAGTCGTTCATTAGACTAGAGATTATTCATTTATTGAATAATATTTCTATAGTGTAATTTTCACTATATCGCTATCATGCATGATAGGGAGCAGTTCTAATTGCTTTTTAACACTTTGTGGAGGGATGTAATCATAAACATGACCAAAAACATGAAAAGGATATATGATTCTCATGATACACATTTCATGCTAAACCAGCACTCTATTTGACTCGGATTGCATTCTCTTACACATATCTTTATCATTGTTCAACTTATCTATTAAACTATCATCTGCACAATCTAATGAATATATGTTCTTAAAACAATAAATTCTATGTTTCATCTTGCAAATTGAAGAACATAAATTAGTCTTACCAGAGTATTGTAAGTATGAAATGAAATTTTTTTCAGTATCTATATTAAGTCAGCAGGGAATCTAAATTGTATTTCAATATATTTATGACAGTATTCTAAATTAGTTTAATCACCATTAGCAGCTATTGTAAATGAATAAGGTCATTTTAACTTTAGAAGAAAAAATTAACAGCCAAATGTAAATTTTGTAATTTAAAAAAAAAAACAAAAAAAAAAAGATTGATTCAATATAGTTATTAGGGTGAAAATGTTCCACATACACAACCCATTGTCATATGCACCAAGACCTCTACTGATTAAATGCCCGAGATCAAAAGAAGAGTGAATTCATAATGTGATAGACAAAATGTGGGATTTCTACATTTGCTATATATATTACAAGTAAAAAGTATGCTTATATATCTGTACATCAATTAATGTATATAGAGAATTATTTGTATAAGTATTATAATTAATAAATGTAGTTTACTTTTATTCATATTATTATATGTAGTTCAAGTAATATAATTGTAAAACAGCAGATATAGATTTAATTAAAAATTAAATATTGTGTAAAATATTTAATTAGAAATTAAATATATAAAATTAAAAAATCCAGAAAATTGCAGATGAGTAATTAATTACCGTCTAAAATTTTGTCTGAATCTAGTTACTTTCAATGTATTGAGAGTAATTCTCATTGATCACCCTGAATAAACTATATAAATATTTCAATTACCCCATGCTAGGGATAATTAATTGTAGGAAGTTCCTTCCATTCTTAATTTCAGAGTAAGGTAATTATCTATTAACATTAAGAATGTGCTTCCAAGGAGAAGACTAGCTCCTGACATGCCAAAGCAGACCTAGACCATTGGGCTAAGTATTTTATATTTAAAATATATTCATTAGTTAAGTGTATGAGATCATCCCCAAGTGTTAGGAGTAGATTTGCAAATATTGTATTTTTTTTACTATTTGAGATTGTATGACAATCTCATTTAATAAGTTCACTATTTTAAATTATATACAATTATTTGCTTTTATACTTTTCTATTTATGAAATATTTGTATCAAAGAAACTTTGTATAAATAGTATGAAACCCACGTTAAATAAAGATTTTGGCTTAAAAACTCTTGATATAAATAGGATTGAGATAATTTCAAATAATTTGTGAGCGATTTAAAATAAGTTATATAAAAAATTAAGAGGCAGCTACTGTACAACATTAAAACAATTTAAAATTCAATTCGGTGGCAACTAAAAAACTCAATAAGAAAATGGGTATTAATATTAGATTATTATTCAAAAAAATATAAATACATTTTATAATAAAAATAATTTTACAAGAATAGTTAATAAGTTTAATAATCTATATAATTCTGTATATACTTCTTCAGTAATTTTGCTTATTCATATATAACAATATATTAAATAATCACAAATTTCTTACACCTTTAAGCAAATAATGGTTATTAATAAACAGTTTCAACTGTTCCTCACAGTCTTCTTCAGATCAATCTATTTCTCTTCTTTTCCATTATTTTACTATCCTTTCATTCAGTGGAAAGGTAGAGAAATAGATTGAGATCTGAAGAAGACTGAGGAACATTCAAAACTGTTTATTAATAAACATTATTTGCTTAAAGGTGTAAGAAGTTTGTGATTATTTAACAAGTTTAATAACAATTATTAATCTTAATTTAAAGTTTATATATTAATATTTAAATAATAATAGAAAATTAATTAATAAATAATAAAAGATTATAAGTTTTATAGGTTAGTTATATTTTTATAGTTTTTGTAATTGTGATAATATTAATATAAAATACTGCTTGATGGCATTGTTTTTCATACAATGCACATCAATATACCATTTTAGTGGCCTAACTTATGTCTAACACTACAATAGTGTTGTTTAGAGCTGTAACAGGCTGCCTAGACAGTATTCCTCAAGTGAGCACAATTCAACTTTTGCTATGGTCTGATTTGATGGTGGCCATATTTGAAGGATGCAAAACTATCAAAAAATTCATTGTGGAAAAATTTTGAGAAAGCATAGTGGATTTAGTATTACATATTAAGAATTGTCACGCTATCACACATGCTTCCTGACAATTTTGAACTGCACACAATGTGAAAAGGTTAGGGTTTTCATCCATGTTTATGCGTGAATTTGGGCGAGAAGAGTAAAATGTTGGTATGGCAAGTATTCAAAATTGGTTGAAGGGAAATGAATTGCTGGCCACAAAAGTTGATGCTTTTGTGTTTTTCCAGAAAGAGGAACATCCTGCCAGGTGCGAAGCTATATGCTTGTGGGAGGAGCATTGTTTTAGTCAACTATAGGATCTGGGAATTCTGTTTCTGCAAGCATACCTGGGGTCTTAGTAAGGGAAGTTGGTTGGACAGCTCCAAAATCCCCTTACAGCTTTGAGGCTCATCTCCCATTGGAGTTAAACAAACTGTAACTCCCCGCCCCCCTAAAAAATGTTTTTTTTTAAAAAATGAATTGTTTAACTAAGGCTTTTTGAAAAAGGCAAAAAATAAAGGAAGAATTCGCTATCATATAAAGGTTTTGGTAGCATAAATATTTTTTTAAAAAAAAACATAAGAAAATAAAAGATGATAATTAAAAATCAAACCAACCCCCCTCCACCCTCTAAAAACCAACAGTTGATTTATTAAAAAAACAAAAGCTCAAAATCAATAAAAAGTCGATAATCTAAAAGCAAACCAATCGCCCTCCAATAATTCATATATTTTGTTAATCTATCTCTTTATATATTCTATATTCGAACACATTTAAAATTAATATGCGAAGTTTCCAATACATCGGCAAAAGATGAAAATTAAAATTCAAACCAACCCCTCTCCACCCTCTAAAAACCAACTGTTGGTTTATTAATTAAAACTGAATTGTTTAATGCTTTAAAAAAGAAGCTTGAAATCCAAAAAAAGGCGATAATTTAAAAGCAAACCAACCCCCCTCTACGATCTAAAAACAAAGTGGTGTTTGTTTATTAAAAAGGCAAAAAAAATGTACGAGTTTTACGTTTAGAAAGGTTTAAAAAAATTTTTTTACCATAGTATTATGTAAAGAACTCGATAATTCAAAATCAAAAAAAAAGTCGATAATTTAAAAGCAAACCAACCCCCCCCCACACACACACCCATATAAAAACAAAGTGTTTGTTTATTAAAAACACACACAAAAAAAAAACATACGACTTTTATGTATAGAGAGTGGGGGAAAAAAAATTTGTACCGTAGTATTCTGTAAAGAAACCGATGGCCCGTGAATCGGTATATTGATATGCGTTAGGCAAAAAAGAGCGTCTTCAAAAGGTAGGGTTCAGTATTCATACTATTACAATATATTGTATATGTGTGATGCATAATATATGTTGGTGTAGTATATTTATGTAAATATATATATGTAATAGGATATAAAAATGAGGCAATTTATAAGGGGATATGATATTAGGTTAATTGTTTATATGTTAAACTATGTATATCTGATAGCTCTTAAGATGACTGATGGTCAATCAAAACGATCAGATTGATGAGGTTTAATAAAATAAGTGTTTAACAGTAATAAAGAAAATTAAGACGTTCAATTTTTTTCTATCTATACTTAAGGGCTTGTGTAAATTCTTGTATATGTATGTTAATAAATGTCATAACAAATTATATCAAAAAAATCAAGTTAAGTCTGTTGTCATTTTATCTGATAGATAGCTAATTCACTTATTATCTCCCCATTTGCAGCTGACATTAATAACCATAGTTTTACATATATGAGATTTACCTCGGACACTGAAGAAGAGACATGACAACATTATAGATCATGCATAATTTATATTCAATTCACTTTAATTAGTCAAGACAGCTGCTTTACAAGCAGTTGTCCCGGGTTAGCGGGTTCACTTCCCCGCTGATGCTATGACACATGAGAAAAAAAAATTCACTTTAATTAATATTTTAAAATCTTTAATAAAAATATTTTTTGTACTACACCTTTTCTAACAATATTGTTTGACTTAACCATAATTATTATATATTGTGATGGCCAGCTTATGTATGTTTAAATTATTTGAATATATTTTAATTGATTCTGGCACTATATGACATTAAACATCAGGAAATAGACCAGCATCTATATTTAAATAAGAATTGATTTTTTTTAAATATGATGATGATATAACCATTGCACAGCTGCTATTTGCAATACCTGACTAGATCATGTAGAACCTAAATTACTCCTGATGAAATGAACATGGAATAAATATGCAGGCAGACAATATTACACATAAACAAGTTAATACATTATTTAAACTAATAGCAAAACAGTTTATATAAAGTTCTTTTCCCTAAGTATGATTATATTACAGACTGTATCATAAGAATTTGTAATAATTGTTAGTTAAGCTATTTCTCTACTATCTTAACTTTTAGTTCATTTGCATGGTGGAAAAATAATTATTTGTGAAGTATCCAAAGTTTATTTTGATTAATTTTAAACATTAATCTTCTGTACATATTGTATTACTAATTTAGTTTTATGACTAAGCATATTTGCCATAGAGAAAACCCTGATCTTTAATACACCCTGGATATAGACCTATGTTTTCTGACCCACAAATACAATATATTTATATCTCGAGCTTCATAGCATAGTCACACACATATATCTAATATTTTATAATTCTAGGGAATAGTTATTTTAAGCCCAAATCCTGATTTAATAACTTAATTTACAGAGTGCCTTTTTTAAGTCTAATCATACTATTTAAATAAGGTGACCCTTTGGATCCAATCTCAAATTTACAGAACAAATCAACTAACTTAAATACAGAATATTTTAACCATTCAACAGTAATCTAACAATTGCATTTATATAAGTTCTATATATTATGATAGCACAAACTGTTTACTCAATTTCTCTCAACAATCATCCAGATTAAATAACCTATCTAAGGGCACCACTAGGCGGATTGCCTAGCACTAGACCAAGACTTCTTCCCAGGTCTTAGTGTTTATTTATTTAGTTTGTAACACAGGAATTAAACCCAAAGTAACTGATGCCAGACAAATGCACTTTTGTCAAAAATTCTATAACCAGAATATATTGATTGAAAGTAACTAAAATGGATTCAGATAAATATGAGAATTTTCATTTAAGAATAACCTTTACTAAGCCTTTCACAATATTTGTACTCAATATCAATTCAGACATGATCTTTAAATTTGGTTCCTATTCTCACCATGCCTTGAATAACATTGATATCTTGTTTCTATTCCAAGGATATATACTTAGCAACACCTTACGAATCAGTGCAGACCCAAATTTCCCATTGGAATCCTATCCAAATAGGATTGCTAATAACAAGCGTATATATTTTAGTGAGCAGCTTATTTTGCCTATGCCCCAAAACCTCTACCTTAATTTAAAATGTTACTCAATTTTAACTAAACTATAATACAACCATAAGTAACTTTGTGTCTTTATGACCATATTATCATTTTACATTTCTGCTTAAATTTGACCATTCCACACCTTAATTAAGATTGGCCTAAACCAAACCCCTTGGCATATGATACACACACACACATCATATAATCATAAAGATCACACTAAGAAAGTTAATACTAAAGTGAAATGTTGAACATGACAATCATTCTAGCATCAAAGATATAAATAAGATATTTAAGTATGCATCACGCTATTGTTGAGAGGTCATACCCTGGCTTATAGTTTGTTACATTTAAACAGTCACTAATTAAATATTGTGAACTAAACAAAGTTCAATGATTTTAAGACAGTTTATGTTTAACTTTTCTTTACCACACTTTCAAAGATGCTGAAGTTGGCATCAAACATCCAATTCAAATGAAAATACAGCTATCAGCATTCCCAGGCAAATTCATCTAGGTTTGAATTCATTTTTCTACTTGTCGAGTCCCAGTGAAAGACTGACTGATTCTATTCTTTTACCCTATTACAGCCTCAAGTAGCTTGTTGGCCTCTGTCATTCTATGTACAATAAATTCCTCAATGACATTTAGGGAAAGCATTAGGGGAGAATCCCCTGGGGAGAGATTTTGAAGACTCTAGTCAGACAACATTTTAGCTTTTTTTTCTCTTTTCTTCCCTTTAGCTGCTCTTCATGACTCTACTTCCTCAAGGAGTTTGTCCAATTTATAGACTTTTTATTTTTATCTCACACCCTACTTCCAATTATTTTTCCATTTAATTTGGTTTGGCATTTTCTGGCTATTTTTGGAAACACGCAAGTGAAAGTTTTTCTCTTTTGTTCATACTTTGGCTCATGGAATTTAAAAAACTTTTCTTTTAAAATATCCTGCATGGTTATGCAAAGAAACAATAGTGACTCCTTTATAAATTTTTTTCCATTATCAATTTTTGTATCTACTTTAAACCCCAACAATAGAGATTGATTTGCAAATCTTACTTTCTTTTTTCATTTCCTTTTTTTCTCTTTACAATTACTAATTAAAATACATAAATATAAAAGAAACTGTGTACTTAAAGAATGAAATATTTTGCTAGAACAATTATCAGATAAAAAAATAAAACTTTAAAGCTTTGATTCTTTAGAAAGATAAAATTTTATATAAGTAATTATATACACATTCTATAATTTTTCAAATTTAATATATATTTAAACACTACCTCACTTATAAAATAATTGAATTCTCCAAAATGGTAAAATTATCTACATATGAGATGGTGGAAAATACCATTTCATTCCCTCTCTTTCAGGAGAAACAAAAGATAAAAAATTACCATCCTTAATCTATGCCCCTTTCTTTTTGAATGGCTTCAAACTATGAGCACTATATGAACCTTTCTTTCCATTTTCCCCCAATATCATGAAAGCATTAGGAACCCACTCTTGAACAAATTGGTATGGTCCTTAAACAAAGGCAAATTTTTTTTATATTGGTTTGAACTTAGCTTGTTAGAGGACTGGGTTTATATATAAAAAACAGTCTCCTATATCAAAGATTACCGGCTGTGACTGGTCTCTTTTTTCTTTGCTCTGCTCTTTTTTCTAACCACGGAACTTCTATCCTCCACTACATTGACCCAAACATGACAAATTGGCACACAACATTAAAACAGTGAAGGGTCTACCTGACTAGTGTAAATTCCTTGGAGAAAGACCTGTGGTGGGTACAACTTATATTTATTAGCCAGGGTAAAGCAGTAGACTACTGTTTATGATTTTTTTCCTAAACATGAATGAAATAGGACCCCTAATTCTTTCATAAACCTCTCACATGAATTGGACTGGAATTTCAGATGGAGATTAGAATATCTTCCTGATGCATCCGCTTACTCCATTCTTTAGAAATAAATGGTATCCCATGATCACTTAAAATTACCAGAAGTTTTCCTACTTGGAAAAACTTTCCCCTTTAGTACAGTAATGGTGCTTTTCACATCTGCTTTTCATAAAGTATACACTTGTACTAACTTCAAAAAGATGTCATAGGTTACCAATAAATATTTGTATTGCTGAAACAATGGGTAATGGATCATAAAATTTTATGACCAGTAACTCATTTGGGTAATTGGGAAATATAGGTGACAAAACCCCAGTATAAATTTTATTGGTTGGTTTAATTTGGTATTCCTGGCAACATTGCAAGATAAACACAACAGAACAGTACATATTGGCCAATAGTACCATTGTTACAATATTTTTATACTTTATGTGGGCCTTAATGCCCATATAACTAAATTTGTCAACCAGTTTCTTAAAAGTCACAGTACAATAACTTCCAGTATTTTCCTTCTTTTACTTGTTATATTGGCAAACTGTTGGTTATGGTGCAGTTTTTTTTTCCATTGAGAGGGAATTAGTCTGAGGCACCCTTGCACCAATTTACCAGATTCTTGAATGCAGGGTCACACAATGTGTGAGGTAAAGATATGATCATCCGTAGGGGAAAGATGGCAGTTTGGGTGCTACTCCCACAACTGCAGAAAAACCCTCTCAATTTGGAAGGGGTCATGGTTTGAGGGTTTAAGGCTACCATTCCTCAAAATATTGTGGCTCATGTATTACTGGAGCTGTGACAAGCTGACCCTCAAAGTTGCCATGGCCGATCTGGTCTAATAATGAATGAACTGTCAATAAACATCTATGGTTAAAATGTTTAAATTCAAGGCCTTTTAAAATGATTAATAATTTATTTTTTTTGTAAAAATGTTAAAAAATCATTTGGTTTACATCATAGTGTGGTTTAAACCAGCCAATACTGGATTGCATTAATTTATATATTAAACAGTGACTTTATCTATATTACTGTATAAAGGTTATTTTATAATTCAACAAACATTTCACCAATCTTGATGAATCTTGCATTTTTTTTTTTTGTGGAGAATTTTATAGGCTATGAATTTTTGTTTTACAGTACTGGTTTTAAAAATTTGGTTAATTTGCAATATAATGCAAACAGTTTTAAATGCCATCATAAAAATGCAAAGAGAGGACAGTACTGATTAAAAGATTAGACATTGGAAAATGTTAAGGCCTATATATTGAAATACATAGTAGAGAAATGGAATTGTAATTTTTAGTAATCCAAGATAAAATTTGATTTTGTGTATTGTGACAGAATGGGTTCAAACCCAGTCACAATAATTTATTTAATCGGTAAACATATATAGACATATATATATATAATTTTTTTTATTACATGGTGGTGGTTACAAATACACAAATGCGGGGGGAGGGACTCTGTCATTTTTAAATGATATATATGTGCGTGTGACAAATGCGTGTATGAATGAATTAAGTAGTGAAAAGAGAGATGAGATTTTGTTTCATGCTTTAAAAACTAGAGGTTTCCAGCAGAATGAGATTCCATTTGTTGTTATATTACAATAGAAGCTATGACATGAGCTTTCAAACGTCTAACAGATCTGGTTAGTCCACATTGAAAATCGGAAGTGAGATAAAAAAGAAGCTTCTAGAACAAATGGACGGGGCTATAAAAGCGAGCCACCCAAAATGCATTTCATCTTTTTCTGGCAGAGCTACAACCGTGAACACCTAAAAGGTTTTAAATATTTAGCTTATATAATGGCGATTTCAAAAGAAATGTTGGGGTAAGAGAAGGCCGCATCGGATTCAAACCCTCAATCCCAACCTGCTGCAGCTGCCTTGACCAATAAAACCATGATGCCTCAAAACAACACATAATTCCCAACGTGGAACCAGGATGAACCTCACCAGACAACGGACATAAAGATCTCAAACCTTTGCCTTGATTTGCCTGATTTACCTGTGGAACGGAACTCTTTAATAAATAAATAAATCTGCTTCTACTACTTCCCTGGGGAAAGCCAGGTAATGAACTTTAATCCTTGATTTTTTTAAATTTTCTTTATGAAAAAGGAAATTTTGTTCTTGCAATAATAAGTGAAGGGGACGTATGAACTAATTTAATAAGATTTAATTAAAGCCTCATTCCATTATGGATGTAATAAAGTAATTAGTGTCGAAAGTCACATGATACAAACTTTTTCGTAGTATCGACCTTCACTACTTGAGATATGTATGAGAGATCTATTGGAAAGAATGACATATGTGTGCGATTTGAAATGACAGAGTAATAAATACATTTTTTTAATAATATTAAATAAATATACAAAGAAAGTAGAGTGTTGAATTAGTTGTTTATTTATAGATCCATTTATCTAGTTATTATTATTATTTTTTTTTGTTTAAAAAAAAAGAGAAAAGAACTCTTAACCCCATTCGTAGCTACTCCCGGCTGTGATGCCACCTGACCATGAGACTGAGCTAGCTGATGGCCAAAACCTCTCTCACATTACATAAATAGTATTCTTGTTGGTAATATATCCACTTCGTGTAATTCTTATATTCGTATAGGATTGGCGCTTGGTGTCCTTCAGATGACCATAAATACGCGTTGGGGATATATTACAGTTGCAAGAATAAATCCATAAGTTTTGAATAATAATATTTTAGGTCAAAACCACTTAATTAAATAAAAATACATAGGCACGTATATTGATACATCATATATACATATTCGGTAGTGTACACCTGTCTAGTGAGAGGTAATGGGTTTGTTATAATGGCGTCCCAACTAAAGGGCTTCGAAGAGAAGTAGAGGGGAATGGGGAGTATGAGATTCCAGAAATACCTTAATAAAGCGAAAAGTTTTATATTTTATTGAAGAAAGGGTTGTTTAGATATATAGTTCAAATGAAGTGTTAAATAAATCGAAGGGCATTAATTTGTTAAATGTATATCTATTAAAAATAACCAGTTTTGTCAGTTCGTAGCTGCGCAGTAGGTCAAACATACACAATCTGTTATTTTTAATTTCTTTGTCTAATTCGATGAGGTTTCGAGAGTTAAAGAGGCTAACAGGAAGGCAATGCAGTATGTCGGGATGGGGGAGTGGGTCCAAGGCGTTAATCAAAAGTAAAATAAAAGAAAATAAATTTTATGAAAACAAGGGCGCAAAATAAAATGGAAAAAGAACAGGAAAATATTTTGGAGTGAATTTTGAGAAAGCTTGAAGGTTTAGAATTAAGATTCGGAGAAATAGAAAAGAGAATGGATAGATTAGAACAGAAAGTGGGAATTAAAGATGAAAATGATTTGGGAGAACAGTAAGGGGAAAAGTCAGATATGGAGAGTGGAGATGAACAGAATCAGGGTGCTCAAGTAAACCCCTCAGGAAAACCGGCAGCGGTAATAAGTCACACAATGGTGCAAGGGAGTGTGAACCAATTCCTAAAAATTCGTCCATTTGCAGGTAGGATGGGGGAAGCACATGTTGAGCATCTATGTAGCCTAAAAAATATTTAAATATAAATCCCATGGCGGAAGAAAGTAAGTAATTATCGCATGCAGCAACCTCACAGACAATGCCCAGTCATGGTAGGTCACGCTCGGTCGACAGCCGGCTATTTTTGAAGAGTATCAAAAAGAAGTGAGAGGCCTTTTGGTCCGAGGATAGGCAGGAGTTAACGCGCTATCAAATTATGCAAGAAAAGTTTAAAGAAGATTGCAACAATAACTATTCACAATTTTTTCATAAACAGGTGGCTAGACCACGGACATTGGATACATGCAACCTGACAGTCATATACTCCACATTGTAAGACATAGCATGCCCATGAAAGTGGAACAGATGATCTTGGGGGGCTGGGAAAGCATCCATTGGAGAGATCGTCGAGTTGCTCAATGCCATTGACATGAGCTCATATGATTACGGCAGGTACTGTGAAGCAGTAAGAGGATGAAAGAGGACGGAGAACAGGAATGGAGACCTTTCCAAAATGGAAACACCGGAAGAGAAGAGACCACCTGAGAAGCCGAACGTCGGACCAGAAAAAGAAGCAGAGGGATACATGAGGCGAAACAGATAGTATTGTACCAAAATGAGCCTTTCAAAATATGCAAAGGTATTTGAAGGCTTTTGGAGGAGGGCGTATTGTGACAGAATGGGTTCGAACCCAGTCACAAATAATTTATTTAATCGGTAAACATATGTAGACATAGATATATATATTTAATTTTTTTTTATTACGTGGTGGTGGTTACAAATACACAAATGCAAGGGGAGGGACTCTGTCATTTTTAAATGATATATATGTGTGTGTGACAAATGCGTGTATGAATGAATTAAGTAGTGAAAAGAGAGAAACGAGATTTTGTTTCACGCTTTAAAAACTAGAGGTATCCGGCAGAATGAGATTCCATTTTTTTGTTATATTACAATAGAAGCTACGACACGAGTTTTCACATGTCTAACAGATCTGGTTAGTCCACATTGAAAATCGGAAGTGAGATAAAAAAGAAGCTTCTAGAACAAATGGAGGGGCTATAAAAGCGAGCCAACCAGAATGCATTTCATCTTTTTCCGGCAGAGCTACAACCATGAACACCTAAAAGGTTTTAAATATTTAGCTTATATAATGGCAATTTCAAAAGAAATGACGGGGTAAGAGAAGGCCGCATCAGATTCAAACCCTCAATCCCAACCTGCTGCAGTTGCCTCGACCAATAAAACCATGATGCCTCAAACAACACATAATTCCCAACGTGTAACCAGGATGAACCTCGCCAGACCATGGACATAAAGATCTCAAACCTTTGCCTTGATTTACCTGTGGAACGGAACTCTTTAATAAATAAATAAATCTGCTTCTACTACTTCCCCGGGGAAAGCCAGGTAACGAACTTTAATTATTGATTTTTTTAAAATTTTCTTTATGAAAAAGGAAATTTTGTACTTGCAATAATAAGTGAAGGGGGTGTATGAACTAATTTAATAAGATTTAATTAAAGCCTCATTCCATTACGGATGTAATAAAGTAATTAGTGTCAAAAGTCACATGATACAAACTTTTTCGTAGTATTGACCTTCACTACTTGAGATATGTATGAGAGATCTATTGGAAAGAATGACATATGTGTGCGATTTGAAATGACAGAGTAATAAATACATTTTTTTTTATAATATTAAATAAATATACAAAGAAAGTAGAGTGTTGAATTAGTTGTTTATTTATAGATCCATTTATCTAGTTATTATTATTATTTTTTTTTATGTTTAAAAAAAAAAGAGAAAGAACTCTTAATCCCATTCGTAGCTACTCCCGGCTGTGACGCCACCCGACCATGTGACTGAGCTAGCTGATGGCCTTAAACCTCTCTCACATTACGTAAATAGTAACTTTCTTGTTTGTAATATATCCACTTCGCATAATTCTTATAGGATTGGCACTTGGTGTCCTTCGGATGACCATAAATACGTGTTGGGGATATATTACAGTTGTGAGAATAAATCCATAAGTTTTGAATAATAATATTTTAGGTCAAAACCACTTAATTAAATAAAAATACATAGGCACGTATATTGATACATCATATATACATATTCAGTAGTGTACACCTGTCTAGTGAGAGGTATGGGTTTTGTTATAGTATTTTGAAATACTACAGAAATGAAGAAAATTATAGTTTTAGGTGAAGTGAGATAAAATTTGATTTTGTAAATATAAGATATGGCCTATGTATTGAAATACATATTACAGAAACGGAATTATAATTTTGGGTAAAGTGATGTAAAATTTGATTTCACAAATATATTTCAATTAATTGAATTTCATGTATAGCATCTAAACATTTGAAAAATTAGTGTGTTGTGGTGCTTATTGAAATACATACTATAGAAAGGTCATAAAGTTATATTTTTGGACATATTAGTAACACATGCATTATTTCATTAAAATAATATGTAAATATATAAGCCATAAGAATAGCTACATATTCTGTTATATTTTTACTCTACTAAACACATGCAAAGCCATGGGATTATTTTAAATAAAAGTAATTACAGATTTGTTTATTTTAGTATCAAGTGCAAAACTATTCAAATATATTGAATTATACATTTTTGTTTAAAGTTTTACAAATATTTTTTTTCTTTTATTTGTAAAAATGGTTGAAATTTAAAATAGCATATATAAAAACAGTAAATTTTATAATATAGTTTAATTTTAAAAAAAGGGCATTCACAAAAAGTAATAACTCAACTATTTTATATAGCGCGATGTTTTACAAACTGTAATATTTTAAACAGCATTAAACTGTTGCACATGCGCTTTGGATTTTAACTATAAAATGAATGAATACAAACACATGATAAAGTCTTTGGAAAAGATAGAATGGCCATCTATCTTTTCGAACCCAAACGCTTTTGTATGGGCGAATCTTAAGTGTTTGAAAGTGAAAGCGTGAAGATATTAAATAATCACTTTAAATTACTTTTAACATGCTTGATTGAATGACGCTGGTGAAATTTATTAGAATTTACGATACGTCATTATTATTTGAAATTAAATGTATGTAAACAAGTCAATTATTTTATATAGTGTGATGTTTTACAAACTGTAATATTTTAAACAGCATTAAATTGTTGCACATGCGCTTTGGATTTTAACAGTTTAATGCTGTTTAAAATATTACAGTTTGTAAAACATTGCGCTATATAAAATAATTGACTTATTTACATACATTTAATTTCAAATAATGATGTATCGTAAATTCTAATAAATTTCACCAGCGTCATTCAATCAAGTATGTAAAAGTAATTTAAAGTGATTATTTAATATCTTCATGCTTTCACTTTCAAACACTTAAGATTCGCCCATACAAAAGCGTTTGGGTTCGAAAAGATAGATGGCCATTCTATCTTTTCCAAAGACTTTATCATGTGTTTGAAGTGTTTGTATTCATTCATTTTATAGTTAAAATCCAAAGCGCATGTGCAACAGTTTAATGCCGTTTAAAATATTACAAAAAGTAATAACATTAACATCTTTATTATATTGGAATGATTCTCCATTTTTTATACTTGATCTTCCAATTACACCACATTTCTTGTACTTGGATCTATTTTTTTTTAATTCATATTTCTTATAAAAAGAGAGCCATACTAAATCTTTCGTCTAGCCGTCATCTTACTGCATTCAGTGTACTTAAAGACCACAACAAATGTGTATAGGTATAATATTTAAATATAACTATAATCTACATTGAACTTAATGTAAATAGCAGGGATTTGAACTCGGAGATCTCAAGTTTCCTTCCATAATTCTTTCTTTTCATTCTCCATTTAAAAAAGAAAATTACTTTTTGTAAAATATTTTACTTTTTTTTTTATATATACATATGTTTTGATATTTTTTAATTTATATATTTTCGTTTTTATGTTTCAACAAATTATGCATTTTCAACAATTATGTAAAATAATCAAAATGTTGGTGGATATCTTTTTTATGTACATAAAAGTTTGGTTCAGAAAAAATACTAATTTCTAAAAACGTGGTGAAATTTATATAGCTGTATTTAGTGTGAATGGTAATGCCCTCTCTTACCATTGCCATGAGTTTGAATCTGAGCTGGGTAAAACTTGAACATTTTTTAGTTTCAATCAAATAGATTTTTTTTTCAGAAAGCAGGCCCATAGCCAAACTAGTTAACCAACCAGTAATGGTTAGTAAATGGGTGTCTAGCTATTCTTAATTAGAGTAAGACAAGGATGGAAACACATTCAAAGTCTTACACTTGGGAAATTGGAAAAATGCTTTCTTATTCACTATTTCAAGGACTCTTGGACATTTATTCTGCACTAGATTCAAAAGATGTTCCATCTATGTTTACCTCAGTATAAGTACCAAAATCATTTTAAATATAGTGTATCCCAGAAATAAGTTACTGGTTATCTTTCCAAACTACATGCAATGCTATCTTTAAAATAACATGTTATGTAGCAACATAATTTGGCTATTTACCACAAAAAATTACAAGTTATGCCATAAAACGTAACTATGTTTCATATCTTTTCTTCCTGTCATTATGAAATTCACATGAAAACCTTATATTCATGGCTTCATTGCCCTACTAAACTTCAATCATTTCAATAATAGTTTTACCTAATTTAGTTCATTATTCTATTATAGATTAAGATATGAAACAAACTGTCACATCTCATAACTTATAATCCAGTTTAGAAAGGGAACCTGTCACCAGTAATCTCTTCTCCGAGACATATTATGTATGCTATTAAACATCTTTAGTATTAATTATTTATCTTGATTTTGTAGATGCATCTATATGTGTATGTCTCTAAATATACATCAAAAAATGTCACAATGCTGTATTTCTAAAAAAATGTTAGTGTACAATTAACTTGAATATTTTTTTTACAGAGTATATAGTCTACATTCATGTTAATGCATTTATAATTACAAAATCACACACAAATATATTATTTATCAATTCATGTGTTTCTAAATAGCCATATTCTTAACAGCAAAGTTATATGTATATATTTATGTGCACATCACATAAACATATCTAATACAAATATTAATTCTTCATATAATAGTATTCAAGCTCATATAACTTCAACTTAGTAGGGACAGAGTTATATGAAAGTGTATTTATACTCATTTAGTTGAAACTAAAATTCACAAAAAGTTCTTAATTTTATATAGGAATTGTATGATTCTGTGCAGATATGTTCGGTGAAAGGCACAAATATTTCTATTGAATCTCAACTTAATAATTTCAAAGCTTGTTCTGTTGCAGAAGGTTTAGAAAATTGGTATAATGTTAAAAGCAATTGTATAGAAAATTATTAATACCATAAACCTTTTTTGTTGTAAAATTAAATTTTGGACCTAAAAGACTTACTTATTAAATGACTGCATAATTAGAAAACAGATATTATTTATTGACTTTCAATGTTAAAAAACTAAACCTTTCTTTTTAACTTTAAACATAATAAAAAAAATTCTAAATGATTTACGAAAAGAGAATGCAGTGTTATTCTTTTTTGTGAATATAATTTATTTACAATGAATTTGAATGTTACCTTTAAACATTTTTTTCAACTGAAAAATCTTTAATATAATGTTAAAATGTCATAATTATTGATATCAGCATGCTAGCTTTAGAATTTTTTATATTATTTAAGTTTGTAAATAAGTATATATTTTAATTTATTGTTCTTCACAATTTTAATTTCCATTCCTTTTATGTTTTTCTGATTTCATGAGTTGCAAAAATTAAATGAAGTTATCAGTTATTTCATACTATCAATTTATTTTATCTTCTGAATATTTGACTTGACTTCCATTTTTTAAACCAAATTATGAATATTTTTCTCCTTTCTAATTTTAAATGAACTTTTTTTGAAAAAAAAAAATCTCTACACATATTTAACACTTTGCCCCAAAACCATATATTATTCCCATATATTTTTTACATTTCGAAGTAAAAAGTCAGGTTCAAATCTACGACCATCTACCAATGTATTGTCTATTATAATTAATAAACTCAGCAAAGTTTTATTAAATAAGAAATTCAAAAAACAACACCTAACTTTTATAACTAAGATCAACAATTCTAAAATCAAATTTAATAAATCAAAACCTATTGTGCTTTAAATATAGAAACACACATATGTAAATGAAATACGAGTATTTTCACTTATCCCATTATAACTGTCTTCCCTTGATACTTTTTTAAATTTTATCAAAGATATTTAATACCATATCATATGCACTTAAATGTTTAATTCCTTTTCAAAATGAGAAAAATCATTTGTTTTGAAGATTTTAATGAATATGCTGGATCTGTGACCATGCTGGCATTGGTAAAATAAATTAATCTAGTCAGAAAACATTTACATAACTAACAGCCTAATTGATTTCAAAAAAGATGCATCCATATGTGTTTAGGAACCATTCTAGATCTTGTCACTGGCATCAGTGACTAACTCACGAACAGCACCTGATTACTGTCAAAATATGGTGATCATGTGATCTCTAGTGGTTCACTGGTCAATTAATTTAAACTGTTTTGAAGTAACATTGATGAAAATAGCTGTATATAAAGTATTTTGTGGTCCTAAATCCAAAAATGGTATATGCTAAATAGTTTTTTTTTTTTTACAGGGGTTGGGTGGTCGGATTAAAAAGACATTTTTGTAATGTTTGTTTAATAAAAATATGTAAAACATGTTAAATATAAGAAAAGACATTTGACTAAGGATCATGTGCAATACAAATTATAAAATGTTACATTAAGATACCAAATAGCGACAAAATATTTCACTTTTTTTCTCCTTTGTTCAGTACAATCTTCTCTTTTTAAAAACCAGCAGTAGTTGCCTAACATAGATGGGTTCCAGAATCCCTGGTATCATACTTCCATTGTCCTGGTGAAATCTCTCTCCTTGTTCACTGCTTAATATGTCCAAATTTTGTGGAAAAATCCAAATGCGAGTGCAAAAAACGCATTTTTAAGGACATGCGACATCCTAGTAGTTCATAGGCTTTTAAAAGTTCATCCATGAGGATTTTATAGTTTCTCATCTTTCTTGTTACCCAGAAATTCCTTCACTACACTTACAAAACAGTTCCAAGCTGCCAATTCCTTGTCATTTAATTCTTTTTGAAAAAGAGAATCACTTAAAAGTTTCCTTATTTGAGATCCGATAAAAATGCCTTCTTATAGTTTTGCATCACTTAACTGGGGAAATATTTCTTTTAGGTACTTGAAACTATTATCTTCTTTCTCCATAGCTTTAACAAAGTTTTTCATTAGTTCAAAATTAATATGGAGAAATGGGAGAAGTACTTTTTTGGGTTAACAAGGGGGAGCATGTTTTATATTTGCAGTACCTGGTTCAAAAGAAGTTCTACGAGGCCAAGCTTTCTTAATGAAATGTTCTTGTATTGCTAGACTGTCCTATGGACACAAAAAAACAATACTTTGTAAAAAAAACCTTGAAGCTCTAGCAATATACCTAACACTTTTAGATCTCCACAAATATCCCACTGATACTGTTCATATTTAACTTGATTTAGTATGGTAGTTTTTATAGTTTTCTTTCATTGTCACTGAATGAGCTAAAGGAATAGATAGTTTTCTGTTTCCATTATGAAGTAAGACTGTTTTAAGGCTGTATTTAGTTGAATCTATGAAAATACACCATTCGGAAGGTACATCTTCCATATGAAGCTCATAACAGACACATAGCAATCCTATTTTATAAAATTTTGAAAATGTTTTATTCCGTTTTTGGTAAAGTGAAAGACATTTTTATCTAACAGATTCCACTCTTGAAGTCGGGAACCAAGAAGTTCAGATTTTTGTTTTGATAAACCCAGGTCATGTACCAAATCATTTAATTCATTCTGAGTTATTAAGTGAGGTTCACTAGTAATTTGTAAAAATGTAGGGTCACTACTGGTAATCTCAGGAAGTTGAAGAAACATACAAGGGCCCTTAAAAATTCATAGAATACATTGGAACTACCTATGTCACCTCTCGTGGTAATTCTTCCCAAATTGGATAAAGCCAGATACAAATAATTTTAATAATCCCATCATATAAGGAACAAACAGATATTCGAAAATGTGATGTGGTAGGACATATATATGAAATGGTGTTTTAATAACTATCTAAATGAAGCACAAAAAGAGCATTTTTATTAATATTATAAAAATCATGTTGACCAATGAATTATAACATTGCCTAGCATGAATTGTGAGATATCTATATTAAAGTAAATCTTGCACTTAATTTTTAAAAAGCCAAAAATTTAGGATTGATTATCAGGAATTTGAAATTTTCAAAAAATAACCACACATTAAAAAAAAAATTGTCAGGGGAAAAGAAGAAAAACAAAAGCACTATAAAGAAATCTGAAATACCCTGCAAGCCAAAATCCATAACACTACTATATTTTCATTAGCTTTAATTGAATTGCTAATAAATTCTTCATAAAATTCTATCTCCTGAATATAAAATTAATAATGCATCAATAATCTAGAAATAAAAAAATAATTATTGTATAAATTTTTGCTTTGCAATTCAGAAAGCTGTTGATGTAGAGAAAACAAAATCAGTATATAAAAATATAAGAATAGCTCTTAGAAGAAGTTTCACCAATATAATTTCTATAAAATCTGCTTGTGGTGAAGTTTGAGAGATGAATCAAACATTTTTCAATATTATATGATGAGAACAAATGATGATTTCATGCTCTGTGTATCTTAAAGTGCTTGAATCATATCAAATCTAAAAAAATTTTTATGAAATCACCATGAAAAATAACATTCTCAAAATGAAAAGAACGATAACATTTTTGTTGAAATTCTTAAGAAAAATTAAATACTTTTATGCCCTAGTGATCTAGAAATATAAAAATAAGATATCTCAATGTATATTTAATATGAAAAAAATATTAACATTCTTAAAGATAAAAGCTGATAAAGGTGAATGCAATCATTATAGTTATTTTCCTCTTACATGATACAAGCAAGAATTTTGCAATAGTTATTATAATGTAAATTCATAAATTTTAACTCAATATACTTTCATAAATTCACTGAAATTTTTTTATTTCCAAAGCTACAATATTGTTTTAAAAATTGGTGTTCAACCATTGATATAATTTTCACAACTGTAAAACCCCTCAAAGTATGAGATATAGTAAAACAACAATTTAATGCATATGACCTAGCAAAAGCCTTCAATACTTAAAAGTATATAGGAACTTTACAAGATATTAAAAAGCATTAAATAACCACTAATATAATTCAGGCTGATTATGTTTTTCCATGAAACTGTGAAAACCAACATTTAACTTGATAAATTATATTTAATAACTTTATTATAATTAATTATAAAGTTAAATAAAGTAGTGTTCTTATTCCCACTATCTTTAGAACATATTTCATACTATACATTTGGATAATTAATGTTATAAGACATCACTTATAAACTGAAGTCGCAACTCTTGTGACACAAAACTATTCTAAAATTATTGCTTTGCAACATGACTAGAGTATATAATTTTATGTCATTAAATAGAAGTTTTAAGAAGTCTGTGATGCTTGAAAAAATAACTATATACTTTAAATGAATACAACCTACTCCAATTTCTACAGTCACAAAATATATTTCCTCTTGATTAACCAACAAATTATTGTTTAGAAGAAAAATAATACATTTGCTAAATTATCAAAGAGAAAATGATGGGTAACAATACTAACATTTAAATAAATTATCAAGCATGTGCTCCTAGCTTCTCATAAGATGAAACCATGAGTTGGAGCTTCAATCTGCACTATCTTGTGGCCGACAATTACAAACATTCAAGCACCATACCAAACAATAGAGAGGTACAATAGGATGTTAAATTTATATCTCTCAGGGCATTATTCCATATAAAAGGTTAATTGAAATGTAAAAGAATTAATAATAGACCAATTCCTAAATAAATTGAGTAACAAGAAATCATTGAACCTCAGAAACAAAACTATATATCTAAGAATATCTGAAAGACATCTCTGAAAATTTTTCTATTAGTCTAATTGAAAAAACTGTTCAGAATTGCATCATTCTTAAATAGAAAATTAAATTAGTTGGTATTTTCAGAAAAATAAAAAAAAGCCACATTTCTAAAAAAAAACAAGTAAACATATTTTAGTAGATTGATTCAAGGAGAAGAGACAAATCAAAACTAAATTATTAAAATATTTTCTAGGAATTTTTATTTAACTTTTCATTAATCCTACTAATTGGAAAAGCTGTTTGAAAACGACATCCTAATATAGAGGTGATCTGCAAAAAGATAAATTCTATGTTAAGAAATAATATCTTTTGAAAAAGTTTTGTATTATAAAATAGAAAAGATGAAGCATCAGGTGCTAATAGAAATATGACTAGTTATTGCTGATAATTTCAGCCATGAGTAAAGCTATTCATCTAAATACTTAACTACTGTTTGAAAAGTCATCAAAAACTATTATTATCATCATCAATATTATTTACAATATAAAAAAAAAAATTGGAAGTTAGCAGCTTAAAATATCATGTGAAATTAGAATACCAGAGATAATAGGTTGAGCTTCATTTAGAAACTTTTAACTCTTGAGTATAATAAGTCTGCTCCTGAGACCAAACTTTTCCACAAGATAACAAAATATTAATATGTAAATTTCAAGAAATTTAAATCATATTAAATTATCATGTTATATATATAAACTATAACAATTTAATTAAAACAAAACAAAATGATTTGTAAGAAAACTTTAATATAAAACAAAAGCAATTTTTTAAATACACATAGCTTAAAAATAAATAAATCATAACATTTGTTTTAATCACAAGCACAACAAAATCATATTTACATTTGCAAATATTTTCTTAGGAAAAACTTGTACAGGATTTGGCTAGAAAAATTGGACAATGTAAAAGCAAGGAAATACTTGTATCTAAAATAACAACAATGAAGAATTATGATGTTTTTAATATATATAAAACATATCAAATAAATATTAACATATTAATATCACTTTTAGAAAATAGTATATTTAGGAGGATTTGATTATATTTATACTTATCAATTTAATTTATTATATTAAATAGCTATTAAACATCAAATATATAATAGAAAATCTCCTCTAATTAGCTAAATATAAAATAATGATTCATTAGATATGAGCTAATTATTAAAAAATGTTTTAATAATCTATTGATGTTTTGATTAATTAGCAATAATTATGTAACATTTAATAAATCATAATTCCTGTTTAGCTAACAGAGGGCACCTCAATGATTTATATCATAGGTTGTCAACCTTTTTTTATCTCCATCCATATTTGTACTCTTGTTAAAAGTATAATTTCCCTACAGTTCATCGATAATTACACAAAAATGGATTTATAGTGTATTTATTTTGAATTTGAAAATATTAATTAATTTAGTTAAGGCACAAAGAAAGTAATTAGATCCTTAGGCTGATGTTGTGAAACTAAATATTTGATGTCTGGGTCAGCTTTTGTTAAGAATAATTAAAGACCTCTTTCAGTGATATTTAGAAGGCTTCTTTGTTTGTTCATAATATATTTAATGCCACTAAAATCCAACTTGACAAGGTAGAAAGTAGAAAAAAATATCAATAAGTTGAAAATTTCCCCCCACAAATTTAGATATAATGCAGATATTTTTTAATTTAGCAAGGGTTTCTGGCATCCACTGGTATCAAAATTGTTTTTGCATTCTTGATCATGTTTGAGTTCTAATAGTCCTTCTTCAAAGTGACATCAACTCCAATAAAATTTATGGTAAAGGGATTTGTCATCTAATCTATGTACTTTCAAGTTCAAAATATTTTGAAATTGTTTCTTCATGTTCGACTTAAGTTCATAAAGATGGCTAGTAAATATTTTAATGTCATCTGGAAATACATAATCTTTTAAGAAGACAATTCAAAAAATTAATAAAATTTTCTCTGTCATAGATTGTATCAGAGTAAATCAAGTTTTTCAATAAATAACGATATGCTGTTTTTGCAATTGATGAGTTATGTTGATTCCTTAAAGCTGCAAATTAATTTCTATGATTTTTTGAAAACATCCACCAAATAAAAGGCATCATCTTTTATTGCCATTAATTGTTGATAGAGATCTTCATTATTAATTTCAAAGAACTGCATTATGCTGTTGTACAAAGATATAAATTGGGCAGATATGTACCCTTTGAGTCATCAGACTACTGTGGGTAAAAATAATCAAACAAATTGCTTATTATACTGGCAAAGGCTGATAAAACATTCTATTATCTTTGGCATTTGATTAGATCTTATTTACAGATTCAATTACTGTATTTAAAGATGAATGTAGACTTGCACATAAATGTTTTCCTACGAGATGTTGTCTATATACCATGCAATAAATATATAAAACAGTGGGTATTGCTTTCAAATAAGCAACAAATGCATGATAGTGACCTCCCACTGATGGTGGCCATCAGTAGCGCATGCAACAATATTTGTTAAAGATATATTATTTTCTTCAAAATATATTTTTATTGTCTGAAATATTGTTATTCTTTTCATATCTGTGACAAGATTTTTTGTAAATAGCATTTCTTCCTGCAATGTATTCAATTCATCAAAGTATCATACATACGTCATTAATACAGCATTATTATCGGTAATGGTAGACTTGTTTAATTGCATTGAATATTTAGTACTGAAGATATTAGTTGATTTTCAACATTGATGGCCATTTCATCACTGTAGTGCTTCACAATATTTGCACTACGAAGTGTGCTTTTAAAAAGATTAGATATATCATAATGGATTAGAGTTGATACAAATTCCTTGATACAAGGAATTAACAGTTTCACTAATATTATGGCTTGTGGCAGTTTTTACTATCAATTTTGATATTTGATAACTTACAAGTCATTATTTACATTTAGTTTTTGAAATAAGGATGCAATTATTGAATGATTTTGAATTTTTTTTGTAAATCTTTTAAAAATATTCTATTGCTTTGTCTTTTTCTTGAGGATACTCTGCTACAAGATGCTCAAGCAAGCAACTTATCTTCATTTGATAAAATTTTATAGCACAATAAACATATCAGAAGCTATTTATTTGTTATACAGATTTGATAAAATCCACTTTCAAGTATTCTGGTAAATAGTCACAGACATATTTCTTTTTTTGAAATGTGTTAAAATTGGTTACTTTTTATAAGTGGCCTTATAAGATCACATTCAACTAACCTCAAATATTCATGGACTAGATAAAGAGGTAGGCCACATGGTTGTTATAATTTGTTTGACTATTGTTACAAATCATGTGTACAAAGCCACAAAGATCATTGGCTATTTTCTTGTATTGCCGACCAAAAGGGTAACTGCAAGCTGTATATGAATGTCAATATCCAAATTCATGAAAGGCACAAGCAACTGTGCAAATAAATTTAAATGTCTGTTGGGTATCTATAGTAATCTATGGGTTTTCTTTTATTATCCGGCAAATACTTACTGTGCATATGAAAGCTTTAAATGCCCACTAGGGGATGATAGGGACCAGACTGGCAACTCTGGTTTTATATCATATTATTTGCACTAAATGAGTTTAAGAAAAATAAAATAGTAATTTAAATTATTAATATGGCTTAAAAAAGATAGAACAGGTTTTAGTGATAATCCTTAGGGTTAGATTCAAATTCAGTGATAATACTTTTGTTTGTTAATTATTTCAATTGCATTAAAAACAATCAAAAAATGAAATTAATAAGAGTTCCAAAAAACATAATTTCTTATAGGTATCAGAGATTGATGATGATAACTCAGATTATCTACAATAAAAAATATATATTCTGAAAATATATTGTTCTCAAAATAGTATACTATTGTTTAGTTATAGAAAAAATAATCCTTCAATAGATTTTAAAATATTTTAATTAAAAGGAGTAGCTAAATTCAATAGGCAATACAATTTAAAATTATAAACTATTTTAGATTCTATTTAATTAAAATTGCACTTCTGTGTTTATTTAATAATTTAACATTTTAATACAATATTCAAATGTTGTGTGTGTGTACAACCATATATTTAGTCACACACATATGGCAATATTCACTTTAAATATTTATATTTTGTATAATTTATTTTAAGCAATTGAATCTGACATGATATTATTATTATTATGAGGTATGCAAAGTTATAGGATAAATATCACATGATAGTATTAAACCAATAATTAATTAGAATTGAAAGGTCAGAAGGGTAATGATAACAGAAAGAAAGTTGGTTCGTTTCTAAGTATTTATAAATTAATAAAATAGAAAGTCAACGGGCTGTGAAATTAGTCCCTCCACCAAGCACTAATTATCCAGAAATAGGATCTCTATTTTTTAACCAAAATGATTTCAAAAATCACCTCAAAATAAATGGAAACATGATATTTTTAAAATAATATAATAATAATCATTTTATTGATGGTTATTTAAATACGATTGCAGTCTACAACAAAATATTGCCATTTTATTATTATAAAAATTTTATACGAGAGAAGAAAAAATTTCTCTTTACGTACAAAATAAAGTCTGATTTTTTTTTACTTATCAGCAAAAAAAAAAAAAAGAATAAAAGTATTCTAAAATATAAATACTATTTATTTAAAAAAAGAAATATTATTTTTAAATATTTGCCACTTATTCAAAGAATATTTGTTCAAAATATAAAATTATTTCTTCATAAACTTTAAAAGTTTTATAAAATTGTCTGCTAGTTTAAAAATTATCACAAGATCAGTGGAAGAAGATGCAAATCAACTCGTGATAATTAAAAAATTTTTAATGATTTAAAAGGAAAACTCGTCATTTAAAATTGATTTATTAAGAATGATAATTTGTTCTAAAAGTTGAAATATTTAACACTTTTTATCCTAAAAATAAATATATCCATTCCTATAATACTTCAAAGAATAAAATAAAGTTATTGCTAGAAGAGGAATTATTAAAAATAAGCCATGATTATAAACTATCAAGTGTATATAAGAACTTCAATTATTTTATAAAATGTTTAAAATATTTAATTAGTAAAGTTTGTATACATATATATATATATTAATAATTCAAACAAATATATTTAACACAGTATTCAAAATTAAATAATCTATTCTTTACCAGAAGTACTTTCAATTGTTTCACTGACAATCTTTATCAACTGTTAATACAAACGTACAAAAAATAAAGATTGTCAGTGAAACAATTGAAAGTACTTCTGGTAAAGAATAGATTATTTAATTTTGAATACTGTGTTAAATATATTTGTTTGAATTATTATTATATAATTTAAAAATACAGACATTTAATGGTTGTAGTTATATATATATATATTAATAATTGAAATACAGGCTTATTATATACCTGTATCAATATATGTAATATATAGGGTATATGAGCATAGACTTTCATAAGACTCACCACTATCTCATATCACTGATACACCTGAACACATATATGTCAAACACATCTGATAATTATAACTAATTAAAAAAGAAAGAGAACTTTAATAAATACAAAATATAAATATTTAAAGCAATTTATTGTATTAATTGAAAGATTTTTTAAAAATTATTACACAGTGGTAACACTGATAGTAGTACCTTATGTTCTGCAAATGGTTGGAGTGTTTCACAAAAGTTAGTTGATTGCCACTTATTATTTTGAAATTAAAATTTCTTTTTCATTTTAAAATTGCGGGAAAACCAAATGGACTATGCATGTGCTAATACCATCATGCTCTCCGGTTTGATTTCCTCTTTCATTTTATATACTGCATGTTAAAATAGGATAAAAGTCTATATTTATCAATTTTTTTTTATAATAAGTCCATTTAATTTTTTTTTTCTGCTCAATTTATTGAACAGAGATAACAAAGGCGTAAATGTTTTATTGGCAAAATGTTATTAGAAAATGAATTCAACATGCTTTGAAGATTTTGCAATTTCAAGGCCTTCATCCCGCAAATAAACATAACTTTCATATATGTAAGTATTCAATTTTAGATTTTTTTATTATTTAGATATTATTATTATTATTATTTTTTATTATTTGATAAATATATACTTTATTATTGTGTATGTCTGGTATTAGTGACTGTGTAGTATAGAAATTATATTTTTATTCAAATATAAAGAAAGTAATGATTTTGATTGCATCTATAAAATTAGTCGATTATGTACAATGTAACTTTGGGGCTCTGATCCAAATTTGAGGCAACCTTATTTTATAGACATAATGATTCTCAAAAGGTTTAATAATTTATTAGAGTATCTATATTTTTATTAGTGTGTTTGTACTTGCATGTCATGTTTATGTAACAAGTAATGATTTTCACTACATATATAAAATTAGGTTATTATAGAACAGCGCAATATAAATTTTAAAGCTGATTATCAGATGCACAGAAAGGTTGCAATTAATGAAGCAATCACAAAATTTACTGGGCATAGGGCCACCTGAAAATATAAACTCTTAAAATCAATAAAGAGAGATTTCAAATGGTGGATGTGCAGTGATAGTTACATTGGTTATGTATATATCACATGGAATTGTATGCAGACAAAGAATCAAATATATCACATGGAATTGTATGCAGACAAAGAATCAAATACAGATTCTTGCCTATACCTTGGTACTCAAGCTGTGGAGTCAATAATTTTGCCACATTTTGCATCACATTATTTTCAAGTCTACAGCTAGTAAATGATCTATATGTAAATAAATTATATCTCTATGGGACAATAAATACAACAAGATAGCATCATTGGTATGTACAAAAGATATAAGTTGAAAAAAGATCCATTTTAACATTGATAAAGACAGTGGCCTTTAATTTCTAGTTTTGGATATACAAGAAGCTAATTGCTATGATTACAACAAATGCATATCCACCTTCTGGAAATGATTTATTTTGTATTTTTTATTAGGAAGAATCTTTTTTCTTATAGATGTATTGGGATTTTTAAATTTCTGGAGTACAAAAAAATATGATGAATTGTTATGGTTCTTTTTTATGGATTATCTCAGATAAGAAGTATTATATATGGTTTGATCACAAAGAAATTATCAGTGAAGATATAATTTTAAACTTAGTTAATGATAAATTAGTAATTATGAACAAACAATAAAGTAATAATTTTTTGGGATATTGAAATGTTTTCTTCCTCCTTTTTTAATGGTAATCACTACTTTTCTTAGCTTTACTTTTTTCCTTAGATTTTTTTATTTTCTGTCAATATATAGCATTTTGTTCTAACATTATTAAAATTGAAGTTATTGTGAAAATTGGTCTCGAATCAATTTTTTAAAAATTCAATATGATGCTAAACAAGATTGTTATCCTTCACAAAAGAAGATATTGTTTAAATATCTAAATTACACATTCATAAGTGATCAAAATTACAACATGCCATAAAGGAAATATAAGCAATAGTATACGATAAACATAAAAAATATTTATTATTAAAACAAATTTAGTAAAGACTCCACCATTTAAATTGATAGGCAAAATATATGTAATTTGGTCATTGTCATATCCAAGTATATTATCTCAATATCCACATATATTTACAATTCACTGATTGGTATAAAAATTCAGAGTAATTTTAAATAAAAATATTATAGAAATAAATACGAATCATAAATCCATTTTCATAATAAAAATTAGATTCCAAATGTTGATATAATTTAAAGTTAAATTCAGATGACCCAAAAACTTGAGATATAGGATTGTAATTTAAAATCTAAAATATGCAGAGACTTATTTATTTTTTGTTGCCAATTTAATTCCAATTATAATTTTAATATTGTTTAATTATTTACTGGCTACCTTGTAAGATTCTCTTTATATGTGAGATCTCAAACTGACTA